>CM041779.1:34873891-35311443 GCA_023374045.1 Limonium bicolor | reverse complement strand
CACCGGAGGCCCAGTCTCTGATTTCCTCACAGAGAGATTCCATGCTGTTCAGAAATTGTGCTCCTGGCTTTTTAAGAATGTCAGCCCCTAACGAAGATAACACCATTGTTCTGCACGGACCGATCAAGCCCTTGTAAAACAATTGTGATACTTGTTCCTTCGTCAGACCGTGGTGAGGACAAGTGAGTAGTAGACCTTTGAAACGGTCCCAAGTTTCACAAATATTCTCCGACCCTGGTTGCTTGAAATTATAAATTTCAGCAATCATCTCCAAAGTTCGGCTCGGAGGTAGGAATTTGTCGTAGAACTTGGTGGCCATGTCGTCCCAGGTACCAATGGTACTCGGTGTTAGGCTATGATACCACTTGCTCGCGTTTCCCGTCAGGCTGTGTGGGAATAACGACAATCTTGCATATTGAAGTACTGCATCGGTCGCAGTAAGACTGTTGGCGTGTTGCAAGAATTTTGTAACATGTAACAGGGCTTCGTCCGGACTGGTGCCATCAAACATGCCCAACTCCTTCACACATCGAATCTGATGATATGGCTTCAGCTTCTGCCACTCATCGTATTCGGATGGGCTGAGGTGAGGAAGGATGATAGCAGGCTGTTGTCCTTGGTTAGACGGCCTGTTGATATTTCGAACCGTTGCTGGTGTAGCTGCCATGTTAGCTTCCGGGTCAGAATCTATCACTGTGGTGGTATTTCGTTGAGTTCGTCTCTGCCTGAGATTGCGCAGAAAGGTTCTCTCGATTTCTGGGATGTAACCAACCGTGTGATTATTAATATTTTCTGGGTAGCTGTGTGACCTGGTAAAAGGCATTCACCACTCAAAACAGAGAAAAGAACTGGTTAAGTGTTAGAAAAAATAAAAAAGTTAGGAATTAGTAGACAGAAATTTAAAGTTAGTAGTTAGGGACAATGGAAAGAAATGACAGAAAATTGAAATGACAATGGAACGAAATGACAGAAATTATAAGTTAGTAGTTAGAGACAATGGAATATTAAAGGACAATGGAAATGAAATGACAATGGAAAGAAATAACAATAATAATAAGATGTCAGAAGTCCGAAGTCCAAAGTTAGATGTCCAAGTCAGATCAGGAGTCCGATGTCCGAAATTAGATTATTATAAGTTAATATTGACAGATTATTATAATATAACAGGTGAATTAACCGGGGCTTAGGGACTAGATTAAATCAAGTCCCCGGCAACGGCGCCATTTTGCAGAGTGGATTTATCGTGAGTTATTAGCACTGGTGAAATTGATAAAAGAGAGAAATTAATACTCAAAATATCCGTCGGGCTGCAAATAAAACCCGGTCGCAGTAGTATAGAAGACAGAAGCGGCCGGGGTCAAACCGTGGGACTTATAGCGAGATAAGATAGTTCCTAAGCTTGTCACAAAAGGGGGGAAGTTAATTGACTTGTTTTAGAGAAAATATTAAGCAGATTAGAAAACTGAGTGCAGATGAATTAAATGGAACTCCGGGTTCAGGTTAATATAATCTGATCAATTATGCTATCTCTACCGGTTTAATAAATTAGTTTGGCAAAATTCCTGTTATTATCCTAAGGACTAAGTCATAGACCCTTAAGAACTCGTTTACCAGAAAATGATCGGTCTAATCAAGGTTCGAGCAATACTATGTAAACGGACGTTAAATTCGAGGAATTATAATTGCATCTGTAAATACTAACTTATTAAATCATAATAAGTTTTCTCCAGATTTACGGCTTAATTAACCTGTCTATTTATCACCTGGTCTGATCAAAATAGACTTAGGAAAGCATTTTAATAAATTCATGTAATTTATTAAAATGGTGAGAGAAAACCTTTAAGCGTAACAAACTGTATTTATTTTAACCGGTAGAAATATTGATTACATAATTAAACAAACCATAATTAAAAACCTTGCCCGGAGCAAATCCTCCTTAGCCTGACATATTAACTGGTAATAAGTCAGACAGAGGTTGGACGTAATAATAGCACGGAGACGTGATTAGTGAATGGAGAAATGAGGAGAATGAAGAGTGGAACATGTACGTAAGTTATTGTAAGTGAAGTGGGTGAATTAGAGAGTTAATGGAGTGAAATGATATACGGGAGTGATTTACTGGAAGAGAATGAGATGAGGTGAGTGTGAGTGATTTTCTGGTTTTCTCCGTGCACTCGTACAAGGTTGCAGGGAATGGTTATTTATAGAAGAAATGAAGAGGCTTCCGTAGAGGATTTGCAGTTGACTGGTTCATTGATTGAAGCATTGATTGCTTCATTTATTGCAGGGGACAGGAGCTGGAGACGCGTGAGGGAAATAAGGTAGGCGGTGCGGAGTAGATGGATATGGCGAAGCAAGTTGGAGACGACGACGGGCGAAGAAGAAAACTGGTCGCGCGATTGATTTTTATTCACGACCGCTTGTTGTCCTCCTAGGCGTCCGCCCATGAAGCATGCGGACATCTCTGTGTCGACCTCTGGCCGTCCGCCCTCGCTTCCGCCCATTTCCCAGGCGGTCACTCCTATTCCGCCGTCCGCATCTGCTACCGCCTATTTCCCAGGCAGACACAAGTTGGTACCGCGTGTGTTGTCCGCCTTAATCCCACGCGGACACACATGTGGTACTCATTTTTTTCTACAAACTTTGACCGGCTCTAGATTCTTCGTTTCGACTCCGTTTCCTGAGCCGTTTGCGTCTATACGTTCGTCTCTTCGTCTACTTTACTCCCAGCTTGGTTTTCCTCATGTTAAACCAATAATTTTGTGAGATAAACAATAAAACATAAACTAGAGGAAAACTAACCGAAGTGGAGAAATGAGCAAGAAAAGTGCTTATATTATATATGAAATACACCTATAAAACATGCTCATTTGGACACTTATCAGTAACACCCCTACTCTAATCGGCTCCTAACCATCTTAATTAACACTTTAATGGCAGCGGTAATCTCAACAATTGAACTACTGGTGTCACCGTTCTCACTCGCCCATACGAGTAATAACGTGCTTACTGATATATTCTTAAATACGAAACAATTTCCCACAGTGACAACAAGAGATAGATCTAACCTTCCCAAACCAATATAAAATACCTTCACAGTGAGCATTCTAAGTATCCCAATCCTATACACGTTTCTAAGTTCGTATCAAAATGCAACAGTGCATATTAAAACAACTGTAATTAAACTACCCAGCGCGTCCCTCTCTTTGTCGACACCGGAAGTTGCATACCTGCAAAAATGGTTGTTTGTGGTATGGAATCAGCCCCTGCTGAGTATGTTACTACATGATTGTCATGCCCCCTCGGACCCTCAGTTAATTGGTCGAGAGCATGCAATTCATTTTCATGCAAGTAGTTTAATGTTAAAACTGTAAAGCAGCAATATATATTACAGTAAACTCAAATATCAAACAAGCCCCCGGCTTCACACATCGCATCGTAATAAACCACTGAAAGCGTTACAACGCTTATATGAGTACAGAGACTCCATTCCAACAAACACTTGATAGTTCATAATTGAGTACGGCGACTCACTCGACCAAACAATCCACCATAATTTACACATGAGTACAGCGACTCGACTCAACCAGTTCACAACACACAACATGAGCACAATGGCTCATTCAAACAAATCCACCAACATACCACACATAATTACAAAGCATAACCACTGAGCAACAAGGCGAAACAACGAGAATTATAAACAAGTGTAATTTCCCGTCTTTGGCATACAAACCCAAATAATGTCCGCCTAATGTACAAGCTAATATAGTCGTTTGTAATTGTTCAGTCATGCCTAATGACAACGTCTCGTTAAAACGACGTGTCTCTAAGTTACCCATCTCCTATGGCGGGTCACCCACGGCAATAGCCACTCCAGCGGTAGAGTCTCCGACCGACGAACCATCTATAGTCCATTGGAAATTTATCCAGATACTTACGGTTACCACACGGTATCCTAGTATCGTTAATTGATCACAGTTCACAGCAAGAGCCACATCCTCTTGATAAACTTATTTATACCATCGCATCGCTTTACTATCTTTCCTAACACAGCAGACTAAGGTCGTTAGTCCAATCCTGAGTATGTTGACTCGGGATCCAGTGTTAGATACGAGAGCTGCGTTAAAGAGGCCAATGCTCCGTATATAAGTCTCAGATATTATATATATATATATATATATATCTTATTATCCTGATGCTACAACGTTTTACTTACGTTCCTTGTATTACACATATAAGATAGCATCATTGCCGCTAGTTCGTTTTACAATATGTTCATATATACGAACGGTACTGCTATCGCACAACAGTAATAATAGTAAAACAGCATTAATACGCAACTCAAGCATATTAATTCACACAGGCAGACATTCAATCTTATCACAGATTTTCACACAATGTCTGAACTGAGGAAATCCTCAGAGACAATCAAGCCACATAAATAACATACCGTGCACCGGGATTATAAGACCGTGGAGTATGAATCTGCTAAATTCTTTGGTGATCCTCGAGACGCCTCTTACAATCTATAAATATGCATCACACTATGCATCAGCATCTCGTACTAACAATACACTACGGCACCTCGTACCGTTACTAATCCATCCCGGTTTATCCCCCGTTGTTAACTATAAATGTTTGTCGGGTTTTTGGTTTAACTCGGGATTTGGAAAAACGTCATATTTCATGCGTGATTACGTCGAGTATATTAATATACTTAACTTTAAACGTTTATTATTGCACGTAATTTAATACGCATTTGTATATCATATAGTTTATCACTATATTAATCTTATACTATACATTTCACCTTAGTATTTATTTTCCTAAGGTTTTGTTTTTCCACCATCCATTATAATACATTGTATTATATAATCCATTATCTTTAGCAAACTATATTTGCATTCCAAAACTATAACTTGTAGTTTGTAACTATTTTTTTTGTAATAACCACCACCATTACATTATACGGTTTCTAACCATAATATATATTCATCCTTATATACATTTTTCTTGTATATGTATATATTTACCACATAGGTAAGTTCCATGAGTTATAAACTCTTATATTATATGTTACACTTTTATCATCTTTTATTAGATGATTATTCCCTTTAGTTGTACTATATTATACAACTTATATTAAGATTATTATCCTAATATTATGTAACATTTTATGTTGTACAATTACAACTCTTAAAGTTTAATCAATAAATACCGTTAGTTTATAAATCTCATTTATTCATAGTTTGTCACATTATTTAATGTGAATATCCTTACTTATATTAATTCCATTAAAACCACCTTAATACCATATAATGTTATAACATTTATAACATAGTAGACCATAGTCTAAAATTCATTTTCCAACTCTTATTAATTCGGTTAAGTAAAGCCCTTGAATTATTTACTGGGTTGCTATTCGCAGTACAAAATTACTAATCACCGCAGTACAAAATTTTTTTAATTCATATTGACGTTGTACACATGTAGTGACATCGTGTCGTAAATTTTGTTTTTCAAAATATGCATTTCGTCACCATGAACCGTAAAAAACGCTCTCATTGTATCGTTAAAGCCGTTTTTATTGTGTTCGAACGTTATAATCGGGACTTGACATTGGTAAACGACGTTTTACGTTATGTTTGATTAAATTACAGACATTGTCACAATTTCATAAACGTCATATTGAAAATGTAGTTGATAACGCCAATTTCGGGTAAAAAAACGCTCTCGTTGTAGTAAAAGTCGTTAAACCCGTTTTTATTGTGTTTGGATGTTATAATTGTAATTTCATGCTAAGTTGTTGATGTTTTACTGTATTTAGTACGAAACGACGTTAATATCTTGAAAACGAGTAAAAACGAGCGTTTTTTGAAAAAACGCTCCAAAACGTGCACGTTATATATAAACGGGATGTGTTCGGTATCTTCATTTCTCACGAACGCACCATCTCTCCTCCAAACTACCTCGCCGGAATCCTCTCTTCCTGATCGCCGGAGCCACCGCCGGACCACCGCAGACCACCGCCGGAAAAATTTTCCGGTGAGTTTTTCAATTTTTTTTTTTGCAAGTTATAGATCTTGATGTTGTGATTTCAAATATGTTGTTAGAATTTAGAAATACACATTAAATTAGCCTAGATCTACAAAATAAAAATCTGGAAAAAAAGCTTGAAACTCCATTAATGGAGTTCAGTCACTCGCCTCAAAACGGGACACTACCTGCGTCTACTCACCGCGCCGACAAAGGCGAGTTAGCGCCGGTCGCCTCTTGTTTGGACACGACAACTCGCCGGTCGCCTCTTGTTTGGACACGACCCTGCTCTTCTCGCCGCGCCGACAAAGGCGTCTCCATGCTGCTCGCCTTCGCCATCGACACGACCTTCGTCAACTAGCCGCGCCGACAAAGGCGTTCCTGCGCTTCTCGCCCTCGACGGAAAGGCGACCTCGCCTGCTTCGCCTCGGCTGCAAAGGCGACCTCGCCTGCTTCGCCTCGGCTGCAAAGGCGACCGTAGAAGACTCGCCCCGTCTGTTGGGGCGAGATGGGTTTTTTTTTTTATTTTTTTTATATTGGTTAATATAATTATAAATCATGAAAAATTTAATTTAAAAGTGCTAATAAAACAACTAAAATATTAAACAAGAGAATGACAATTATAAAGTCAAGAGTTACAATTATATAGAACAATTATTATAAATCATGAAAAAATAAATTGAAAAAATGCTAATAAAACAAGTAAAATATAAATAAGAGAATGACAATTATAAAGTCAAGAGTTACAATTATATAGAACAATTATTATAAATCATGAAAAAATAAATTGAAAAAATGCTAATAAAACAAGTAAAATATAAATAAGAGAATGACAATTATAAAGTCAAGAGTTACAATTATATAGAATAATTATTATAAATCATAAATTACCTAGTAATTTTACTAAGTTGTAGTTCTATTTTCTGAACTTTCTTTTTCCTTGTATTATGGCAGGAAATTGGAGCTTGAGAATCATTTGAAATTGCCAAGAAAAACAAGCGAAACAAGTCCATCTTTGTTAAAGGTAAAAACTCTAAACCTTGAAAGTAAAGAGTTGGCTAAGATTGAAATTTGTACCAATAATCTAAGTGAAATTCCTCTGTAATAGGGCCGAAGAGCAAGGAAAACTTCAAGCTACAAGCCTCTTGAAAAATCAACATTTGGGCATTAGGAGGTAACTCCTTATGTTAGGGTTAAATGTCATTTTTATGATGTTTTGGTGTTGTAAGTATTAAGGCCGAATACCTAGTGTTTTATTTACTGTATTTTAAGTTTATAATGTGTTTAGAACAAAGCTAAAGCATTAATATGCGTTAAAGGGCTTATAGGTACAAAAGGATAAGTAAAAAGGGGCTAAAATGCAATTTTTGAAAACTAAAGAGTTAGTTATGTATAGGGCTGAATTGTTTCTGTATGAAATTGTTTATAATGATATATTTATGTTTATGAACTTATAGCATAAGTTTGAGTAAGTTAAAATAAGGTTTAAGAACTTAAATGACAAGTTTATGAAATTTTCGGGTTAAAGAGTATTGTTTTGGTGTGTGTAACAATTAAAGCCGAATGCCTACTGTTTTATTTACTGCATTTTAAGTTTACAATGCGTTTAGAACAAGGTTGAAGCATTAATGAGTTAAAAGACTTAAATGACAAGTTTATGAAATTTTGGGGTTAAAGTGTAAAATGAGGGTACTAGGGTGTAGTTGTTGTATAATTTATTATTCATAATGACCTAATATACTTATAAACTTATTTTACAAGTGTTGGGTAATTTGAAATAAAGTTTAAGTGATTTAGAGATAATATTGACCTAATATGTTATATTATAAGTTTTGGCAAAGTTAGATAAGAGTTAAGGATTACAATGATGAATTTGGAAAGTTTTGGGGCTATACTATAGTTGTTCTGTTGATTTATTATTACTTACTTGTGTAACTAATCTTAACTGGGTTGCTTCAACTTGTGCAGTGATGGATAAGCTAAAGAATATTATGATGAACGTCTACAGCAAAAAAAAGAAGAAGGACAGGAATTCGGAGCAGGCAATGACTGCTTCGTTCCGTCGTGAGCGGGCTGCCGCAGTTGATCCTCCACGACACTCATCTTTCCAGCCACAGCAGGGTCATGCTGAGCCTGCACGACACTCATCTTTCCAGCCACAGGAGGGTCATGCTGAGCCGCCTCGTCGCTCGTCATATCACCCACCGCAGCAGCCCATCATGGACCCATCCACCCAGTCATTCCATGATTCCGACCCAGTCGCTTTCAACATACCTAGGAGAAGGATGCCTGAACCTTCATCCTCTGCAGGTGATTGGTCATCTGCTGATCGGGCCCAACTCCATAGCTCCAGTTTCAATATATCGGGTCAGAGTAGCCACCAGGAGGGGAATGTGGAGGCACAGACTTATGCTGGTGGTAGCTATCATGCTGGTGGTAGCGATCATGCTGGTGGTAGCTATCATGACCACCGTGTGGAGCATGCAGAGGCACAGACTTCTGCTGGGTGTAGCTATCATGACCCCCGGACCCCTCCGGATGCTGTCGCACCCGTTGACATGGACATAGATGAGGAGGGGGAGGAGGAGGAGGAGGCTGAGGAGACATCTGAGGATGAGGGCCTAGACGAGGATGACCCTGATCAGGAGAGCGCGACTGATGAGGAAGCTGCTCTCGCTATGGACCCCGTTATTCCCCCTTTCTGGAGGCTTACTGAAGTGCCAGTACCCGGTGGTCCACTGCTGACTAGTGTTATCACCAGCTTTGGTGGGCATGTCGCCATTGACCTTTGGTCAATGACTAAGGTATATACTATCTTATCTTTCAGTTTGGCATGTAGATTTAACTATTTCTTCATGCGTGTGTAAAATTTGTGTTAATTGTCTAGGACCGGGGTGTTTTGGGATGTAAACCCCGAAAACCTATAATCACGAACTGGCCGTTTAGCGGGGTTACTTGCAAAAGGGCAAGAAATATGATTAAGTACTCAGCGTTGGAGCATCTGCTAGATGTCACATGGGGCTTCAACAACATGTCTTTGATATCGGCCTTTGTGGAGAGGTGGCAGCCGGACACCAATTCTTTCCACATGCCTTTTGGAGAGATGACGATCACACTTCATGATGTGTGGCAGATACTGAGGATCCCAATCGTTGGTCATCCGATTCTGGGGAGTCCGACAAACAGTGAGCTTAAGGAGGCGATGGCTAAGTTGTTAGATTTTGAGGAGGGTGTTGACCAGATGATGAAATTCATGTGGCATACTGGTGCTGTTCAGATATGTCCACTTATAGAGTGGTGTTCGACCGGCCAGAGGGTACCTATGAAGCAGGCGTGCGGTTGGCTTTACTATGCTCTCGCCACTACCATCTTTGCTAACAAGGGCCATTCACGCATGAGTCCTCTACCGTTCTGGTTAGTTACTCCCATGGGTAAAAATACGAAGCTAAAGAGGTTCGCATGGGGAGCAGGTACTCTTGCGTGGTTGTATCGCCAGCTAGGGGTAGCATCTCGTGCTGACTGTAATAGCATTGCTGGCTCTTTGACCCTTCTCGAGGTAAGTGTTTTAATGTACAACAATGTGTAATAAATTTTCATGAATTCACATTAATAATTGGCATAATTTTTTTTAAAATTTATGTAGTGCTGGATATATGCGTACTTCCCCACTCTTAGACCAGCAGTTAGTGCTGACTGGCATGATGGGGATGATAGACCGTGGGCTATGAGATGGGCCAGGCCCACCTCCCAGCAGAAAGATCAAAATTCACTAGAGAACTACCGCAAGCATATAGATGCTCTGACAGCAAGAAATGTAAGTGGTACAACAATTTCAATTTGTTATTTACTATATTGTTTATTACTGATGCTTACGTTTTCCTGTGATCCAATGTAGATTGATTGGTTGCCCTACGGTCGCGAGAAGGTGAATGAGAACAGGGGCCGCTCTTGGTACAGGGGTACCTTGCAGTACATGACCGTGAATGAGCCATATATGCCAGAGCGTTGTCTTCGCCAATTCGGGTATGTTCAGTGTATCCCACCTCCCCCTATTAGACCGAACAATAGATCCGAAAAAAGAGGGAGAAAAGGAAAGCCCTATAGATGTGTGTACCCCCCCATGTATAGTGTGTGGGACACCACACGCGAGTGTGGACCTACTCCGGGGTTGACTAAGACACGGGCGGCCGTACATGCATGTGACGAAGATTATCTGGATTGGTACGTCAAACACACCCATCCGAAGATCATGAATCCTGACATATACGAAAACACCTTCGTTCATCGGCCGGATCCCGCCTTAGTAAGTTGATCTCTTCCTTTCTATAATTTCAGTTGATTATAGCATTTTATGAATGCTAGACTAACTTTATAATATTACTTTTATTTTTTATGTGTACTTACCTGACCAAGTGTGTTACAGCTACTGTCTGAGGCAAGTGAGCTTGCACGCCCGTACTACCAAGAGAACAATGCATGGGACTGGTCATACTATCGTCAGGGGATGCCAGAAGAAGAACAAAGGGCTGCAACTGATGGTCTTGTGGATGTGTTCAGCTCTTTATACATATGGGATAGTTACCAGCGCCAGCATGGTGCACCCTAGTGCTTGCCATCTTGGATTTGGATGTAATAAACTTTAGTATCATCTTGGAACTGTTTGTTGTCTTCCATTTTCATTTGGTGTGTTAGACGCTAGTACAATTTGTGTGGTTGTAGTTTTTTTTCTGGAGGACTTGGTGATGGTGGAATTGTTGCTGACAATGCTGCTGACCTTGTGGAGGTTCTTAGAACCGGTGGAGATAAGAAAAAACAGGGGAGACTATGGCAAAAGTTTTCTAGAAATGCATCGTTTCACAATGCTTGTTTCACTTCAAAGTTAACGATCAGTATTTGACTCATGTGCTTCTTAAGATCAATTCCTATCTGGGTGGTCTAAATTCTTTGTTGGTCGTTGAGTGTTCTCTAGCAATGATAGTGTCGAAATGAAATATCTAACATGTACCAAAGATTGTATATGTCACGAGAAATGAAATATATCAAAATGTAGAAATTCATAAGAAAGAAAAGATGTGTGACCAACTTCAATCTAAACTTCCTGGAATGCCTTTGTTTCTGTTGAGCTTGCCGCCTGAGAGAAAGAATTGTAATATTTATGGGCCTTGGCAGAAGAAGAATTTGGTACAATGCCTCGCACTTGAAGATACTGAGCTACAACCACCTATAAAGCATTGACTTCATCTTCATGAGCTTGGAAGTTAGGCTCACCTTCCAGGCATTCTAAGCTCCAAGGAGACTGCTCCATAATTGTTCTTGTTCTCTTTAACTATCACATTAGAGGCCTTCTACATTATTAAAAGGTAAACGTAATTTTTTTTGTCTTTTGTCCCTCAACATACAAACGAAAATTACAATCCAAGAAACTGAACATAAAATATTGAAACAAACTACTAGAGAAATGTAGATGCATCTAACCCTTTCATATCAACCATACCAGCAGTCTTCGTAGGTGCCTAACCATAAATTCGAAATCAAGTTATAGGAATTGGCAACTCTACGAAGCGGTTAGAATGTAATGTTTATGTCACATGTGAAGGATGAAATATAGGAATTGGCAACTCTACGAAGCGGTTAGAATGTAATGTTTATGTCACAATAACTGAAATATATCAAAATGTAAAAACTCCACGTCCAAACATCTACCAATGATTATAAATCCAGAAAAGTATAACAACACGTTTATTCCACGTCCAAACATGTACCAAAAAATGCTATATGAAACCGAAGAACGCTATATGAAACCGAAGAACGCTATATGAAACCAAAGAACGCTATATGAAACCGAAGAACGATATATGAGCCAATTAGTGTCTTAATCTGACACGAGTTAGCACACTTAGTGTCTTAATTTGACACGAGTGAGGTCACTTAGTGTCTTAATTTGACACGAGTGAGCTCACTTAGTGTCTTAATTTGACAAGAGTGAGCTCACTTAGTGTCTTAATTTGACAAGAGTGAGCCAACCCATAATATTCCTTATAGGACTATACAAGGTACGAAATGACATTGTACACAGCTACTGCATTCTAGTTGTTGTAACTTAGTTTTTCTTTAACCTAGTTATTGTAACTTTGTTTTTCTTTAACTTAGTTGTTCTAACTCGGTTGTTTTACTCATTGTGACTGGATATTGGTCATTCAATTGTCTATTATTTCAAAAAAAAGTGTCTCCCCGTAACATTCAAACTTATTCAACTAAGTTTGGTGAACAAAAAAAAATTTGTACTGCAAATAGTAACGTATTTTGCTATTCGCAGTACAAATTAATTTTAAGTCAAATTAATAATATAAAAACATAAAAATGTAATCCAACACTTTTTTTTACAAAAAAAAGGTTCCTGTATTGATTCCAACAAAAAAGTAACTAGTAAAATGCGCTACTAATCAACTACAAACTACTTCGAAAAATTTACTTTCAGATATCATTTTTGGAAAAAAAAAACACAGCGACACATCATTACATGTGTACAACGTCAATATGAATTAAAAAAAATTTGTACTGCGGTGATTAGTAATTTTGTACTGCGAATAGCAACCCCCTTTATTGTATATATAGCTTCCCCGAATATAGTGAACATTATGGAAATTTCTTCACAAATCCATTATCAACTTCCGTCTTCTACTTTTTTTCTAAGATTTTTAGAATTTGTTTTTTTTTTATAGAAAAGTAGTTTATCGTTTTCTATTAAAATTAGATATTTAAGTAAACTAGTAGAATTTTTGAAATGCAAGTGTAGATTTGTTTGATAGAAGTGTAAATTTTTATTAATTCTTCATATAAGCAAGAGTGTAGATATATAAGTGAAATGATAGATTTTGTAAAATGTAGGTGTAGATTTTTTTGACAAAAATGTAGACTTTATATTTTGACAAACAATTTTTAAATGAAAGAATGAAATTATTTTAGCGGGTAATAAATAAATAAAATCTAGCAAGTTCCCATGTGATCTTCTTATATTTATTTTAAAGGATTCATGTTCAAAGATTTTCTAATTACTTATTTTTAAGCACTTTACTTAAAATGTGAATTTTGATTTCTAACTAGATCACCAGCTATATGCCAATTTAAAAAATTGATATTTTGTTTCAATTTAGATTGCGAGAATATATAATTTTGTCTAATATTAATTTCTTATTTGTAGATATTTAAATAAAATGATAGATATTTTGAAATGTAGGTGTAGATTTATTTGATAATAGTGTAGATTTAAAATTTATACAATTTAATGAAAAAGTGGATATGCTTTATTTGATCATAATATTTTGTTAAGTTAAATAAATTCAACCCAATCACCTATTCTTATATTTATCTTTTAGGAGTTTTGTCAACATAAGTTCTAATTAATTTGTTATTTCTAAATTAACTTTTTTTGCTTAAAATATGGGTTTTTTTTCAAGTCAGGCTTCGATTATGATTAAAAAATATTTGTACAAAGTGGGAATATTTATTAGAATTCATACTTTATTTTTTCAAAACTAGATAGTTGGAATACACATTTTACATTTTTTCTTTATTTCTAAAGTTACAAATTAACTTTAACATGTTTCCGATGATACTCAGATACTTTGCTCAAAAATTGTTTCGGGAATCTCCGGTCGTTGGCAAGGCATACTGTAACGCCCCTATTTAAAATATATACAGCAGAATAAAAACTCTAATGGCGATTACAGATCATCGAGTTCCAAACACCCGGTACAAAATCTCACCAATTACTACTTACAAATGTTACAGTCTGAACACGAGAAAACAATGTAAACACAACTTAAAATAAACAAGGTAACACTCCATAACTCCTAAATCCCATCCCAATCACTCATACTCTTCGTGGCACCTTTATGAACAATTTTGTACCTGCAAGATGAAACTAAGCAGCCCACCCCGGGAGGGGTAAGTCAGTTCCCTGGAATGGAACTGGTACAATTCTCTAAAATAATAAGTTAAAACATAACGCTTCAAATAAAATAGTAACATGAGGACAAACTCTTACAAGTAAAAACAGAGAAGAAGCACTTCAAAACAATCAAGTTATAGAGGAAAAGAGAACAAGGCAAAGATAGAGATAAAGCATTTTAAAACCAAATCAATCACTTAAGAAGTCACACCACATAGTTAGTAAGCATCCCTTGTTGATGTTAGAACCAATTATGGTTAAGGAGAGAAAGACTCAGGTAGTCACAAAGGACTAGGAATGAAAAGATAGATTCAAGAACCAATAACTCAAGAGTGGAATAAAAACCCATTGGGAGAGATGGCCCCCACCGCCAGTCATTTGTCACAAGGACGAGGTAAACAGACCTCCGCTGTCAGTTGTCCATATGGACGAGGTATAGCAGACCTCCACTGCACCGACCCGTTCCCAGTCATCGGTGAAAAGTGTGTGCACCACTTAATAGAAGAATCCATACTCAGTACCATGTTTAACATTTTCCCATATTCCCATTAGATTATTAACTGCACAAGAGCAATACCAAAACACTCAGTCCTACAGAGTGCAGAGGCGTAAACCCTCAACAATTAAAATCCAATAGAAAGAATCCATTCCCAATAAGGCTGATCAAACTCGACTCACGGATGAAACAATACCCATTATCCAAGGAAGAATTACCAACACCAGATATTTCCTATATTCCCAGTTACCCCACTAGATCATTAACTGCACCAGAGCAATAGCAAAACACACAGTCCTACAGAGTGCAGAAGCGTAAACCCTAGGCAGTTAATATATAGTGAAACAACTAGATAGGAGGAACCAATAACCAAGGAAGTTATACATTCAAGGCTCAGTTAGTCACACAAGCTGAGTTAGTCACACAACCATTTCCTTTTAGAAATCCATTTTTGCTCAATTAGCGTTTGTCAAAAACATCCCTTAAGTCTTGTTAGCAAAGCATAAGAGTACGAGAAATCGTACCTGGTATGTGAAGAACCGTAATTAACTTTGAATGAGTGTTTCCCCAATAGTAACCTATAATTAATGTGTTCCAAGTGTTGATTAGTTAAGGACTTATATACTAAACAACCTTCTATTCATACTGATTTATAGTTCCAGGTTTACCATTATTCTCTCACAAGGTTTTGGCTAGGTTTCATTAATTAAATCTTTTGTTAGGCCCATTTCGTTTAAACTGGAACGATTTAGGATTTAACCCTGAGAGTGGTCCAACCTCTCCTTGAATTGTTTAAGTGGGCTTTTTGGAGTTCATAAACTTGGGCTCATTAAATTAGCCCAAGACCGTGTTACGTTTGCGTTGTTTAATTAAACCCTTAAGTTATCGATGACTATTTTATTACACTCCGATTAAAATCCTAAAGTTTAATAATATATATATATTGTTTCCTTATTATATTCCCACAAGCAATGTGATTTCCTTCATCTTTTTTTAATGTATTTATATATATATATCTTTATGCATTAAGATTTATCCAGAACATTTTTCAGAACTTTTATTGTATTTAATTATAGTTACTAACTTTTAGACATATCCACAACTGATATATATATATATATATATATGGTTTATAAAATAAAGTATTTTCCTTTATTTAGTTAATATATATATGTTTGTACCTGTATTAGAATTTATTTAAGTCATCCCTTATGTAGCTTATTGTATTTAAATTATCTTTATTAACTTCAACATTTATCTGCACTCCATGTATGTTTAATAAAGTATTTCTCTTGCTACATCTTAGAATATTAGTTTAGTTAATATAAGTGTTGATTTATTTAGCTCCTTGTTTTAACCCAAGTTACTATTTAATTCCCTTTTTATATATGTGTAAATATATATATTTTTTCCCTTAGTTTTAATTAAGAATGTTGACTTCCATATTACGTAATAATTAAATGTAGATTAGCTTAGTTCCTTGATTTAACATCAGCTTCTATTTTATTCCTCTCATATAAGTATATATATAATTATATATATGTAAATAATATTTTCTTTTTTTTAACTTCACTTAAAAGTTAATTCCCAAAATATTTATAACATACTTTTACTAAATGTTAGTTTAATCTTTTCATTATTTCCCAACCTAAAAAGTTTATTAATAAACTATACTTTAATTTTTGTTACATTAAAAACCATATATTATAGGTTATTCTTATGAAAAATTCATAAACGCAATTTTTAAACCCATTTACCATTGTCCAAAAATTTTCAAATAAATATATAGTAGCTATAACATTTTAGACATATTATAAAATTTTTATTTCATAAAAATATCTTTTTTTATTTAACCAAATAATTCCATAATACCCGTAACTTGCAAAAATCATAACTTGTGTTTTAAAACTCCAAAACCATATTACATCAAAATAAACTAGATTTTATAAGGAATCTATGGTTAAAATTTCAAGTCAAAATACATTCGGGAAGGTATTTAAATAAATTCAACAAGTTAGGGTTTAATTCTGGAAATATTATAAAACTTAACACAACTTAAACTCCCCAGATCTAATCTCGGCCGCCCGTTCTAAAACCTACGATTGGACGGCCGAAAATTCTCGAGTTCATCAGCGAAAGAGGAACGAATTAAGTTCGAGTACTAAATCCTTGATTCCTCTCAACTCACAGAACCAAATCGAGTGATTTTTGTTTCATTGAATTCGAAATCTTCTTGCGGTTCCATTGATACCAATTTTATGATCTAAGATGCACGAAATCGGAAATACGAATCTGGGTATCGAGTTTAGGGTTTATGTTTGTTTCAGTTTTCGATTTGACGAATTCTTCCAATATAGTACGCAATAGACTAAATTAATACATGGGTTAGACCTGTAATGTAATGTAGATTAGCAACATCCGAAGAATTTGAAGAAAAACTCACCGGAATTGCACAAATCGAAGGGATTCGATTTCGGTTTCTGGAAAAACTCAACCCTTACGAGCTGATTGAGTAGCCAACTTTGCAACAGTTTTTCCTATGATTTTATGTGATGTCGGATCACGAACTTTAGGCATCTCGTTCTTCCAAACGGTTGGGAAATAGCCTGAATTCGATGAAAACTGGGAATCTGGGTTGCAACTTAGCAAGGAGGCGACTTTGGATTGATTTTCCGGTGGATTTAGGAAGTTTTAGGTTAAGTGTGAGCTATGGTTGCAAAGAGGAGATTAAGGAGATTAGAATGAAAAAAATGGAGTTGCAAAATTCGTAAAGGTGAGTGAGATATAAGTGTCTAAAGTTAGGGCAAAACGATGATGGCAGTTAGGATTTTCGGGCAGATTTTCATGCTAAGTACAAGCGACCCGTGTGAGCTTGACACGTGGCAGTTTTCAAAATTTTGGCTCTAAACTTCATTCTATCATAACTTTGGCTAGGATGATCCGTTTTTGACGTTCTTTTTATCGATCTTCATGGTTTTCCATAACCTATTTATTGGTATAGGTTTCATGGGCTGGTTTGACCATTCTCAAAAAGTCAACCCTAGCAAGGCTTGAGAAGCTTTAGGGTTTCTAGGATTTTATATTGACTTTTATGCTTCGAATCAATGTTCCAACTCTTTCTAAAATCTTTATAATATACTTGGAGTGTTTAGAAAATTTTCCAAGATTTATTGACTTATAAATCTTATTATTAAATTCATAATACTATATAATAATATATAGTAATCCAATATTTAATAGTATTCTTTAGGATTAAATGGAAGAAATCCCATGATTTAATTTTCATAATTCCATATAAGGATTTAATGATTTATTATTCACAATCCCATACTATAATATAATAATTAATAGTATTATTTACGGTTTTAATAAAAGAAATCCCCTAAATTAAATTAAATTAATCTAGGGGTATTTCACATACCTTCCCAATCACAAACACCATATATTTAGGTCCCGTTCGGTAAGCACATTAATCTTTAATGTCTAAATAGGTGCCTTTATTTTAAAAAAAAAACACACCACCTTTATGAAGTGGGTGTTCAATAGAGACATTACTTTAAAACACCATTTATTTATCCATTGACTAAAACACCCACATCTTTCCCAGCAGTTTCTACTCCATCATCGCTTTCAACCGCCTTCTTTAATGGTTGAATTTGCAAAAAAAAAAAAAAACCTATCCCATGAATGGGCAAGGGTCCATTACGGGATGGTATAGTTAAGTGATTATCCAGGATTACCATTACGTTTTGTTCACCTAATCCAGTCACTACTTTCACAAAAGCATTCATTAATGATAGATTAAGGAACTCGGGATTCTTAGCTTTCAACCCAGATATCGCTTCATCTAACCCCCAACTCGTTGGAATGACTCTACACAGTTTCATCTGATACGGACTGATTTGTAGCCAAGTAAAGTGGCCAAGTTAGTCTAACACAATTAAACCCCATTGATACAATCTTACTTGTGATATCATCTGCTTAGCCCTTCTGCTAATACAGGTTCCAAATGTGATGGCCAACTCACGCATGCAAGTTTCACTCTTGACCCTGTCTTCTCGTCTACAATCCATCGAGAGTTTGTGGATAATGAGAGACTAGTTGTGGTCGTGCTCATCATCATCATCATCATCATCATCATCATCATGTTGCTGATTATAGAATGACGAGAAATGGGTGCTGCTGGGTTTTTAGTGTCGCCGGCGGCAATTGTTTCTTTTAATTGTGTTTGGGTCGATAATTAATTTGGTTCTTCGACCGTCTGGGTTTCTTGTTATTTGTTGTGGGAAGATGGAAAGGGTTACCATTTCACTATTTATAATGAATGAAAACAACTCATGACACAAGCCAAATCGAGAAACAGGATGGTATAGTATGTCTCCGGTCTGCAATGCGAGGAGTGGGAGGAAAATGATGGGTATAACTTGTAAATTATGAAAAGTTAGATGGTAATATTATATTTTAGATTGAGTGGGAAATCTCAAAACATCTTAATGTCTGAAAATAAAACCAACATTTATTATAAAGGTGTTTTTATGTCTTTTTAAACCTTTATTTTACTGTTTTTTAACAAAATAAAACTATATAAAGGTGGTTACGAACGCACCCTTATTTTCGCTGATTGAAGTATGCATGCTTTTATCCTTGGTAGATGGCGTGCTTTGTAATGAACCAGGCTCTGAAGCAAATAGGTGGGCTAGGCCCAATCATCTATTTCACCTTGGAAAAATTTCCCACGTTGTCAATAGCCTGTGGTTGCGTGAATAAATAAATCTTGTTTTTATACACTTGTAATACAATAATGATTTTAAAATCATTTAATGTATATATCAAAAGATCCCTAAGCAATTACGGGGAATAAATAATTCCTTGGACATAACAAATAAATAAATATATATATATATAATATATATATATATATATATATATAATATATTTTGCTCATGATAGTTGCTAACCAATGGTGATTTTCTTTAGTACTTATCGATAATATCACTATTTCTTTGTTCATCAAATGGATTAAGATTTTAATTGCTAACGGATTTGATTGCAAAAGTTACGGTACGTACAAAGGTCCATTAATTGGAGTACGTAGTTGATCATGAAGAACATATTACGATGAACATGACGAGTCCAGTTTGATAGAGCGAAGCGGATAAGCGAGACTAACTAGTGACTTCTCAATTACATGGTTACAAAAATCCTATAGAGAAAGAAAAATAACCCTGTTTTAATTTGAAGGAGATAATAATTACTATATACTTGGTCTTTGATTATATATATATATATCATATATGAGATAAGCTTATATAAGATGTTATATTATGTGATCATTCTTGCTTGCCAAGATTGACATCTTATTAAGAAGTGGAAACCCAAATAATTACACATATATATCCAACAATGACAAGTCTGAATGTAGTTATTTAGTTATGGATCGATGAATATAATATATTCTCCAGGAGAGTACTATATATAGCTAGCTAGCTAGCGACGGAAGAGATGGATCCCTAGACATCATGAGGATCGGGAATACTGCTGGGTGCTGCTAGATCCAACCCAGTGCACTCTCCCATGCAATCTAGATTCTTAGTCCCACATTTAGGGGGCGTTCGTTCGTGTTGGCTGCAAGATTTCCTGTAAATTGATCGGGCATTAATGTGTGAGGAAAAGCTCAAATTAAGGTTGTCTAGAATACTGGGCCGTTCGTTTGGCAGCTGTAAATTTGATATAGGTTTCAATGATAAAGTACTGAATTATCCTTGATTGGACGTCTCTCTTGAGTAATTTATCTGTCTCTCACGTATGTACAAGTACGGAAATCAAACAAAGTGAGGGTAAGGAGGTAATATTGTACACACAGCTAAAGTAAAAGGGGAGTTTATTTTCTAAACACAGCAAAAGTAACCTTAATGATAAATGTAATCCAGTTACGATTTGCGGAGAAATTTTAGCTTAAATCGTGGAGATGTCTACTCCAGCATTAATAATGAAGCCCATTAATGCCTACAATTGGACATTAATCCCACAAACGAACGAACCCTACGACACTTTTAAGGACACCAGCTGGATCAATGTCAGTGCCACAGCCTGTGGCGCAACCCACCATCATGTCGTTGCAGTTGGTAAGGCATTCAACTACTGGCTTACCCACTTGATGATCAAAATCATAATCTGCCGAAACCATGGCTGCCACTACTATAAGGCATTCAGCTGCTGGGTGATGCTAGATCCAACCCAGTGTATTTAACTTATTATTTGTTATCACACAATTATAGCATATACCACTCTTAAATGTAAGAGACTTATAAGTTATTCTAGGTAAGTTAAATACTAGTTAAGTAAAGTTAGTATATATACCTTAAGGTTCATTTGGAATTATAAGGACTTATGTAGTGTTACAATTATATGTTTAAGTTATAATTGATGTATTAAGAGATGTGCTTCATATATGAAGAGATCATATTATAAAACATTAGACATGAAGAGTCTAAGTTATTATAAGGAAGGTTGAAATGGCTATAATTCAAGAGTTACAAAATTAATAATGTTTAATTCATTTAAGAATCTGATCTTTCTTATGAGTTTGTCAACTTTGACCTTCCTGGTCAATGGGGTTGACGAGGAAGGTCAAAGTCTACAAACTCATAAGAAAGATGAGATTCTTAAGTGAATTAAACATTATTGTAACTCTTGACTTTATAATTGTCGTTCTCTTATTTAATATGTGAGTTGGTTTATTATTCTTGTTAATTTTAAAATTTTTGATTTATAAATATTTTAATAAATTTAAAACATTTATTAAAAAAATCAAACAAAAATGAACTCGCCTTGATAGGCGGGCGTGACTAAGCAGCTCGTGTCAGCTGCCGGGGCGAGTGGCCCCTGATAGTGTCCGCCGTCTGGGCGACTTAGAGAGGCTCATGTCACTTGCTGGGGCGAGTTAATCTCGTTCAGCTTGTGCGTCGTGGCGAGTTGGAGAGGTTCGACACGAACCGAGAAGCGAGCAACAGACTTGTCGCGGGCGCTGGAGAGTCGAGAAGAGGCATGTCGGTAGCTGTGGCGAGTTCACCCAACCCGTGTCGGCTGGCTGGGCGACCTGCGCCAGGTCGTGTCGACGGCAGCGGTGACCCAGGCATGGTCGTGTCGACCGAGACGGTTTTCGGAGCTCAATAGTGTTGACGGGAGGGGCGAATTGCAGAACTCCATTAATGGAGTTTTCAAGTTTTTTTTTTCAGAATTTTAATTGTAGATCTAGCCTAAATCATTTAGTTTTGTAAAAACTAACCCAAATTCGGATTCACCACATCAAGATCTACAACTTGGGAAAAAAATCAAAAAACTCACCGAAATTTTTTTCCAGCAGTGGTCCGGCGGTGGTCGGTGGTGGTCCGGTGGCGGCTCCGGCTGTAACACCCCTACCGCTAATCCTATGCTTACCGTCCAATCATCCCAATAATCAAAGTTACTCGCAGCGGAAATACTACTACTACGGCGGGTGATACAACGTCGCTAACCGCCCATACAGCTAGCAAGGCTTACTCTACAATACAGTGACGGTCTGATGCCTAAGTATACCGAGCTACTAAAACATTGCTTACTGAATACAAAATACCATTCGCTTACATTAATGGATTACTGAGTATCAAGCATAGTTAATTACATTCCCTTTTCCAAGTTTACCAAAAACAATGAGTTTGAAACAACTACTCATCTATACCAAACCCAATACTTTCATTATCCAAAAAGGTGTACCCCATGGTACACCGGCTAATCAAAAAGGCTCTTAGCCGTGTACAACTTAGTACACCATTCAAGTCTATTAATTACATCAAAAGAAATCATCATGTTCACAATCAAGTCTTCATCCTTCACGAGTACCTGCATCATGTTAAAAATGGTGCCCCAAGGGGCTCAGCAAAAGCTGCGCATAAACTCCGCATATACCGAGTGCTAACAAGGGCACACCGACTATTTAAGGTCAAATAGACATGCGGTTCATTAAATTCATACATACATGCTTTACATACATCACACAATCATGCTCAATACAATACATAATCCAGGGCAACAATACAATGGTACACACAATGCTTACCTTCCAAAGGGTTAGCCAAATTATGCATCCGGGTTAATCGGAATGCTGTTTACTCTTTTACTCATTACACCTTACTTACTCTTACTTACACTTACTTACTTTACCATACTTGTTTACTCATTCTTACTTACTTACTCTTACTCATTTAGTCGGTATGACCTCCGGCCCGGGGACTACACCGTCCCACCTCCGGGATTTACTTGACTCACCAATCCGGGATGCTACCCACTTAGGGATTTGGGCCGCGGACTAGTTTAAGAGTCAGGAATCGGATCCAACCTCTTGTGTCTCCTCATCCTCACGCGTGGCCGAAACTATAATCGGACTTCTACTCATTCCAATTTAATTACCAATTTAAGTTAGATTGGTTAGCTTGTTAGGAATTAGTTAGAAGTCCAATCATAACATGTTCTGTCACAGTACATTACAACATTCGCACACACATTCATATTCATCCATACATTTCATGAATTATACAAACTAAGAATTAAAGAAACTATACATCAATATACGGCACTACATATTCACAAGTAAACATGATAACTCCGATTCGTGCATTTATCTTTTTGGTGATCAATTAGCACACAACACACAAATCAGAGTAACCAAGATAGCATACGGGGCATGAGGAATTCATACCGTTCACCGTCGTACTTGTGTCCCAACGTTCCTCCGGTGTCACAAATCGAATCCTACGATATACATACAATCGAGTGATTAATCTACCTATCATTAACTTAACTCGATTGCTCTTACGTTTTCTAATTCATACTTACTAAGTCTTTACATTCCTATACTTACATTTTATTTACTTACTTCTAGTTATTTAACAATGGTTTACTTTCATATATATATATGTACATATGTATAGGTGGGTATACATATATATATATATATACTAGTTATAGCTTACATTTTTTTTGTCAGTTATGGGTCGTCCGACCCAGCGTCCGACCCAAGCCCTGGGTCGGACCCTTCCGTAGACTTTTGTCCTCTGAAATTCTTCCCGTCCGACCCAGACTTGTCCCGTCCGACCCATACACCTCTGGGTCGGACCATACCAGAAAATTCCGGTCTTGTTGTCCAAGCTCCGTCCGACCCACGTCCGACTCACCCTCTGGGTCGGACGAAGTCAGAATGTTTACACTTCGTTGTTTAAGCCCTATCCGACCCACGGTCCGATCCAGACTCTGGGTCGGACGGTAGCAGAACATTGCTACAGACCTTATTTTTCTTTCCCAATTTCACCCATTGCTTCCCTATTCTTCCTACATACATCCTAACATGTTTTAGTACTATTTAAAACACTCCAAATCATGCTAATTCATTACACAAATCCTATACCAACTTATACAAATAATTCTCCTAGTTTCAATTCAACACTTACATAGTTTTCTTCCTTGATGCATTTTGCTACACATTTTTACTCTAACACTCCCCATCTTTAGTTCCATCTTCTAATGTCATTTCTAGCACCTCTAATGCATTACAACTACATTAACTATTTCTCCTAACATACCCTCTATCTTTCTCTATCAAAATCTGTTACAAACTACATTATCCACCTAGTTTCTAGTTCACTAAGTGTTCTAATCCCAGGTAAATTTTGCCATAGTCTCCCCTATATTTTATACTCTCACCACATTGTTTCAATCACATTATCATTCATCTCACCTGTTTTCAATAGCATCATTAGTACACTAACACTCCAACACAATACTACACATTAAATACTACAAAATTCCTGTACTCAACATTAATTCCCATCCATGTTTCAACAAGTTTTAAATGTCTTTTAAAGGTTCAAAATACTTATATTCTCATACACATTACACTACCAATACATTACCATTTCACAATGTAAGTTTTACTCTTTTAAAATCTGTTACACATACATATATAAGGCTACAAAAAAGAGCACAATTACCTTGTTTCCCTTCTAGTTTGGTTTTCCTTCTTCTTGCTTCTTCCTTCTCTCCCTCTTTCCTCTTCTCACCGGTTTTAGCAACACAACTCACTAACACTACAACCATTCATATACATAGTTCAATACACCAACCTAACCTTAACCATTCTTTAAGCTTAATGCACATTTTAGGGTTTAGGAATTTCATTACCTTGCAAGGGTGTAGGTAATGCTTGGAATAGCTCAAGAGTAAGATTTCCCCCTCTCCAAAATGCCAAAATCGGCTAGCATTCAAAGAAGCAAGCAAGGGTTTAGTTTGCAAATTCGTTTTGCCCACAAGGGCTAGAAAAAGATAAGCTTTCAAGAAGATTTTTACCTCAATGTAACAAGGAGAAGAAGGTGGTTCTAGTGGTAGTCTTGAAGCTCCAAATGCTCCACACCCATGGAGATGAAAGTGCTCCTTTTCGAATTTTGGAAAGATAGGAATGCTCTACTTAGTGAGAGAAACACAATGGTGTAGTTTTTATAATTTTTGGAAGAGGTTCAAGGGAGTAACAAGAGGAGAGAAGGGAGTATTTTGTGGGGGGTTTGCTAATTCTCCATTGTTGTCGGTTGGGAGAAGGAAAGAAATCAGAGAGGAGGGAGATGGGGTGCTGTTACGTGAGTGAGGAAATGAGAGTAGGAGAGAGAGTGTGAGAATGTGAGAGTAAGTAGTAATGTGAGTTACTTTATTATTTTGTTGTTTTGTAAATGAGTAAGTGAGTGTGTGTGAGAGTGTGAGAGGCCTTAAAAATCAGACCCCCACTGCACACACACAGGTTTCACATTTGTATTTTCAAAAGTGGACACCTAAGTTTGTGTTATTTATGTTTTCTACCCCACAACTTCCCGTTTTGACAGTTTTTACTAATTTCTCGTTTTATTTTTTATTGGTTCTAAAGCTTCCCTAATATTTATTAATGATTATTTAGTTGACCAAAATTGTTACGAGTCTATTTGACCCGCTTAAAGTCACGTTTTCCCGGTTTCCTCGAAAAACGTGCTTTAAGGTTCGTTAGCGTTTTTAATCCGTTTTAAGGATCCGTTTTCTTCAGGATTTGTTCCCTTATGCTTGTTTATGCATAATTAAGCTTCTAAATTATTCATTAGCCTAATTAATCATATTTTTAATTACGGGGTATTTCACCGGCGATCTGGAAGAGAGGATTCCGGCGAGGTAATTTAGAGGAGAGATAGTGCGTGCGTGAGAAATGAAGATACAGGTCACTCCCATTTATATATAACGTGCGCGTTTTTAAGCGTTTTTTGGCAAAACCTCTCGTTTTGACTCGTTTTTTGGCAAAAATGCTCGTTTTGACTCATTTTCAATATATTAACTTCGTTTGATAGTAAATACATGAAAACGCTTATAACTTAACAGAATATTGTCATACTAATGTCAAGTCACAATTATAACATTCAAACGCAATAAAAATAGCTAGGTTAACGTCTTTTATTTTGATGAGAGTGTTTTTTACTGTTTACGGTGATGAAATGAATTTTTTCAAAAAACAAAAGTTACGCCACGATGTCACTACATGTTTACAACGTTAATATGATTTTAAAAAAAAATTGTATTGCGGTAATTAGTAATTTTGTACTGCGAATAACAACCCAGATCCAAAAACTGCATAAAAATAGAAAAAAAAATTATTAAGATGTTACCAGAAGAATTCACCGTATGAGCATGCAGGAACAGAGATACAATATCAATTTTATAAAATAACATGCGACATAGCATCTGTGATCAAACAAACACACGTTTTTTCCACTTGTTAGTTAAAGAACCAAAGCCATCTTTTTTTTGAAGCTAAATGTTTTTAACCTCATCATAATTACTTTCAAAAATCAGCTCAGTAGAGAAGCTGAGTTTAAGCTAAAGAAACCAGATCCAATCTCTCTTACCCAACTGCAATAGCAAAACTGAAGAGGGGCTAGGAAAGGGTCAAGGCCGATTTATAGCAGCAGTAGTAATGATACACATTACCGGACTCAATTCTGAAATCTGTTTTTGGTCAACTGAACGACCTTACATATCAGGGTTTATAAGCTTCAGGGAGCTGAAGACCAACACTCGCGGCGGATTTGCCAAGTATTCTTTTCATTTCATCTGATCGATCAATAGCTATATTGTATGAGAAGAGCAAATCCTTTTAAGCATGCACACTATTGAGCACGTAAGTGTAATCCCGGGCAAGTTTCAGTTTGTTTTTAATCAATAATTGTACTGATAAGCTTTTGTTCTTCTGGAGTATGTCAGTTATAAAGTCTCTGAAGCGTCGCTTGTGATCTTCGCTTCCAATTGGCTTCTTAACCGACTTCAGAAGGTACCGGTAGACCTTGATAGCTTCCACAGCTTTCGAACCCATATCACTGAAATTAGTTGTTTCTTCGGCTCAATCTCTTCTCAGCTACTAGTCTAGCAGCAACGTAAAGGTTGGAGTCTGTTGAGGTTGAATCTAAACAAGGCTACGGCTATTTATTTTGTTGGTAAGTAGTAATAGGTTGATGTTTCTCAGTATATTGACGTTGAAATTGTACCAATCTGCTGCAGATCGAGCAGGGAGCGGCTCGGTAATTTGTGGGGCCTGTGCATAATATTTTAACAGGGTTATTTATAAATTAAAACTTAAATATAAAATATAGAATTATTAATTTAATTATGTCATAATATAATTCTATATTAAGTTATGTTATGACATAAATGTTAAAAATGACAATTTAGACAAACTAGAAGAAGTTTACTTATTATTAAATAATCACGTAAAAATATTGATTCTACTAGCATTTTACAACAAACTCTTTGAAGAAATAAGTGTTAGTATTTGATTGGATAGAAGTACGTAGTTGAAGAGATTGTGATTTACTAGTAGAAAAAGAGGGAAGATCAATATATCTATATCTTTTTAAATAGATATTATTGGAATATAAATAATTTCATCGATAATTTTATTTGTCTGCTAAAAGACATTAATAGTATTATAAATTCAATCAACTGTTATTTATATGTTATAATGAATATGTTAGAAACCTATGTAACATTTTAATTATATAAACTACAAGATAATTTATTCTAATTAAAAAAATGGGTCCCAAAAATTGGGGCCCTGTTCCATGTCACTTGTTGGACATGGTAAGAGCCGCCCATGATCGAGTTTAAGGTATCGGTTTCAAAAAAAAAAAGATTAGAACAAAAGCCCATTTTAATATTGTGGGTGGAGTTAGAATTATGTAAAAAAAAAAAAAGACTTAATCATAAGAATGGCCGTATCATTAACACTATGTTTTCCTCCAGCAGATGACCGGGAGTACTGCGACAAACACTTCCGAGTATGCTCTTCACCCACATTTGTTGCTACCTTTGATGATGAAGCTGCAGCCATCAACGCCATCACCACACATGCAGAGTGATGCTCTAAGAGAGACTATCGCCGGTATCATGACTAATGTGAAGGAGAAGAAGAGAAACTTCAGAGAGACTATTGAACCACAGATTGGTTTGAAAAACTATGATTCTCAACAGGACAAATGTTTCGGTGGGTCTTAATTTCACGCTGAATGCAAAAAAAAAGATGAAAAAAACTTGAATAGATGAGAGGATCATACCTATTTTATATCTATAATTAAGGCATATAGTCATTTTATTTTATTTTTTTTAAGGAAAGGTAGAAATGGAACGTCTTGGCACCTGGATAGTAATGACACATGGAGAAGTGTCACGTTGCATGTGGGGGAGCAAAAAATAAAGTGTGTGTCAGTCGGCTATTCATCAGTATTGTACGATTTCATTTTGAATAGGCTGCATTATCTGTTCTTGTAACTTTGGCTCTGACTTGATTATTCTAGTCTTAGCTGTGTAAACCTCGCCGTTGTATCTGCTACTCAGTAGCCCCTGTTGTGTTTCTCACGAACACTTGATAATATTTAAGAGGAAACAACCTTCTATTACTCACAAGAATAGAATTACAAGAGTATAACCAACTCTTATACAAAAACCTCTTAAACTAACTCTCTCATGGAGCTACTAAACTCTACTGGTTTTTCTCTGTTTTATGTGTTTGAGAGCTCTTCCAATGCTCTTATTTATAGCAAAGGTTTGGCTCACAACATCCACCTAAGTCAATGAAGTTTGGTGAAGTTTGGTGAAGGTTTGGTGAAGGTTTGGTGAGGTGGTTCACCTACCATACAGCTGGAAATACCCTTCAATTCTCCCCCTCCAGCTGCATCTGAATCGATTGTCATCTACAATCCATCCCAATTATGTCTCTGCATAACTGTAGCTTCTCTCGAGGAACCATCTTTGTTAACATGTCTGCAGGATTCTCATTCGTGTGGATCTTCGCTAGTCTCAATAGTGTTTGTCCATCACTTCTCGTATCCAATGATAACGAGTGTCGATATGCTTTGTACGGGAATGATACATTGGGTTCTTGCTCAATCTAGAGCACTTTGACTGTCACAATGTATCTTGTACTCTTTCTGTTTGATTTCTAATTCTTCTAGAAACCGTTTTAGCCATAACATTTCTTTACCCGCTTCTGCTATTGCAATATACTCAGCTTCTGTTGTGGATAAAGCAACACACTTTTGTAATCTTGACTGCCATGACACAGCTCCCCCTGCAAAAGTGTAAACGAATCCTGATGTAGATTTTCTTCCATCAAGATCTCCAGCCATATCTGAATCTGTATAGCTTTCCAAGACTGGTTCAGCGGCTCCGTAGCATAACACACCTTTGATGTACCCTTGAGGTACCTGAGAATCCACTTAACTGCTTCCCAATGTTCCTTTCCAGGATTTGAAAGGTATCGGCTCACAACTCCAACTGCGTGAGCAATATCTGGCCTTGTACAAACCATAGCATACATTAGACTTCCTACTGCAGAAGAGTATGGTACCTTTGACATCTCCTCTATCTCTTTCTTGGATGAGGGACACAATCTTCTGCTCAGCTTGAAATGGTTTCCCAAAGGAATGCTAACTGGTTTGGCTTGGTCCATGTTGAACCTGTCGAGTATTCGTTCAACATACTTCTCCTGAGATAACCATAACCTGTGATTTTTCCTGTGTCGAATTATATGCATCCCCAATATCTGTTGAGCTGGTCCCAAGTCTTTCATATCAAAGTACTTGGAGAGCTCCTTCTTCAGTTGGCTTATTTTTGTTGCATCGTGTCCAACGATTAACATGTCATCTACATATAGTAGTAGTGCAACAAAATTTCCATCTCGAAATCTCTGGATGTAAACACACTGGTCTGCAGCAGTTCTCTTGTAGTCTTGACTCTTCATGAATGAGTCAAACTTCTTGTACCATTGCCTAGGCGCTTGCTTAAGACCGTACAGACTCTTCTTCAGCTTGCAAACGAGGTTCTCTTTCCCTGGAACCTGAAAACCTTCTGGTTGTTCCATGTAGATTTCTTCATGTAAATCACCATGGAGAAATGCTGTTTTTACATCCATCTGCTCAAGCTCTAAATCCAAGTTGGCCACCAATCCAAGAATGATACGGATTGAAGCCATTTTCACAACTGGTGAAAATATCTCGTCAAAGTCAATTCCTTTCTTCTGAAGAAAACCTTTGACCACCAACCGGGCTTTATGTTTCACCACCTTTCCGCAGCTATCTTTCTTGAGTTTGAATACCCATTTGTTCTTCAGTGCCCTCTTTCCTTTTGGAAGCTCAACCAACTCGTACGTGTGATTTTTCAGCAAGGAATCAATCTCATCTTGCATTGCACCCTTCCATTTACTGTTATCTTGATGAGATACAGCTTCCTGGAAATTTTCTGGCTCCCCATCTTCCGTAAGTAGAATATACTCTGAATCTGGATATCTGGTTGACGGAATTTTTCCACGTTCAGATCTTCGAACCTGTGGACTCTGAATTTCAGGAAGTGCTTCATCATCTTCCTCTTGTGATGGTCCCGCAACTTCTGGTGGAGAGGATTGAGTCTCCCCCTGCTCAATATTCTCTTCTTCTTCCTCCTGTTCTGCTTCTGGTACTTCTACTTGCACCTCATCATCCTCCGTGGCTGATTGGATAGGTGCTGGATCAGGGAAAATATCTTGGGCACTAGACTTTGATTGAGTAGACACTGAGGGCTCCTCAATGTCTTTTATCATCTGGTTTTCATGGAACACAACGTCCCTGCTTCTAATAACCTTCTTCGCCTTTAAGTCCCATAACCTGTATCCAAATTCTTCATCCCCATAGCCTATGAAGATGCATGGAGTAGTTCTTGCATCTAGCTTCTGCCTGAGCTCCTTGGGTACATGTACAAAGGCTAAACATCCAAACACTTTCAAATGTGAATAAGAGGGATTCTTACTTGACCATACTTTCTCCGGAATCTCAAAATTCAGCGGGACTGACGGTGATCTATTGATCAGGTAGCAGGCAACACGAACAGCTTCTCCCCAGAATGGCTTTGGTAATTTAGACATGCTCATCATACTCCGGACCTTCTCCATGATAGTCCTATTCATCCTTTCGGCTACACCATTATGTTGTGGGGTGCGAGGAACCGTTTTCTGATGTCGAATGCCGTGTCCCTTGCAATAGGTTTTGAACTCTTTGGATGTGTACTCGCCTCCATTATCTGAGCGGAGATACTTTAGCTTCATATCCGTTTCACGCTCTACCATAGTGTGAAACTCCTTGAAATAATCCAAAACTTGGTCCTTTTTTTTTAAGAAATACACCCACACCTTTCGAGAAGCATCATCAATAAAGGTTAGGATATACCTGTTGCCACCAAGAGATTCAACCTCCATGGGACCACAAACGTTAGAGTGTACCAGACTTAACAACTCTGATTTCCTTGATGATGATGAATGAAATGAAACGCGATGTTTCTAACCAAATAGACAGTGCCTACAAGGATCTAATGTAGCATCCTTGGCAATTGTGATAAGCTCCTTTTTTATTAAGGTAGAGAAACCCTTTTCACTCATATGTCTGAGTCTCTGATGCCATAGATTTTGAGACTTATCACCTTCCACAACATTGAGGTTGTTCTCATATTTTCATATGTGTCTTGTAAAGGGTACCACATGTATGTCCTCGGGCGACAACCAAGGAACCTCTTGACATCTTCCATGTGCCATTGCTGAAAAAACTGTCATAGCCTTGCTTGTCAAAAGCTGAACCTGAAAGTAGATTGAGCCGAAAATCTGGTACATGTCGCACATCCTTCAGTGTGATAGTACTCCCAACATTCGTTTTTACTTGAATGTCACCAATCCCTTTAATCTCAGAAAAACTGGTATTTCCCATCTTTACAGTGCCAAAGTCTCCACCTTTGTACGTTGTGAAGAAGTCTTTGTGTGGAGTGACATGGTAAGATGCTGCAGTATCAACAATCCACTCAACATCTTGAGTTGCTGTATGAAGACATACCTCCTCCTTACTTGAGCATAATGCTACTTCCCCTGTGACAGTGACAAGTGTGTCTCCATTCTTCTCCGTTGAATGCTTGCTATTCTGCTTCTGTTCTCGTAATAGTTTCCTGCAATTCTTCTTCATGTGGCCTTCTAAGCCACAATGATAACAACTATAAGGCCTTTCTTCCATCTGTTGATTTACTCTGCTCTTGCTTCGGCCTCTCCATTTGCCTTGATTTCTTCCATGTGATCTCCCTCGATGTTCAGTGACAAGAGCTTCTGTCTGGTCTGAACTTGTATCATTTCTCCTGGCCTCTTCATTGAACAAGGCTTCTTTTACCATTCCCATGGTAAGTGTACTATTAGGAGCTGAATTTCCAAGGGTGATAACAAGTGTTTCCCAGCTGTCAGGAGTGAACTAAGAAGTAGGAGAGCCTGCACTTCATCTCCAAGGTTGAATTCAACTGATGTTAATTGGTTTAACAAGCTTTGAAAATCACTGGCATGCTCGGCAACTGACTTCCCGCTCCGTAGCTTCAGATTTACTAATCGCCTCATTAGTAAAGCTTTGTTCCGAGCTGTCTTGGGCTGATACATATCCTTCAACTTCTTCCAGAGTGTATATGCATCAGTCTCCTCAGAAACATGATGGAAGACACTATGATCGATCCACTGACGGATTTGACCGATTGTTTTTCTATTCATTTCTTCCATTCTTTTTCTTTAGCGGGCTCAGGATTCGTACCTTGAAGCTCAATTGGATCGTACAAATCTTTGCAACTAAGGAGATCTTCCATCCGAGGTCTCCAAAGTGTATAGTTTGTAGCGGTCAGTTTGAGCATAGCTCCATGGCTCCAAGATGACGAGTCTTCTACTGCCATTCTGACTTGATTTATACTTTATCGAATTTTAGGAGCAGAATTTGACAAAACGGAGTGCACCGTTGCGTCCGGAACGATCGAAAATGGTAGGATAGACCTTTTCTGGACCAAAAACGATGATATAGAAGGAAGTGACACGTGGCAAAACAAAGAATGCCTACTTGATGACGTGGCGTTATGTGGCAGCAGGGGTGCTGACGTGGCAGTGATGTGGCGCTGATGTGGATGCTGACTGGATGATGACGTGGACTGCCACGTCACTGTGGGCCCGAAAAAGCTGACGTGGCGATGACGTGTCGCTGATGTGGCGATGACGTGGCACTGACTGGGTTGTCTTCAACCTCCCGACTGGTTTTTTTTGTTTACTATTCACGCAGGTTTGACCTCAACTTTGACCGGCGATTTGAGGACCTTCCCGATGTCAAAAAATTCTGGAAAAAATATTTCCGGAATCCTTGAAACGAGACCTTTCCAGTGTTGTGCCCAGAATTTGATTTGGAGAAAAATTTTTTGGCTAAAAATAAAAATAATTCGAAAATAAATCTTCTAGACACCACCTCAAGCTCTGATACCACTTGTTGTGTTTCTCACGAACACTTGATAATATTTAAGAGGAAACAACCTTCTATTACTCACAAGAATAGAATTACAAGAGTATAACCAACTCTTATACAAAAACCTCTTAAACTAACTCTCTCATGGAGCTACTAAACTCTACTGGTTTTTCTCTGTTTTTATGTTGTTTGAGAGCTCTTCCAATGCTCTTATTTATAGCAAAGGTTTGGCTCACAACATCCACCTAAGTCAATGAAGTTTGATGAAGTTTAGGTGAAGGTTTGGTGAAGGTTTGGTGAGGTGGTTCACCTACCATACAGCTGGAAAAAAATATCCTTCAGCCCCTTGATAAAAAAAATATTAACAGAAAGATTACATGAATAGAGTCTCCACACTGCAACAGGCTGCAGTTCCAAACCACTCCTCATGATCTATCTACCCAAGAATTCTATCAGATTAAAACTTTTAAGAACTCTATAATTCCTTCTAGTCACTGGATAAGAGATCGAACTTACTCCATCTTATCTTCAGCTCACTACATATATTCATCAAACAGATATTTACATTAGGGGAGGATTTAGAAAAAATCACATCATTCCTAACTTTCCAAACATGATATAACCCACGGCAGCTGTTCTTATCTTGTAGACCAGATTCAATTTTCGATTCTTCCAGAGGCAGTACATACACTCAGAGAATGAAAATTGAAGCTTGCACTTCAGCCATCTATGTAGAACTTCTTGGAATACTTTTCTGCTGAAATCACACTCAAACAGAAGCATGGGGTGTGCAGTATACAGACCATATCACAGACTCCCAACCTCCTGACCGTAAACTTGGCATAATAACATCATAAATTTCACTTGTTGAAAGTTTGTTCGGTTATAAAAGGTGGTTGGTTATAACTTGGATGGTTATAACTTGAGCCTCATTAAAACATTCTTAAGTAAAATCCATTGGAAAAAAACTTAAGAAGGAAAAAAGGGTACCCAACCCATTGCATGCCTAGAGTTCAAGCTAAATACCGAAAACAGAATACATGCAACAACACACTCCAAGAGCAATTCCAACACTCCTATCACCCAAAGGTCCTACAGGTAACCTTTTAGCTAATTCGCTTCAAGGAACAAACCACATGATATGGGAATATCTTTCCACCACATTTTCGACCATCTCCACACTCCTAATTTAGTTTGTGTCACATATTTTGACAGGCTGAAATGTTCTTCTCTAATAATAACATTGTTACGATGCATCCAAACAGTGGCGGAGGTAGGTATTGGCTGGAGGGAGCAAAACACCCCCTAACTTTGTTAAATTACATAAATTTGTAGTGTAAATTTTTTTTTTTAGAAAAATTTAGTAAAAACACCCCCTAATTTTTTATAATTCTGTCTTTGACCCCTCAACTTATATTTCTGGCTCCGCCCCTGCATCCAAACATAGTATATACCGTAGCACAAAGATGATTTCCACACTCTTCTAGCTTTGTCTCTAGGGGACTACGAACCAGTCTTGGAAGATGTTCTCCATCGTGGATTTGAAGGTGAAATTGACATTCCACCATCTTAATAAGAGCTCCCATACCTGAGCAATAATAGGACACAAGAACAACACATGTTCCACTTCTTTCAAAGCCCTCTTGCACCATGGGCATAAGCTTTGTGTAATCCGCACTAGGCTTCTATCAAAGAGCAGTCCTCTAGTTGTTAATCTTTTAATCAGCGCAAACCAAAGGGTCATTTCTACCCTTGGTTTACACAGACCACGCCAGATGGCCTTTACTTCCAGCACCTGTGAGCCGTTCATGTTGCTTTCATCATGCATGCTCAGTATGGTGGTGATGTCCTTTGAAATCGAACACCGACCCGCCGTGGCCCAGCAACTATCATCGCGTTGGAATGGCGATGTCGGTGACGGGGCGGAGACAAGGGGGCTGGTGGGTGTGCGGCCCCAAACTCCCTCGGGTACATAGTTAAACTAGTTCTAACTTTATTGTGATATAGTTTATTTATGTTAATAGATATTTATTCACTCATATAATATTTTATAAAATATGCATGATATCACTAAATTAAAACGGATTATTATGTCATTCTTAGTAATCATGTACCCCATATATTCATAATACAATTGTTTTCAGTTTTCATTATAGATTGTGTAAATTAAAATAATATTAGAATTACTCAAATAATTTTTAGAAGAAGTTTTTAGAAAAACTTAAAACTACTAATTTAGAACTATTGTTTTATATTAATTGCATTATCATATAATTTAGTATACCAATTTTTTATAATTTGAAATTAAAAAAGGTAAAATAAAATTATTTATATGTTAATCTATATATTCAATTTTGTTTTAATTTTTATGTAAAATTTAATATCTAATATCATTTTTTAAATATATTATAAATATTTAAAATTTATATAATTTAAAAAATTAAAATTAAATTTTAAATATTAATGTTATCAAAAAAATTCTCACCCCTTACATATATTTCGTGCTAAGCCCTGTGAACAAGACATTACCTCATAAAGTGATGCGACCTGTCCCTCTTCATAAACAAATAGAGGGCGCCTCCACCGCAGATTCCATCTCCATGTTTCATCAGACCATTCGTCCATCTCAGACACCGGACATTCCTGTTGCAGACTAACCTAGAACAAACGAGGGAATTTATCATGAGGAGGATCATACCTGAGCAAATCTACGCTCAAACCGTTGTGGATGGATACTGGAGTTGCCAAGAAAGAATATATTCACAGTGACTTCTGGATGAGGGAGAGGATAATGTGGAAAATATATTCCTAGTTTGTTAAAAAAAATAACGAAGATAAAATATAGGAAAAATTACGTCCCCACCCATGACGTTTGGTGAAATTACACAGCCCATCCACGAGGTTTCAAAAATTACTTTGCCCACCCATGTGGTTTCCATAATTTTATATCCAGCAACTTTTCTAATATTTGATCAACTTAAAAGATGGTTAAATGTTGTCCAAAATTGATGAAACTTTACATGGATGATGCTAAGGTGTTATATTTTGGTAAAACGTACCAAAGTTTTTTAAGCTCATATGTGATCTGTGGGATCCAATGAAACATGTGACACATGAACATGTTTTCATTGGGTCCCACAGGTCATATATGAGCTTAAAAAACTTTGGATTTGACATTGGACAAAAATATAACACCTTAGCATCGTCCATGTAAACTTTCATCAATTTTGGACAATATTTAACCATCTTTTAAGTTGATCAAATATTAGAAAAGTTGCTGGATGTAAAATTGTGGAAACCTCATAGGTGGGCAAAATAATTTTTGAAACCTCGTAGGTGGGCTGTGTAATTTCGTCAAACATCATGGATGGGAATATAATTTTTCCTAAAATATATAAGCGCTGAGAATCGAAGCAGGAAATAATTGTCAGTTTCATTTCTTCCGACATTTATGCCTTTCCAATTTTCATTCCCGTACACAAAAGTATGGGGAGGGGTGGTTATCAATTTGTGGGAATAGAAGAACATCTTGATTTCTTACTTCCTAGGCTATTTGACTATAATTATCAAAAAAAACTTATATTTTCTTTTTAAATCACTTTTTTTTATTTAAGAACACATAAAACACCGATAATTAATTATACATTAAGGAACTCTTTGATACTATATATTTCATTCACTCATACTATTATTTATGGCCCTAGATGACCACATATTTACTTTTGTTATTATTAGTTACAACAAAATTATAGCCTTTGCATCCTAATTCCTAACCGTAGCAATGGCTTAACTAGAGATAGGTATAGAAAAGAAAATTGGACTCTTTTATTCCCACATATCATACGTTTCTGGCCGACAAATATTGGTCTATGAGCGATTCTTGGGCTGAGCTGGATTTGAACCAGCGTAGACATATTGCCAACGAATTTACAGTCGTCTCATTAACCGCTCGGGCAGCCAGGACCATCGAAGGAAAAAGAATTCAATTTAGGCTTATTGATAATGTACGATTAACTTTCTTTTGTATTAACCTACCCCAGGGGAAGTCTAATCCCCACTGCCTCCTTAAAAGAGAGATGTCCAAAACCACTAGACGATGGGGACATCCGTGTCCAACCGCCATCATACTATGATCATAGTATGATCTGTTTTTTGAAATTGTCAATATACTGTAAGAATCAAATTCGACCCAAAGGATCTTTCCACCCGTTATAATTCTTTTTTATTACGCATTCCTTGAATTCTTCCACCACTGTTCATTAGCTAAGAACACTTTGTTAGACGTAAAAATAATACAGTGAATAAGATGGATAATATAATATTGTTGAGTGTCTGAATCCAGCTTCGTGTGGATTGTGATATTTGTGGCCATGACAAGACAAAAAAGGCCAAGACAAACGTGAGCATTAAAATAAAATATTGTAGGAAATTAAAGAGGGGGTTAGGTACCGGGTCCCGGAGTAGCTAGATTGAAGATAGGTACAAAGAACTCTGTCCAGGCTTCAATAATAGAAAGTGGATAGTACGTAGAGTAATAGTAAGGGAGGTAAGGAGAGAGGCAGGTGGGAAAGGCCACTAAACTAGTAGTAGTTGTTGGTAGGGGTGAGGCGAGAACAATTAAGCTGGATTTATTTAATGAAGCAAGGGATTTTGTTATGTCCCGTACGATGATTGACTGATAGATCTGTTACATTCATTTTGTTTTGAATATGTTTTGTTTTACTGTAGCAGCAGGTATATTTTAGTTAATTAGCTTTTATTTGTTTGTTGTCTCTTATAATTGTAACCAGAAACATATATAGTGATAGAAGAGTGCTGTGTTTACTTTATATATTCAATATTATAGTATGGAACTTCCAATCCAAAGAACACAATAATACGTTTACTATCATAATCATACTGCTAGGGGTACTTTTCATCTACTGTTTACTTTATTCAAATCGTATGATATGTACGTCATTCAGCAATCAACATCGAATTTCAATTTTTTTAATTTCATTAGTTGTAGTGAGATTGATGTCATATGGGATTAGGAATTGTTATTTTTTAACTTAATTCTTGGCTATGGATTAGGTTAGATGAGTCCCAAATTTAATTTGTTGTATTCAGCTGAATTGGCTAATGGCATAGATCGTTTAGTGATAAAGAAAGTATTTGTAGATTTAGCTCATATTAAAATTTATAGCAGTGAATATCTTTAACTTTTGTTTCTAATTTTATATCTTGATATTTGTTTGTTTCATATGTTTCCAAATTTTAATTTTTGTGGGGGTTCAATTTTTAGCTCGTCATTGATTAATATATTAGGTCTTCAATAGTTCAACTATTAATTAAAAACTGGCTAATAATTGTTAGTAAGAATTTAATCCTTACATTTCTGAATTGAAATACAATTTAGATATGATATAATTGATAATATACTTCTTTTATTCTATAGGTTGATATGAAGGTTTTTTAAAAGAAAAATAGTTTCATCATCGGAGCAAACTCCTACGCGAGAAAAATTGATATACCGAACGAGGAAAATGTAGTGGTAAAAGAATAAACAAAGTAGGGGTTGATTTGGATAATCTTCCAACAGATCCGGGGAAAGATAAGTATCCTCAACTATCATCCAAATGATCGGATGAAGTAAGAAGAGCATACATTCTCAAGGTCCTTGTCAGCCTCGACATTACAAATTTCCTCAAAGGATAATTGCAGGTTTCAATCGTCGCTTTAACTCAAATTGGTTTAATGAATTCAAAGTGTTTGATATAGCATTTTGGAGGATGCTGCCTACTATTTGCCGTTATTTGTTTACGATGAGATCGGTCTTAATAGTGGAGGCCAAGCATTTGTTACTGCAGATTTTAGATATTGGAATAAAAAACAAAAACCTCAAATCACATGTTGACAATTCTTGGCAGTTCACATAATGTTGCAGTTGCAAATGTGTGATCACTAATGAACCAAAACCAATCAATTCGAGCAAACTTGAACAAGCAGTCCGACGTATGAAGGCAGAGTACAAAGTCGACTGAATGCATTCACTTGATGTGTAAGATTCTTTTAAATCAAGGTCTTCTTTTCGAGTGCATGATGAAACTGGGAGTCATCAAACAGAGAAACTTTATTGAGTTGTTACAGTTCTTGTTACCATAAATGAAGACATATCAAAGGTGCTATAAGAAATGCTCCTCGAAATAATCAAAATGATGTCCCCAAAGATCCAGAAGATCTTGTGAATGCAGCTGCAAAAGAAACTGTAAGACTATTATTGAAGAGCTTGATGGTGTATTTTGGCCTTTTAGTTGATGAGTCTTGCGATGTATCGAAGAAAGAGCAGATGGTCGTTTGATATAAGGTTGTTGATAAAAAGGGAAGGGTTATGGAGCTATTTCTTGGAACAGTTCTGTTCAGATACTTGCTCCCGCATCAACTTAAGAAAGCCATTTCGTTTATTCAATGAAAATGGATTGAGTGTGTCGAGACTTAAGGACAAGGGATATGATGGACAATAACATGCAGGATGAATTTAATGGACTCAAGTCTTTGATATTGAAAGAAAATAGTCAGCTTGACTTATCCATTGTTCGCTCATCAACTTCAACTCACACTCTTGGGCAATTTCAAAGGACCATGAAGAGGTTTGGTTCTCTTTTCTATCTAGTTAATAGTGTACGTCAATGTTGTGTGATTTCTCTAGTAGGAGGCGGGATATTTGACGTGAAACTCAAGCTGCAAACTTGTCGACAGCACTAAATGGCGAAGAAGTCAAAATGGGAAAAGGATGAATCAATAAACGAGCTATTTATTATCTATGCACAGTGTTTGAAGTTTTGGAATATATTAGAGATGAAGGGCTTTTCTTTCTGAGAAAAAGAGCCCAAGCACGTGGCCTCTTTTACGCTCTTTACGGACCTTTGACTTTGCTTTTGTCTTAAAGTTGATGTTGAAAGTGCTGGGGATACCAATATTTTATCGGTTTCTCTACAAAAGAAAGACCAGGATAGTTGTGAATGCCATGACACTTGTCAAACACTGCAAATGAAGCTTACAAGATGAGAAATAATGGTTGGGATTCACTTATGGCAATGTTCTTCTTGTTGTAACCAATATGAGATTCCAATCCAAATATGAATGATCCATATGTCTTTCAAGATAGCCCAAGGAGAGGAATTGTGAAAAAGACACCATCTGCACCACTATCGTGTTGACTTCTTATATCAGTGATGACTTGTTGCTTCATGAGTTGGACAATCATTTGGAGTGAGAAATACATAATTAGCTTCTAATGTGGCTTGTCTTAGTCCAATTGCATTTCATTTGAAGCCTTGATTTACAGAAAGTTGGTGAACATGTTAAGTTTTACCTAGATTTCTCTCAACACGATTTGTTCAGAGCTGGAAGTTCAACTATTTTATACATTCGAGATGTTAATGCAGATGCTCAGTTCTCTAATTTGGACACACTTAAGATCTCTCTCAAATCTATGAAAACCCAAGAAACATGAGAGGTATCCCTTGGTTTATCGACTTCTGAAATTGGTTTGGTTCTTCCTAAGCAACTGCAACATAGAGAGCTTTTCTACAGATGAAAATGTGTATACTCGTCTACGAAACCGAATTGACGATGAATTCATGAATGATGCTCTGGTGATCTTCATTGAGAAAAATGTGTTTTCTACTATTTCCAACGATGTTATTATTAATAGGTTCAGAACATGAAGAGTCGTAGAATCTAATTTGATGTATAGTTATAGCTTCTTAGTATTGATGTGATTTTCCAGTTTGTTTATCAGTACAATGATTAATGTTTTATAGCATTATAAATAATGATCAAATATTTTGACACCTATGTTACGAAATCCTGGGTCCGCCACTGCATATTAGCATACCCATTTTTTTTTGTTTTTGATAATTGGGCATAAGCCATTTATTAAATAATCCTGGAGAACCAGGTGGATGAGTTATGCTCAGGCCTCATTAAAACCTTCCTAGAAAAAACCCAGTGGGAAAAATTCTAGGGGGAAAAAGAGTACCCACCATCCGATTACAACATAAGGTCCAACTAGGTAGAAAAAAGGAACAACAGCTTGCTCGCAACAATCCGAGCAATCATGACACAGACTCACGACTCACCCATAGTCATACCAGATATGACTCACACAACCTACTACATATACTCTCATAAAGATACAATTCCTACGAACGCACTACATGTCAGGGGAAAATCTTTCCACCAGATCTTCATCCAGCGCCATACCCCAAGCTTAGTATGTAGCACGATACACTCGACATTGCAAACCTCTCCTTGAAAAATCACATCATTACGGTGCATCCACATAAGCATACCCACAATTATAAAAAAACATAAGCATACCCATTTTTTTGTAGTTAGTTAATAGCGGCCGGAACACTGTGAAGCACAACAGTCTCAACAGTTAGACCCGGTCCAAACCCAAAGAGAACACCCCACTCAAGCCCATCACCAGTCGTACCTTTCCCATTCTCCAAAGACTTCTTCCTGATCTCATCAAGTATAAACAACACACACGCACTCGACATATTACCATAATCATTCAACACTTGTCTTGTCGCTTCCAGTTTCTCCTTTTTAAGCCCAAGTTTAGCTTCAACTTGATCAAGGATAGCAGGACCTCCAGGATGTGCAACCCAAAAGATAGAATTCCAATCATTAATACCTAACGGATTGAACGCTTCAATAAGTGCCTTATCAATGTTCTTCGAGATTAACGCAGGAACTTCTTTTAATAGATGGAATGTAAGCCCAACTTCACGTAAATGACCTTCAATTGCACCTTCTGAATCTGGAAGAATAGTTTGAGCAGTCCAGATTAACTCGAAGATTGGTTTTTCAATAGTGAGATCAGGATCAGCACCCACGATTAAAGCACCTGCACCATCACCAAACAAGGCTTCTCCAACCATTGAATCAAGACGTGTATCTGTTGGTCAACGGAAACCAATGGCGGTGATTTCTGAACAAACGATGAGTACACGTGCTCCCTTGTTGTTTTCAGCGAGATCCTTAGCGAGACGAAGGACAGTTCCACCGGCAAAACAGCCTTGTTGATACATCATGAAACGTTTCACAGAGGGACGGAGACCGAGGAGTTTTGTGAGTTGGAAATCTGCTCCTGGCATATCGACACCAGAAGAAGTACACATGATGACATGTGTGATCTTGGATTTAGATTGTCCCATTCTTTGATTGCTTTTTGTGCTGCTTCTTTACCTAAACGTGGGACTTCGGAGACAACTATGTCTTGACGTGTATCGAGTGATGATGCCATGTATGCGGTCATGTTTTTGTTTTCTTTTAAGATTTCTTCTGTTAAGACCATGTAACGTTTCTCGATCTGTGACTTGTCGCCTGGTAAGATATCAACAACATATATATATGCCATGATCAGATTAATATATATGAAGATTAATGGTAAATCGGTGATGATGAAAAAGAATAATAAAGATTAGAGTATATGATGATGGATGGATCCACTTTGAAAGGGATTGAGTTTTTAGAATTTAAGCCTTCGGAAATTGCGGCTGCGGTGGCGATCGCTGTTGTTGCATCAGCAGCAGGGGAAAGGGAAGAAACCCCCTATCATTAATAATCAGTAGGGATTTCACTGACAAAGCAATTTCGATGGTCGACCATCATTTTGACAAAAAGGAGAGATTGATTAAATGTGTGGAGATGATGACGGAACTACTATCAACGTTAATTAATGTGTTGCGATGGTGGTGGTGGTGGTATTAACACTACTACTGGTTCTAATATCATCACCACCAATGGCGGTGTTAGTAGTGGTGGTGATCCGGAGCCTGGAAGTCCTAACGGTGTTCTAGAAGCTTCGAATATACTGAACTGTAATAATAGTAGTAGATGTTACGATTTGACAACATCAACATTCTGTCGTCGTGGTCGTCCCAATTTAATCGAAGATGGTTCTGCTGCTGCTTCCAAGAGAAGCAGCATAAGAAATAATATGAATTCGTATATGATGGATGGATAAATGTACGTACACATGCGCTTGAATTTGTCTTTCAACTCAGTCCTATGCTCACTGTTGGTGACCCTGAAGTAGTAATCAGGATAGTCAGCTTGGTAGACGCAGTTAGGTGGTGTAGCTGTGCCGATGGCCAAGATGGTAGCTGGGCCTTCAGCTCTTTGTGCCTTTCTGATTTCCTCAACACTTGGAGCCATTTCGCCCTTGATTTTATAACAACTATTGACAACTAACTCAATAATCTTCTTCTTCTCAGATCTTAAAAGCTATAGGCTATATATATGAGAACCTAGAGAAGAAGAAGATGAGTAATATAGATTCTGTTGAGTTGGATTGGAGTGTGTGTCTATATATATATATATATATGATCAGCTAGATCGAAGGTTAAGTGTAAGAAAGAAGTAACCGGGGTTAATTACGTTAATCCATGGAATGGTATTTGTCCTACTTAACTCAACTCATGACTGAAGGTTGCCTTAGCTAGCATTTACCACTCCATAATATACTCCCTCCTGTTTTTTTTAGGGAAAATTCACGAGATACCCCTGTTTTCTTTCGTAATTCACAATATACCCCTATGGTTTTAGTAATTCAACTTTAAACATGCTTAAATGTTGTTCAAAATTGATGAAACTTTACATGGACGATGCTAAAGTGTTATATTTTGGTCCAATATCAAATTTGAGATTTTTTAAGCTCACATGTGACCTGTGGGACCTAATGAATAGTCACATGTTCATTGGGTCCCACGGGTCACATGTGAGCTTAAAAAACTTCAAATTTGATATTGGACCAAAATATAACACTTTAGCATCATCCATATAAAGTTTCATCAATTTTGGACAACATTTAAGCATGTTTAAAGTTGAATTACGAAAATCACAGGGGTATATTGTGAATTACGAAAGAAAACAGGGGTATATCGTGAATTTTCCCTTTTTTTTATAAGTTGTTTTACTAAACTAGCTAATACCAGGGGCGGATTCAAAGGGGGCCCGAAACTTTTAAAAATTTGTCAAATGCTCTTATAAATTTTTGAAAAAGTATAAAATGACATAATATTTTAAAGAGTGATAGTGTCAAAAAAAAATTTTGCCCCCCGAGACAAAGCTTCTGGATCCGCTACTGACTAATACTATCTATTTCATTCATTCATACTATTATTTATGGCCGTAGATGACCACATATTTACTTTTGTTATCATTAATTACAAGACCCCTCAAAATTATAGGCCTTTGCATCCAAATTCCTAACCATAGCAATGGCATTTTGTTAGACATAAAAATAATACAGTGGTTAAGATGGATAATATAATATATTAATATTGTTGAGTGTCTGAATCCAGCTTCGTATGGATTATTGTGATATTTGTGGCCATGAAAAGACAAAAAAAGCCAAGACAAACGTGAGCATTAAAATAAAATATTGTAGGAAATTAAAGAGGGGTTAGGTATCGGGTCCCCGAGTAGGCAATTTCTATTGTACAATCGGAAGCACAATGTTCCTTACTTCCTATATACAAGTGTAAAAAAATATCATATGTGGCAGTGCTAATGAAGTTTTCTGTTTTTATTTTTAAATTTTAGAAAATAAATTTTATCTTAAGGAAATCTATTATTGTTATAACCTTTTAGGAAAAATCTAGAAAAAATATATGAAAACAAAAAATAATCTATTATTAAATTAAAACTTTTAATTAAAATAAAGATATTATAACTATAACCCTTACACAAATATTTAAAGAAAATCTACACCATAAACGGGTAATCTATTAGTATAGCATATCTGAACCTAACTTGAAAATTTTAAAAACAAATTCAATATTTTTTTATTTTTTTAAGAACTACTAGTATCTGGTTTGAACTCTAACAAAATTAAACAACAATGTGAAATAAATTTTAAACAAAAAGGGTTAAAAAGTTGAACAACAAGTATAATTTATATGAACATAAACTTGATGTTTAAAAATCGGTAAATCAATAAATATGATAAATTATATTGACATTGATTTATTATAAAATTTCTTATGAACAACTAGATCTAATATTTAAACACTTAATAATAAATAGTTGAACAGATAGTCTAAAAAATTGAACAAACAATTTTATATTTTTAAACATGAACATGATTTTTGAAAAATGAACAATAAGCAGTAAATTTTGAACAAGGTGATTTAAAAGTTGAACATCTAATATTGCATATGTAAATTATGAACAATGTGAAATGGATTTTGAACAAAAGGGTTAAAAAGTTGAACAATAAGTATAATTTATATGAACACAAACTTGATGTTTAAAAATCGGTAAAATCAATAAATATGATATATTATATTGAAATTGATTTATTATAAATTATGAATAATTAGATCTAGTTTTTGAACCCTTAATAATAAATAATTGAACATATAGTCAAAAAAATTGAACTAACTAATTTTATATTTATAAACATGAATGTGAGTTCTAAAAAAATGAACAATATGCAGTAAATTTTGGACAAGGTGCTTTAAAAGTTGAACAACTAATGCTACATATCTAAATTATGAGGATAATTGTGAACAAAAACAACAATACGATAAAAAAAGTGATTATAGATATTTATAAAAATATTTTAGAATCATAAATTGTTAAAATAGTTTCTATATTTATGAAGAAATAATAAACTTATAAATAAATATAATCACTTAAAAACAAATAACACGTCAACACCGGAAGCACGATGCAACATGCTTCCGGTTGTATAATAGACTAAGGGGGCGTTCGGCATGGCATAAATGGACAACATAAATGTACAGCATATGCTGTTTTGAACTCCTTTATTTGTTTTTGTTGTTCGGCTAAAAGAGCATAAATGTCAGCATAAATGTCAGCATTAATGCCCGCAGCAAATGCTACTTTTTTGTTTCCGTGCTTTCACTTTCGTTTCTTTACTCATTTCATAATACAATTACTGTGACTATTGATTTTTTTAAAAAATAAATTTTTTATAAGTTACTTTTTTTGTTACAAATTACATAATGTTTTAAGTAATTTATGAAAAATAGTACTACTTCTTTAGCCAAATTAAAAAAAACCACATTTATAATACAAATCTACAATATATTATTTGTAATACCACATAGATTAATAAAATTAAAAAAACCAATAAATATACACAATTGTTGATATATAAATTAAAATATTAAAATAGTAGAAATATGAATGCATATAAATTTATTAATATACAAAGTTACAAAAATATTATATATTATTAAAATTTACAATTTCACTAAATAAATTCACATAACATTACGCTTGTTCTCTTTTTTACGCTTTTATATTTGTAAGAATTATAAAATTTAGATAATAAAATATATTGTTTAGAAGTTACCAGTTTTGCTTAAATAATAAAAACAAAAATTTTATTGGTTATATAAATATTTTTATTATCTTTGGTTTCTCAAGTTTTTTACTGTAAATTAAATACTCATAGTAATATATTGTTTGTGAATTTTTCTATTTATTTTTACTAACAAAATAAAGGTACGTAGTGTAATATAATAAATTGTAATTGTAATACGAAAACGGTAAACGCACAATATATAACTAACTTAACTAAACATGTTGCATATACACTGCACTGCCAAACAGCAATTTTCAAAATAGTTACATTTATACCAACACATTCCTATCAGCAAATATGCTGCATTTATGCCCGGAGTAGGTAGATTGAAGAGAAGGTACAATACAAAGGCGTCTGTCTAGGCTTCAATTAATAATAGAAAGTGGATAGTACGTAGAGTAATAGTAAGGGAGGTTAAGAGAGAGAGGTACTTATAATTCAAGTACTTTCACAAGACTAATTACCATGTCTTGGAGCCCATAGATGCTCCTCATTATTGTTATTTTTTGCGCTGCATATAATGACTACAGTTAAGCTCTATGATCTACTCTATGTTACTGTTGTTTCATAGGGGGTGTGTACACTTAAGGACTTAGGGTGAGGTGGTGTTTGACGGCCAAGTGTCTAGGACAACATAGTTTGTAACACCCCTCTCCACAATCACGTAATAATCTCTCATGTAGCAATAAATAAAACGTCTTACAACGGAAGAATAAATAACAATAACAATACTCACTTGGGTGTCACCGGCCATTACTCGCCCATGCGAGCAACGAAGCCAAACTACATCCAACTTCCAATATAAACAAACTGCTAACCGCCGTGATAACGAGAAAACTCCTATACATCATACTAAGTCCATACTCATAAACATCGACAAGTGAGCGTCTACCCAATCCCAAATATACATAACCTTTCCATAATACAATTCACCATCTTCATTGCTATACAAACAAACTCCATGTGCGGTAATTAAAGTAAACTCTAATTACCCTGTTCCCGCACTTCGGCTTCGGCGATAATCAACAACCTGCATATGGTGTAATATCAGCGATAGACGCTGAGTATGCCGGGCCTGGACCCTAATGGTCACTTAGTCATTTTAACCATCTTATTATTAGATTGGTTTCATGCTTTTCCATTTTACTATAAACAATACTGTAATATACATGTATAATATACATAATCCTCCATCCAAACATTCATAAACACTTAACCATCCATCCAATCCAAACATTCATTTTAATATCTCAAACAACAATTGTATATCGAACGTATCGAAATAATTCCAGTATAATGTACAATCGCCGTAATGTACAGTTTACAGTATAATGTACAATGTACAATCGCCGTAGTGTACACTTTACAGTATAATTTACCTTGGCCTTTAAGGCCCCATTCCAACCATGTTTAATTAATACCAGTTGGGCGTCATGTTAAGACAACCCGATAACCTCACCATGGACAGTAGTCCTCCCGTACACACAAAGGTGCTCATTTCGCCAGAGGTCCGGAGGCCCCTGATTATTCTCTTTTGTCTCGTAAGACGTCCATATAAAGGCCGTAGCCACCTGACCCACGATCCAAATAGGGCTCGTTGGGTATAACCTGGAGCGGAACCCAATCGGGTACCCCTCAGTGATCATAAATGCGCAACCAGATAGTTCGTAAACTACACTGGATTCCTCACCTCAATCTCACACCATCTCTCTCTCTTAATGTTTAAGATCTGCTCTTAGTCTTATGGAGAGTATAATTTATTAATTAGCTGCCCAATGGGTCTCACGCATACCTAGAAGTAATCTAGGATATATTCCTGTTCGAGATCCATGTTCTAGAGACCGACAATGTTGTGACTCGTTCCTAAGTGTTTTACTTAGGTTGCCATATACTTAATATTAATACTATGGTATTATATCAAGTAACCGTTTTGTCATCACAATAACGTATATGTATGTTTATATAAGTCGATCTATAGTCGACGTAGTGTTAGTCCCGTGGGACGCTCGTGCATAAATAATTAATGCAGTAGCACACAATCACATACATGTATCCAAAACACTTAATACACAAGTGATATCAACCAAATCCGAGCCCAAGGAGTTTCCTTAGGACAACTCGGATCAAACCCCTTTACATACCGTTCACCAAGACCTAGGATGCGCAGTGTAGACCACTAGCTCGTCAAGCGTCCTCGTCTGAAGTATGATATAAACGGTAATAAAACTATAAGTCAGTCTCCATGACTAACTACATCCGGTACTTCCGAATAACAAGTAACCCCGACAGTTCATCCCCGTTTTCTACAGTTATTTGTTACGGGTTTCTCTAAACCGGTCGGCTTTGTTACTTTAAAACTCGTATGTCAAAATATTTCAACTGTTAAGTTTAATTCATTATTTTTTTCTTTAATCTTATCCACCATTAATATAGGTACATAACCTATAGTTGCATGTATGCATGCATTATTATATTATATTGTATTATTTTCCCATCATCCATTATAATACATTGTATTATATACTCCATTTTCGTAGCAAATTATATTTGCATTCAAAACTCATAACTTATAGTTTGTAACTATTTTTTGTAATAACCACCATCATTATATTATATGGTTTCCAACCATAATATATATCCATCCTTATATACATTATTCTTGTATATGTATATATTTACCACATAGGCAAGTCTCATGAGTTATAAAACTCTTATATTATATGTTACATTTTATCATCTTATATTAGATGATCATTCCCATTAGTTGTATTATATTATACAACTTGTATTAAGATTATTATCCTAATATTATGTAACATTTTATGTTGTAATAATTACAACTCCTAAGGTTTATTCCATAAATACCTTAGTTTATAAATCTCATTTATTTATAGTTTGTCACATTATTTAATGTGAATATCCTTCCTTATATTAATTCCATTTAAACCATATAATTGTTATAACATTTATAACATTATAGACCATAGTCCAAAATTCATTTTCCAACTCTTAAATATTCGGTACAGCCCTTCAATTTATTTTAATTTCATTTTGACCACATAACATTATGTAATGTTATACCGTATACTAATATCATATAATATGATATTTTTATTTCCTTTAATTTATAACCTATAGTTTTCATACAAAACTATTATATACTGCCGCATAGGCACATATATTAAACCTTATTCTTTTTCCATAATCCATAGTTTCCTTTATTTACAAATTCACCCCATCATTTAACCATGTTATATATACCATATAATATAACATTTTTAACTTATAAAATGGTATAACCTATGGTTATATTTTTTGTAAATTCCGAACAGACCTCAATATATTCTATAATTGCCATTTGGCCCAATTTATAACATATAGTTTTATAATATCATTAAAACTATATATTATACACATATCTTATTAAATCCTCTTATATAATTCTAAAAATCACCAAATTTCACCAAAGGGTTATAATTACCCTTACTAACCATATACTTTCGGTACATTACATTTCCACCCCATCTATTTCTCCAAAGTGTCATAATGACATAATAACTATATATTATACATATATAGCTTATTTTAATTCCAAAATCAACCCAATAAGTTCCTAAAAATTCCTAATAGCCCATGGGTGTTTATAATACCATTATACACCCTTAACTTTAGGTAATAACATATTTACCACATATGTTATAAAATTGTTACAATTAAATACTTATCTTATTATAAAACCCTTAAATAAGTTATCTAACTTATTTAATTTGGTCAAAACCTACCATATGGTCAAGGTTGACCACCTTAATATTTCCTTGACCATTAATAACCATATATTACGGTTTATACCCATATCTTTTCAGAAATTACCATTTAACCCCAAAACTTTATATAATCTTATAATTTTTATATAAACTCATTTACACCTCTAAATTTCGGCTTAATTATTATAAAGCCCCCAAATTTAATTTAATTACACCTAACACCCCAATTCCTTACGGTAATTTATTTTTAGAACCTAAACTTAATTAAAAGCTTATAAATGCCTAAATAAAATGGCCTAAAGTACATGGCCTTATTACAAACATTAGCTTATAAAATAAATTACACATAAATGCCCAAAAATACTTTAAACTCTCGGCCTTACACATATATTTTCCTTATTTACCAATTTTCCACATAATGTCTTAAATTTGACAATTATGCTTATTAATTAGTTATAAAATTTACTAAACCATTCCTTAATCACCTAAGGTCAAAATAAGACCTTAATATAACCATTCACTCACGGCACATTTATATACATATGTATAAACACATATTAATATACCAAGTGTAGGTTAAGTGATTTATACCTTGTTTTTGCCTAGTTAAGGCCTTGTTTGGCCACGGCCTGCTTAGGATAAAATTTCCACAGCATCATTTACATGTTTTCCAACAACAATTAAGGCATGGTTAGTCTCCAAACAAGATCTAACCATAAGAAGTGTTTAATGTCAATTTTCAAGGTAAAATTTACCTTAAAACACCATGGTTACCAAGGCTGACTTCGGCCTAAATTTACACAAGTTAAAGGGAATCAAAAGATCTACTAAAACCAAGCTTTCAACTGGTATAACTCAGATTAGAAGATGGCTAATTTTTACCTTGTTTAAAATGCTTAAAATGGTGTTTTTGTCTTGGATCTGGCTATACCTTGAAGCTCTTGATATACCAACTGAATAAGTATGTTAAGAAGAAGATAAGAAGGCTAGGAACAAAGTTTCACAGCCGAATTTGAAGGGAATCAAAAGATATGTGCTTAAAGCACATTTTTATACCTTAAGAACAAGATTAGCTTTCTCCACCTTCTTCCCTTGTTAATACCGAGATACACCCTCCATTTAACCTCCAAAACAACCTAAGAACATTGATGGAAGTGGTTGATGCTTAGCTTCATGGAAAGATGAAAGAATTGTGAAGAGAATGGACATAAAATGGCTTAATAAGCTTACCTATGTGACTATGTCAATTGTTGTTCTCTTCTGAATATGGTGAGTTATCCATGGTTTGGAGAAGCCAAAGAGAGGATGAAGAAGGCTGGTGTCGGCTGGGAATGAAGGCAATGAGCAAATAATGCTAGTTTTGTCCTTATAAGTTAATTAATATTACTTTAGCAAATAGTAAATGATGACTCACTTAATTGGCTGGATATTTAGTTAAAGCTGAGTGAGCTGTCTTCCATACTCCCATGCTGCCAACCTCCAAGGGGCAAGAGTGGTCATTCATTGACCATTGACCATACTTAGTCAATTTTGCTTAAAAATGCACTATTTGGGTTACTATTCATACCAAATTGCCCATTTTGATTTTATTTTTTAAAACTTTGATTTAGACTTTTTAATATAGTCTATCATGTCAAATTAATGATATAAAGGATATACTCCAGTCTTTAAAATGACAAAAAGTTATTATCTTAGAGCTCATACACAAAAACGTGCTTTAAGGTGTTTTAGTGCATATTTTGAGTCGCAGGGTGTTTTTGAGCTCTGTTTTCTTTGATAATTGTTTTGTTGTGTTCCTTACATGATATTTGATCATGGTATCCAATTTTATATCATTTGGAGGTCATTAGACCTTTAAGGTTTTCTTAGAGCACATTTTTGCCCTACTTGACCTTGAAGCATGTAAATGCTTGTTCTTTGTGTTGGAGTGTTTTCCAACCACTGTAATATGTTTAGTAATGTGTTAGTAAGCTTAGGACAAAGTTTTAGGTCCTAAGAAGTTCATTTGGGTATTTATTTACCCTAAATAGTCAAAGGGTGCAATATCTTGCTTTGTGTTGACCACTGTTGTTCTCAGTTGACTTTTAAGGAATGTTTAGGCCTTAATTAATGTGATTAGATGTTTAATCCATGTTTTATTAGTTTGGGGTATTTCATAGTTAACATACTCGGCCAAGTGTTGAGCTTTCCATGGGCACCGATATTATATTTTTCAGGTGATTGATGATTGGCGCCAGAGTGCGGGATCGTGGGTAGATGACCTTGACTTTCATTACGCTTCTAGGATTAACTCATGTTAGTACGTTGTAATCTAGGAATTTTCTAAGTGCTCACTTGTCATAGGTATTGGTTTGTATATAAGATAATGTAGTAATTATCTCGTTGTGGTTATTGTTGATTGTTATTATTACGTTATGTTTCTTTACTCGCATGGGCGGGTAATGGCATGTGACACCCAAGTGAGGATTATTGTTGTTTAACTTCCGCTGTGAAACATCTCTAATTATGCTACGAGAGTGATTATTACGAGAGTGGCTATTACAGGTTTGTCGAGTGGGGTGTTACACTCTCTCTGACCTCGCATTGAATATCCTCCCTTTCTTTCATTTTGTGGTCTGCATCTCTAGCAAGGCTAGCACTTATTTGTGCTGACAGCTCATGATTAGCTATAATCTTCTTCTCGTTGGGAAAAACTCTAACGAGGAAGAAGAACGGGGGAGGGTTTCTCCTCACGCGTGGAGGCGTGTTCTTTCATGAACTTTCTCTCTATCTTTTTTTTTTTTTGTCATTTTTTGCTAGCTATAGTAGTAGCAGTATTTTCCATTTCGCAACTAGTTGATCAGAAAATACCTAACGCAATTAATGCTTATTTAGAATATATACTATAAACTTTAGATCTTACAAAATACTAGCTAGCTGTTATTTGTTACTTTAATTTCTAATGCACACACAAAACTGAATCAATTAGATTCATCAACGCCAATGAAATTACTCTGTACGTACCTTCTTCTTTAGCTAAGGTGGTAAATCAAGTAAAGGTAGATCGTTATTAAAACTCCTCGTTAATATGAAAACAGAAAGAAAGTAGTAAGACGTCTTGGCTGGCAACCCCATCCCTTCAATAATATTCTGGATGCTGAAGACTGTCATCCTGATTCAGGCATTCCTCGACTGTTGCTTGTCTCATGCTGAATTTCATCAATGATTCTCCTTTGCCTTTTCTCTGTCATTCACAATGCTCCCAAGCTTCTCACTCATCCGCAAACACATTTTCGCTTCAGCTTCCATGTTGGCTATCTTTCCAATTTTTTATCCTCACCTCGCCCATATCAAGGTGCTTAGTGCGTCTATTGAGACACTTAAAAGAAAAAAAGAATTTTAAAGTTATATATTTAATTATTATAATTAATTTATTTGTTTGGCACTAAAGAATTATATATAATGTAACGGATTTATGAGACTTGGGTTTTTTAAACATATATCACTCAAGGATTTGATATACCATAATTAATTTATTAGTTTGACATTAAAGGATTGAATATACTATTATGGACTTATGAGATTTGGACTTTTTAAACACCTATATCATGAATATATTGTAATTAATTTATTAGTTTGAAACTAAAAGATTGAATATACTGTAATTAATTTATTAGTTTGACATTAAAAAAATATTTATTGTAATTAATTTATCAGTCTAGTCTAACACAGACATTTACAACATATGTCTTATATTTTGACACCTAATTATGAATTCCTGTTCCGCCACCGCCTCGCCTCATGGCTAGCTAGCTAGCTACTAACCTAGAGGTGGCAATTTTTACCCAACCCGATAACCTGATCCAAACCCAACCCGTAAATAGCGGGTATGGGTTAAGATTATTGACCCATTTAATTTTTGGGTCGGGTATGGGTTACCTGTTAAATATATGGGTTGGGTATGGGTCAAGGGTCCTAACCCGAATTCAACCCGACCCGTTTACTTAATTTAATTATAAATAAATAAATAAATATGTATATATATTACTTGGATATGTGTTAATTCTATAACCATTAGTATAATAGCAAACAAAAATATTATCACTTCTTTAGGCCCTCACAAATAATTATTTTATAAATCCAAATACATCTCTAGGCCATCTATATCCACCATTCACTATTTGTTTGAAAATCTAAATACTATGTCAATCATTAGTCGCGCAAACTCCACCGCTCACACTATTTCATCCGCACAAATAACGGTTATGGATTAAGACTATTGACCCATTTAACTGAATGTTGACATTTGGAAAAATGACACAAATGATGCGAAATAAATGACTGTCATGTGCACGCTTTTATGGACGACTGATCATTCTACAGAAAAACAAAAGTATTTGTATTTGAATGGTTAAACGGGTCACATTTGGGTTCAATGATTTTATATGGGTTAGGTATAGATTAAAAATTTGTAACCCAATTATTTTTGGGTTGGGTATGGATCAATACAATTTTAATCGGATTGGATATGAATGAGCTTCAATCCAACCCTTCAACCCGAATTCTCACCCTTACTACATTTTGAATTGGTGTATTAACTGTGTATCAGTCCGACAGTGAGGCATACCCTCCCAATCATAAACTTTCCTGGTATACTTGTATTCGCTGATTGGAGTATGCATGGTATTATCCGTACTAGGTGGCGGGCTTCATAATGAACCAGGCTCTGGAGCAAACAGGTGAGCTAGGCTAGGCCCAAAGTCCGTATTGGTGAAAAGAATTCGTTTCACCTTGTTCCACGTTGACAACAGCCTAAATTGTGGAAACAATTCGTTTCGCCAACTAGGCCTAAATTGTCTCCTTTTTGTCTAGAGCTGATCAACACTGATCTGTCTGACAGCCCAATCCGACTCAGTTTAAAAATAAAACTCAAAAAATTCATTTGAATAAAATTTCGGACGAATTTAAACACTAAATCAACTAAAAAACGGGAGCTTTTATCTAAATTTTTAGTGTTGTAGGCATCTGCTTTAGTTATAAAAACAGTTTTTTTGTTAATTTGTTTTGTTCAAAGTTGAGATGAAATAGTAAAAAAATGTCGTGAATAAATAAATCTTGATTTCATACACTTGTAATACAATAATGATTTTAAAAATCATTTAATTACGTACAGGGGAATAAATAATTCCTTGGATATATATAGCTCATGAGAGTTGTTAACGGCCAACCAATGGTGATTTTCCTTAGTAATTATCGATGATTTCACCATCTCTTGGTTCATCAACATTGTCAATGGATTATGATTTTTCTGGCTAACAAGGGTCCATTGGAGTAGTTGATCATGAAGAAGATATTAGGGAGTCCAGTTTGAGAGAGCCAAGCGCATATAATTAAGCCAGACTAGCCAGTGACTTGTCAATTACATGGTTACACAAATCCTATAAAGAAAGTACAAAATAACTCTGTTTCAGTTTGAAGGAGATAATAATTACTTGAACAAGATAATTGGTCTTTGATTAAATTTATATATATATGGAGAAAGATAAGCTTATATATAAGATGTTATTTTATTTCTGTGATCGATCGATCATTGTTTGGTTGCCAAGATTGACATCTTATTGCGCGAATCAAAGAAGGGGAAACCCAAATAATTAAGCATGTATATATGTCCAACAATGGAATAGACAAGTCATGAATGTAGTTATTTAGTATGGATCGATGAATATAATATATTCTGCAGGAGAGTACTGTATAGATGGATCCCTAGACATCATGAGGATCGGGAATACTGCTGGGTGCTGCTAGATCCAACCCAGTGCACTCTCCCATGCAATCTAGATTCTTAGTCCCACATTTAGTGACACATTTAAAGACACCAGCTGGATCAACGTCAGTGCCACAGCCTGTGGCGCAACCCACCATCATGTCGTTGCAGTTGGTAAGGCATTCAGCTACTGGCTTACCTACTTGATGATCAAAATCATAATCTGCGGAAACCATGGCTGCCACTATAATAATCGCCAGCAAGCCTGCGAAAAGGCAATTGTCTGTTGATCTTGCCATTCGCTTCATCATTCTTTAATTTGGTAGCTAGCTAGCGCAGGAATTTAATTGTATGAGACAGATCGATGATGCTTTGTTTTAATTCGTTTGAGGAGCTACTATCAATGAAGTTTGTGATATATATGCTTATGGATACATATATATATAGCTTAATTAAATTAAGAAGATATATATATAATCATGTGACTAGAATGAATGAGTTCGTAATCATGCAGTATGCATGTGTTTAATCTGGTTTCAAGTGCACCTACGTACGTAAACGACCTTCAGCGATAATTCGTTTGCGTATCTTCATGAATACGATCTTATAAAAATGCAGATGCAGAATCACCTAGTATAACTTTTGTACTTCAACTGGATCCATGGTGTAGTATATAGTCCCGGCCCATGGGAATGGTCCATATATTGGGCATAGGCTGAAGCCCAATATAAAAAGAGAGCTGTTAATTCTTACTTTCTTTTTTGTTTTCTTCTTTTGAGCAGGTTCCTCTAGGGATGTATTGATTCAGTCTAGTACCTCCATTGTAACTCACATTTTATATGTACTTAATAATGAGTGACAAAATGGAGTCTGTTACATTGGGGCACGAACCCATTTTCAAAGTTTTTGGCTGATAATTGACAAATTACGTGCAACAGGGAGTCCAATACCTTCTCTTGCTCTGATAATGTTACTTGCCTTTTTTTTTTGAAGGAAAAAAAAAGAACAATCATCATTAATTATTAGTAGCTTGTTTGTGATTAGCGGTGGAAAAGAGTCTTTCGCTGGTTACTGTAAGCTGGTTTATTTAATGTTTTTTCAGTTATACTATTAATCATCAATTATCATCTACATTTTATCATATATATATAAATATATTAATCACGAGTGACAAAAAAAAGGGGCCCCGTATCTTATTATTGCTTTGCAACTCGCAACAAACATAGTAGTAGTAGTTTTCTTTTCATACCATACCATACCACTTGAGAGACTGACTGACTGACAGTTACACAGTCGCACAACAACTAATTAATGACGAGAGTAATATAATACGTACGTAAGTAAAAGAACTCGCAAATAAAAATACATACATAAACAAACTTGGCATAACAGTACTATTTAGGGAGTAGTAAGAAAAAGTAACTCATGAAACTGACTCATCATCAATTGGCACCGGTAGGAACACTGTGCAAAACCACAGTTTCAACAGTAAGTCCAGGTCCAAACCCAAACAAAACACCCCAATCAAGTCCTTCACCAGTAGTCCCTTTCCCTTCTTTCACCGATTTCTTCCTCATCTCATCAAGTATAAACAACACACAAGCACTCGACATATTACCATAATCATTCAACACTTGTCTAGTCGCTTCAAGTTTCTCCTTTTTAAGCCCAAGTTTATCTTCAACTTGGTCAAGAATCGCAGGACCACCAGGATGTGCAACCCAGAAAATCGAATTCCAATCATTAATACCTAACGGATTAAACGCTTCTAATAAAGCTTTATCAATATTCTTCGAGATTAATCCAGGAACATCCTTTAAGAGATGAAATGTAAGCCCGACTTCACGTAAATGACCATCAATTGCACCTTCTGAATCAGGTAGAATAGTTTGAGCTGTCCAGATTAGTTCGAAGATTGGTTTTTCAATTGTTAAATCTGGGTCTGATCCAACAATTACTGCACCTGCACCATCACCGAATAAGGCTTGTCCCACCATTGAATCGAGATGAGTCTCAGTCGGTCCACGGAAACAAATGGCAGTGATTTCTGAACAAACGACGAGTACACGTGCGGATTTATTGTTTTCAGCGAGATCTTTAGCCATACGGAGAACAGTACCACCAGCGAAACAGCCTTGTTGGTACATCATGAATCGTTTCACGGAAGGACGGAGACCGAGAAGTTTGGTGAGCTGATAGTCAGCGCCAGGCATATCGACACCGGAAGTTGTGCACATGATGAGATGAGTGATCTTCGATTTTGATTGACCCCATTCTTTGATTGCTTTTTGAGCTGCTTCTTTACCGAGACGTGGGATTTCAGAGACGACTATGTCTTGACGTGAGTCGAGTGATGATGCCATGTATTCGCACATGTTGGGATTTTGTTTCAGAATTTCTTCGGTTAAGTGCATGTAACGTTTCTCGATCTGTGACTTGTCACCTGTACGTAAATTAAGAAATCAGCATCTATATTGATAGATCGATCTCAGTTACAACAAAACAATAAATTTTGAAGAATTTGTGATTTGTACTTACACATGCGCTTGAATTTTTCTTTCAATTCAGTCATATGCTGGCTGTTAGTGACTTTGAAGTAGTAGTCTGGATAATCAGCCTGTGAAATACAGTTGGGTGGATTGGCAGTACCGATAGCCAGGATGGTAGCTGGACCATTGGCTCTCTGTGCGTTTCTGATTTCTTCAACACTTGGTGCCATTTTTGTAAATTTCTTACCTTAAGCTTCTCACTTCTTCTCAGAATATAATATATGATGAAGCCAAGCCAAGCCAAGCCAAACAACAAGCAGACAAGCAAGCAAGAGTGTGGATGACGACAAAGAAGGCGAAGTACTTGGAAAGAAAGAAACAAGTGATGAGGAGAGAAGGCGAAGGGATCGAACGTGTATTTATAGTAATTAGTAGTACTAAGAAAGAACAAAGAGGAAGGAGTAGGGGCCAAGATTGATTTATTTCGTTGTTGTTGAGACTTGAGAGAGAGAAAATGAGGGGCGGGTGGACTGACTCGCTCGCTCGCGCTGGCGGGTAGGTAAGGTTAACAGTCTATCTTATGTTTGTTGGTTTGCTTCCTCTTCTTCTTCCTTAATTTGTTACTACTGTATCCATAAAGGAAGGTGAAAGCGAGAAGGATAGGTATGATGTATGGATGGAGGACTGCCCTGCCGCATGCTGTACTTAATTTGGTTATGAATTTGAAGATGATTGATGACCACGTCATCCATCTACTTCCATTCAAAAGTGCTACTACGTACTACTATTTAATATTATCAACCTACGTACGTGACTGGTGGTGCGTAGAGGCATGTATAGCCACCACTCAGTTAGTTAGCATTAGTGGCTTCTCATCAATTTTTGGAATTTATAACATCTCATACACTCATTTATAACAGTATATATATTAAAAAAAACGGTATATATGTTAAAATGAAAAAAAAGTAATAAACATTATTCTAAATTATAATTGTTTTCGTTTATATTCACCTTATTAAAAAGATTTTAAAATGTGATTATAGATATATTTAATATTCTTAATTTATTTTGGTTATACCTAACCAAATGATACCTCACCTACGGCGGATCAAAGTTTTGTTTATACTAAATATATATATATTTCTATTGAATTTTGTTTGGTCTATCATTTGATTCTTTTTATTGGATTATATTTAGACCGGGATCAATTATGAGTGATCCAATTGTAATCCCCTTCCAATAACTGTTGTAGAAGATCAAAGGATGGTTGTTTATATCAAATTCAGTCTATTTTTTTTTTTTTTGAAGCAAACGATTATATTAATATTAAGAGACAACGTGAGTACATAGGAAGGGAAGTCGGTGGACTTCCAGCAACTCGCCGGGAGTTGATGCTTACTAGCATAAGATGCTAGGTTGTGGGCATTAAAATTATATAGTCTATTAACGTGAAAGCATAGGAAGTCGACAAGTGGTGCTAAATTTGCTATGGCCTCATTGAGCAAATGCTGAGTGCAGTCTGGGAGGCTCGAGGGCCCAAAGGCTGTCAGGTGGTCAACAACACTTTTACAGTCTGTTAAGAGGCGAACGTGGGTAAAATGAAGACGCTTAGCAAGATCAATACCCAGAAGCAGGGCCGCTGCCTCCATATGTGAAGGATCTTGCGTTGTATGACCACCCATAACTGCGGCACCAATAATAGAACCATGTTGCATTGCCACTGCTGCTAAGCCATAACGACCAAACCGATCAAGGCCTGCATCCACTGATATTTCCACCCAGGAAGGATGGGAGCTTCTTGCATCCACCAAAGTGGGCAAGTGAGGCAACCTGGTCGCAGCTGAGCTTAGGCGAAAAAAACTGTCTGCCTGAAACCATCCTGCTTCAAAAGTGGTCACACGCCCATGCGAAAACTGACAGCGGGCATACCATAGACGCCAAAGGAGCGACGTGAGCAAGGACAGGCTGGTCCGAGACATGGTAGCGCATGAGTGAGTGTACCAGTCGATGAAAACCGCATCGGGCCCAGCGGGTGGAGCGAAAGGCATGCGTAGACGGTCCCAAAAGGGGGTGGCAGATGGGCAGTTAAAGAAAGCATGGAGGAGGGTCTCTTCGCCACCACAAAGTGCACAAGCTGCCAAATCAGGACGATGCAACCGATTAGCCAACACACCCCGGCAAGGTACTGCTCTATTCAACAGCTTCCAGCCAAACAAACGGATGCGCGGAGGCAAGTCCAGTGCCCAAAGACGCTTAGTGGCGAGACCCTGGGTAGAAGGACTCGATGAAGATGTAGAGGGACGAGCCTGACGAGAAAGCGCAACATCACAGTGATAAGCACTCTTAACCGAGTAAAGACCTGAACTGGTCAGGCCCCAGAACCACGAGTCAGGGGAGAGCACATCAGTAGGCAATTGCACATTACAAATATGCTGAATATCCTCTGGGTGGAAAATGGTCCGAAGTAGAGGAACATTCCAGGCAGAAGGAGAAAGCATCAAAGTAGACACAGAAGCCTGTTGGTGACATGGTGGAATGGACCAAAGAAAAGGCATGCCTCCCTCCTTGGAAGGAAGCCATCGATCACTTATGGCAGTAGAAAGACCATTACCAATTCTGCGCCTGGCCCCAAGCTGTATCAAATCCCGAACACCAAGGAGAGCGCGCCAGACGGGGCTTGCGGTAGATAAAGGCTGAAGAAGCTGAAGAGGGCCGTTGCCCAGATAACGGGCCGTGTAGAACTGAGACAATAACGACTCACGGTTGGTTAAGATGCGCCATAGTTGCTTGGCAAGAAGCGCACGATTAAAACTGCGCAAATCACGAAGACCCAAACCACCAGAGGAAAGAGGAAGACAAAGAGCCTCCCACTTCGTCCAGTGGATACCTTTCGTAGTTTGTGAACCACTCCACCAGAAGCGAGAAATCATACGCCTAATGGATTTGAGGACCGACTGAGGTAAAGCAATAACAGACATCACATATGTCGGAATGGCCTGCAAAATGGACTTGATAAGATTAAGACGCGCTGCTTGAGATGTATTAGAAGACCAACCCTGAATACGGCGTGCAACCCTGTCCTTAATATAAGCAAAGATTGCCTTGCGATTGCGCCCCACCTGTACCGGGAAACCCAGATACATTCCCAAATCCTGAACCGGACGACCACTGAGCACTCCCGCAACTCCCTGGCGAATATCAGGGCGGAGAAGAGAGGAAAACATAATAGCCGACTTGTCAACATTAATACTTTGGCCGGAGGCCTGCTTAAAATCATCAAGGATGTGAGCCAAAGCTTGAGCATTCGGGGTCGAAGCCTTCCCAAATAAGATACAGTCATCCGCGAACAGAAGACTAGTAATTGGCGAGGGGAGACCAGGAAAGGAAAAGCCTTGAAATTGGTTCACCTGAGCAGAAAGAGTAATGGCAGACGTCAAAACCTCCATGCAGCAAATGAAGAGTAGAGGCGATAAAGGGTCACCCTGGCGTAGGCCACGCTCTGGTCGGAATGTATCACCCGGGTAACCATTAATAAGCACAGACATGGTGGCTGTTGTAAGACACTTACGAACAGCCTGAATCCAAACCGGATGAAAACCCATACGAGCCAAAACGTCCAAGACAAAAGACCATTCCACCCTATCAAAAGCCTTTGACATATCCACCTTATATGCAAAAAAACCACGGATGTGGGCCTTTGAAGTGCGCATCAGATGAAGAATCTCATGAGTAAGCAGCACCTGATCTGAGATTAAACGATCCTGCACAAAAGCTCCCTGATTCGAAGAGATGACTGCTGGCAGAACATGCTGAACCCGGTTGACAAGAACCTTGGAAATGACGCGATAAACTGTATTACACAAGGAAATGGGTCGAAAATCCGTAATAGAGGTGGCCCCCGGTTTCTTTGGAATGAGAGCAATATGAGTGTGATTGAGATCCGAGGGCAGAGCGTCAGTGTTAAGAAACTTTAACGCTGTGGCAATAAAATCTTCACTTATAATAGGCCAATAAGTGCGTAGAAAAACCCCATTAATACCATCAGGCCCAGGGGCCTTGGATGGATTCAACTGCTTATATGCTGCAACCACTTCTGCTCGAGTAAAAGGCTGGCCCATGGGCTGATAACTTTCCAGAGGAACACGATCCTCAACACATGCCAGAAGATGCGGGTCTGCCTGAGGTGTTGTAGTAGTAAAAAGCTCTTGAAAGAAAGAACGAGCCACATATTCCACACCGGCCCAGGAGGTTGCAGGCGGGACCGAAGGTGAGGAAAGAGAATAAATGGCATTACGACGTGAGCGGGCCCTGAACTTATTGAAAAATTGCTTATTATTCCTATCACCTGCCGAAAGCCAACTGATTCTGGAACGTTGTTGGAGACGGACCTCATCCCGATGCAAAAGCATATCCACTGTATCTGAACAAGACTTCCATCGGGCCAGATTCTGAGGGCTTGGGGCCTGTTGATCTAGGCGGTCGAGCTCTGTTTGGGCCTGACGCAACGCTTTCTTCTCGACCCAAATCTGTCTAACACCCCAAGAACGCAACTCCTGACCACATAACTTGACTTTGGCTGTGTAACCATGCAAATGCGGATTATGAGTCCATACCGATTGAACCAAAGTACGGCACTGATCATTCAAAGCCCAACAATTCTCAAAACGAAACGGCTTTGGTCCTCTACGAGTGGATGGTTGCAAGGTTAACTTTATAGGCCGGTGATCTGGTCGTCCCCAACGAAGATGAACATTAAGAGCATTAGGAAAGTGCGCTAACCATGCATCATTCGCTACAAACCGATCCAAACGACTTTTAACATGAAAAGGAAAGTCTGCGCGCTTTGTATATGTATAGCAAGGGCCACTGAATCCCAAATCCCTCAACGAGCAATCAGATAAGCATGAGTGGAAAGAAGACATTGCCCTTTGGGAACGAAAACCCCGGCCCTGGTGTTCCCGCAAGTTGAGTACTTCATTGAAATCCCCACCTAGAACCCAAGGTCCCGTCCACTGCGCATGCAAATAACGTAAAAGGCGCCATGTTTTCCATTTGTCAGTTACATGAGACCATCCATACACACCCGTAAGCCTCCACTGAACACCCCCAAAATGACTGACAACAACATCAACATGATGTGCAGAAAAACTAGACAAGGAAACATTCAAATTGTCCCGCCAAAACAAGGCCACACCCCCTTTCCGACCTTCACTATCACCCGCCACCCAACTATACCCCGGAAACCTAGATGCAACCGTGCGCATCTCAAAAGATGAAAGCTTAGTTTCTAAGAGAATTACAAAAAGTGGTGCTTGTCTAGACACTAAACCCACTAACCAACGAACTGTCGCCACATTACCTAAGCCACGGCAGTTCGTAACTAAAACCGACATTATTCCGGGCGAACAGAAAGCCCAATTGTTACCTGCACTGCGAGCCAAAATTGAGCACCTCAGATGAAGACAGTAGCAAGACGAAGGTGGACTTGCGGCGATGACGGAAGGTGGACTTGCGGCGAATAGCAATTGCGGTGATGAAGACAGTATCAAATTCAGTCTATTGAATCAACGAATATTAGTTCTATTGAATTTTTTTAACTGAGTGTGATGCCCACCCAACAAAACTAAGTGCCTCCGCCACTTCACTAGTGACAGCGGTGACAGTGACACAATTCTATTAATTCAAAGAACCCGATTCTTTAACGAGCATACCATATTACTACAAAAGTATGAATAAAGGAAAAAAAAAAACAGATTTTGTTGCACAATTTGAACCTGGACCGTATTATAAAGTCTTTTTTTTTTTTTGAAAACAGACCGTATTATAAAGTCAGATCACAAGATCAGGGATTTTTTCAACACGGGTAAAACCTGAACCGGGTTACAATTATGAATCCGCAAGACAGGAGAACGGATACACTGTTGAAACCTGTCCCGTGTTGTAAATTGTATATCCAACTATGATTTTATAGTGATGGGTCAATGAGTTGGCAGGTATTCTAATTATTTGTTGTTGTTTTTAATTATATTAATTTTCAATTATTGTATCTTTTAAAATATAAATAAAAAAATTACACAATTGTTTATTTAAATTTAAACTCATTAAAACAAGATCAAACATTAATATGTTTGAAAAAGTTTAAAAAATTTATGTTAATTACATGTATAAATCCATATATATATATCAATGAGACTGATAATTCAAAACATCATTTTAGTGTATCATAATATCAATAATGCAATACAAAACAATATTTGGAATGTATGAAAAATACATGATTCATCATAGAAGTTTTAAAATACATCATACAACAATAATGATACACTACAAAATAATAATGATTTTTTTATCGGTTCTGAAGTTTGTTATCTAATTCACCACTTATTAGTTAATGAAACATATCATCATTTTAGTGTATCAACGTAAACATATAAAAATATATTTTTTAAATTGTCAAAACATATCCATGAATGGTCTTGTTTTGAAGAGCTTGAATTTAGGTGAACAATAATATATATTTTTTTCATTTTGGACTGATATATAAAAGTTACAACCATTTAAAGTTAATATAGTAAAAAGACAGCCAAAGAGCAAAACAGTCCAATCAGCAGCTGACTGGGACTTTCAAATCATTGTCTCACACCCAACTCGGTGAGGGTGACCCATGGCATCGAATTTGCCGATTTTATAACAAGGTTCATTGTGAACCGAAAAGAAAAACTTTGGAAAATGTCATAGTATATCTCCGAGATTTGAGTGAATTTTATGAGATACCCTTCAAGTTTATATTTTTCATATCTTTATTTTACCCTATGCCCGGCAATAACCTTAAGGGATTATAGCCAGGTTTTTTATTTAAAATATAAACAAAATACACAAAAAATAATTAACAATCATATAAAATCTAAATTTAATTTTAAAAATGAATAAAATTATTAAAAAAAGTTTAAAAATCATAAAATTGTAAAAATAAATAGAAACTGATTAAACAAAAAATATAATTTATTTAAAAAATAAGTTACATAACTTAAAAACTATTATAATGGTGACTTTAACAGTAATAAAGTTATAAAAATTACATTAAATATAAGAAATATTAAATAATTTGTAAATTATAAAAATTTATTAACAAATATATTATTTGATATGACTAATCACAAGAAAAATGATCATACGTGGTTTTTATACTTTGTTTTTCTAATTTTTCATGATGTTTTTCTATAATATATGAAATTGTTACTTTTATTATTCTTCATATTATTGTTATAACTTTTTAACGATTTCAAGTCATACGTAACACTTTAACAATTTATGCTTATTTTGTTATAATAAATTAATTTTATATTATATAGTCATTTACATTCATTTACAGTTTTTATTTTTTGTTTATTTAGTTAAATTCATTTTAAAAATTGATTTTAAATTTTATATGATCTTTAATTTTTTATTTAAGTTTTAAATTTTAAAAAACTTTGAGCATATATCTATAAGGGGCATATGGTGCGACGGTATAATTGGAATATGAAAATTTTAATATATAAGAATTTGAATGAAGGGTATTTCGTAATAAAATTGAAATCTTAGAGGTATCTCGTAATAAATGAAACATTAGGGGTATCTCGTAAAAAAAATGAAACTTCTAGGTATTTCATAATAAAAATAAAACCTTAAAAGTATTTTGTAAAATTCACTCAAACCTCGGAATATACGTAAAGTTTCCCTAAAACATTTTTTCCCGTGAAACACACTAAACCATGATCCTACGCCATTTCTTCCAAACCTTGCTCTCATATGTATATATATAACTGTGCTTGCTATCAGCATAATAAATACCAAAAAACTCATAATCAGCGGTGGAGGGGTACACGTGGGTCACATGACCCCACGTTTTTTGAAAAATTCATATATTCTTATTTGTATATTTTGCATATATAATATAAGTGACCTTATATATTATGAAGTTTGTAATAGTCTAGTGGCAAGAGATAGAAGTAGGAAGTGAGATTGTTTGGGTTCAAATCACAATCATGCACCATTTTTTTAGAAGACTTGGCACTCATTTTTATTTTTGTAACAGTTTTTTTTCCTTATTTTCCAACCCCAATTAATAGCTTAAAGTAGCAGTTTTTTCCCATTCCCAATTGAAAAACTGTTTTATTTTTTATCTTTCCCTTTCATTCTCACCAAAATCAATGTTTTTTTCAATTTATTTTCCTTCTTTTTTTTAATCTCCTTTTTTTTCTTTCTCTTCTATAAATACTTCGGCCACTCTAGAATTACACATCAAATCCTCATAGGTTTCTCTGAGTTTTCAGAACCTCGTATTGGGAAGAGATACTAATTGTACTTTCTCAACAGCGGTAACACTTTCAAATTTCGTCTCTTACTTTTATTCTAGATTATTAGTTTTAAAATTTTATTTTATAAATCTGAAACCTTTATTTTTTGTTTGTTGAATGTTTAGATTTTCTTTTGATCAATATTTTGCACACGTGTATGTTTCTTTATATAATTAGAATACATATAAGTTTTCTTTTGAGATCCGCCCCTGCTCGTAATATATACGTCTACAATTCTTCGCAAATCAATAACTATTGAACTTTCACCTTCAAATATATAATCAATTAATTATCAAAGAGATAAAAAGCAGAGAGAGATGTACCTGTTGGTTCAGTGGTGATTGGGACTGAATTTAATAGGGAGAACCAAGGTTCGATCCCTTACAACGGGTTATTGGGAGGGGACTAGAACCTATCCATCCAGAACTGATCTCTGATTCGGATGTAGTCCAATAAGACGAACCGGGTGGTAGAAAAAAAAAAGCTGGTGGAGGTGTTCAAAACAGAAGCATTAACTCAAAAACTGCCCACGCTGAAAATAGTCAGCCAAAACATGCAACATTTTCCAGTACTGTCACTTTGAGGCCATCAACATCTGGAGCGTCTATGACAGTGGTCTGCATGGCAAAAAAATTACATGCAAGCACATGCACCAAAATTAAAGCAAGAGCATGTTAAGAAAAATTTACTCTAACGTAAAATAATTTAAACAAAATTATATACGTAGATTATCAATCAGAAGAACCCGAACAAAAACTCATTAGTTAACCAATTGTACTAGCTCAACTCTTAATCCAAGCACAATAGAGGAGCAGAGAGAGAAAAAAATGTTAGGGAGCCAATAAACATCAAAATATATTATGTTTATTTTTTTTATAGTTAAAATATATTATGTCTATTGTTTAAAATCATAAAAATATGTTTCTTAGTCAATTCGTATAAAACATTCAAATTAAGGGTAAAGAATATAATAATTTCCAATAAAAATCCTTATAGAAAAAATGTGTTTCCTTGCTTAATTTAAATATTATGAAATCAAATATCTCTATTATAACCTGACTATTACAAAAGAGAAGTCAAGTTAGTCCATGAAATGATGCTACCAATCTGCAAGCTTCTTATTACTACAACCCAATGATGGCAATATTAACTCCTTCATCACTACATTATTAATTCTCCAATCACTACTATAACCTACTTTTACTTATAAAAAAAAGGTCGGGGGCCATATGGTAAATGATTTTGTACTACATACATATACATATAGAGATGTAATAAACAACATATTGCAGTCCTCCCTAACAAATACAACAACATAAAAAACTCAAGCACACACAATAGCTCAGCCCATCAAGTATACCACATGACACGACTATAGTTTTGAAGTTGAAGAAACTTCTACCATTTTTTCACTAATTAGGAAGATAACTTGATGCCAATTTGGGTAGAAAAGATGTGTCGATCATGCTGGCACAAACCAGTTGTAGTTACAAGAAGACCACCAAAGCCAAGAACATCAGAGTGTTTGCACGCATTCTAGATGCCATTATTACAGTACATTCAACCTCTTTAAGAGAACTATTCAAATCCAAAACTTCTATTGTTAGGACTCCTATAATGGTCATATTCATAACTTGTATGAAGCCCCTCCTATATAGAAGTATGGAGGATAAAGTCAATTCAGGGAGCAGTGTTAATACATACTGATCAACAAAAAAGTTGAGAGGACGAGGATGATGAAATGTGAATAAAGAGGATGCAATTTCATTGATTATCCAACGTACACTATAGCTGATTATATACAAGATATTTATGAACTATAGAAGGATGAATAAGACTGAACTATTGGGCTATAGATGAGTATGCCTGAGTGTGGGCTGCACCGTCTTGGTATGCCCTCTTGATCGGTGTGTGGGTGAGCCCAAGCAACAATAGTAGAAAAATGAACCGAGGTGAAGTCATAGGTTTGGTGAGAAAATCAACAATCTGTTTATCTTCTGGCAATTGTGACACAATGAGAGTGCGAGTTGTAACTCTCTCACGAATGAAATGAACATCAGGGCCTACATACTTTGTTTTGTAATGTAAGACCGGGTCGGCAGCAAGATACCATGTTGTCACATAGAATAGTTGAAGGACTGGACAAACCAATGTTATGTTTTTGCAAAAGCTATTGAATCCATATCATTTCAGTGGAGGAGCGTGTCTGAAATACCCCGAATTAACATAAGTTGATTAACATTAGAAATCGATTTAAGATCATTTAGGGGAAAAATGTGCCTTAAGATCATTAAGGGTTAGTTATTGAACCATTAAGGCTAAATATACCTTAAAAGCATTAAGAAAGGCTAAAATATGCCTTAGGATCATTAAGGATCAATTTAGAACCATTTAAGGCAAAAATGTGCCTTAAGACCACTTAAGACAAAAATGTGCTTTAAGACCCTGAAAGGATTATGTGACCTTGAGTGAGGTCCAAAGGGGGTTGCTATACCTAATATTCAAGATAGGAATTAAAGGGACAACAACATAGAAAATTTCATCCAAAAAGTGGGTTAAAACACAAAACATTCCTTAAGACACATTTTTATGAAAAAGTCTAAAATTTGACTTTAGGTGGTTATTATGGCTTGTATACATTATAGTGAAGTAATTAACTATAATTATACATATGAGAGAGCCAAATTATGAACAAAAAAATCCAAAGTGGCATCAATGTTGGCCAAATGCCAAACAAGGCCTTATTTCCACTCATCTTTGTTAATTACCAAAATGCCAAAACAAATAACTCATGCTGGCCGGCTGTCTTTAAGATGACTCACCTCATCAAAAGCATCTTTTATTTCTTAGGCAAATTCACTTTTATGACTTAAAAGTCTTATTTCATTAATACACCATCACTTCTCTTACGCACCCTTATCTCTTTGCTCCTTGACTACCAAATCCTCTCTTCTTCCCCAGCTAATATTTACTTCCTTCCTTCCTTGCTCCAATGGATTAACTCAAGCTCCAAGACAAAGAACACCATTAAAACACCTAATTCCTTCATCCTTTTACACCCTTTCTTCATCTACAACAAGGAGGAATATCAAGTTTCCATCTCCTTGAGCTATAACTGAGAATATAACATCATTTTAAAGGAAAAACTGTGGAGGAACAAGGATAGAATCGACCAGCTTGTAATCTAGGCTAAAGGTAAGAAAAACATGCTTTAAAGCTACATTCTTTCCTTTCCTTTTATGGTGTCCAAAAATCACCACTTACCTAGCTCTGTTTTCTTCATCTTTCCAAACAAATATCAAGCTTCATCAAGCTCCAAGAGCTAGCCAAAAAACTGGACAGAAAAGTCTCCTTAAGAGATTTAAGGTAAATCTCATTTTTAGCATTGATTTTGTGCTTTAAGCTTAGTCTTTCCCTTTGAACATGTTTAGGAGCTTAAGATCATAACTTGAGTCCTTTCCTCTCTTCTTACTTGTGGCCGAAAAAGGATTTAGACTCATTTGGAGTGCTGTCCTAAGGTTAAAGAAGAAAACAAGGTGGAAAAGCTCCAAAATCAACATTAATAAGAGTGTGTTCTTAATCCAAAATATTAGTACTTAAAACACCCTTTAAACCTTATATTTATGCAGGAATCTAATCTCCCCCTTATGTTTAATTGAGTACAGCTTAAAACGGAGTTACTAAAGATGAGTTGTAGCTTAGGATGCATAAACATAGAGATAATTCCATATCTAGGAGGAGGTTTTTCACAATAGACCACCTGCCCTTGCACATCCTCAGTAAGAGAAGTCATCAAGATGGAGAATATTATCTGATCTTGCTGTCACCAAGTTTCATATTTTGGATTTGGGAGGCCATTGATCTATAAAGGTGGAGATGATTTTGATTCATCAATTTGCAGAAAAATTGCATCCACATATATGATTCAAGTTGTTTACACCGGAGAGGATAATTGTCGCCATTGAACTTGTGAAAAGTTGCAGCACAACCAACTAATTTTGAAATGAAAGTGTGTGTGGAGGTTAAAGAATGACTGAGTCTTGTGGAGGAATTGGATGTCGATGATGGTGTGGATGCCACTGTTGCTCGATAGACCTTAGAAGCTTTGATACCATGCTAATACATACTGATCAATAGAAAAATTGAGAGAATGAGGGTGATGAAATGTGAATAAAGAGGATGTAGTTTCATTGATTATCCAATGTGTTACACTATAGCTGATTATATACAAGATATTTATGGACTATAGAAGACTCAATAAGAGTGGACTATTGGGCTATAGACAAGTGGGCCTGAGTTTGGACTGGATTATCTTGGTAAGGAGAAATGATATAAGCAAGAAAATAGTCCAACATGATTAAGTGAATACAAAGAATTAATAAATCAGATAAGCACTATACACGTGCAAGTGAATCATTCTATAAAACAAGAAGAGACTAATTTAATTTCTTCACCTTGTTGACAAGCAAGATCTTCTTAAACCAGTAGGAAGAAATTTAAGCGACTCTACATGCCACTCTTAACGAGGATCAAGGATAACAAGTCACAAATGGATGGCTACTGCATCTTGAAGTGTTGGAGATCATCAAATTTCTAGAAAACATTGGCTGAAGTGTTAAGCACTGATGAAGTGGTTATCGCATCAGCGACAATTCCATGGCCTAATTCTTCACCTATTAAGGACTAAGAAATCAAGCTTTAAATAATAAACAGATGTAAACAGCAAACCCATTGCGTGAATAAATGTAGATCTTGGAGTTTCAAAGGGATCAAGGATAGCAAAACACCAATAGTAAACAACAAAAAATGTTTCCATTGTATGCACTATGGCTTCACTTCATATAGAGATAGTCGAACGAGTTCAAATTTCCTGATATTTGATTTTAGTTAAAAACATCAATTAGAGCTTCTCAACTTTACAATGTCATAGTAGATTAATCACCGATATCACTATTTGCGGATATGGCAGGTCTTGAAGTAAACTGGGACAAATCGGTTGTGTGGTACTAATTTGGAGGATAAAGATAAGGAGGTAATTTTGGCAACATTTGGCTATCAAGTGGAACAACTCCTAGGAATGTACGTTGTCCTTCCACTGGGTATTAATTCTTGTAGAAATGAAACATGACAACTAGTGGTGAGTAAAAGTGAAAGTAAATTGAGTGGGTGGAAAGCATCCTCGTTATACCAATTAAGAAAGTTGGTTCTCATATGTGCGGTACTAGACAACATCCTGGTGTATTATATGAGCCTTTTCAAAATGCCAAAGGAGGTGATCAATAAAAAAAACTCGATTCAAAAAAGAATTATTTGGATGAATGGTGTTGACAAAGGTTTGGCTTTAATGAAATAGAGCAATTTGTCGAGACCAAAGTCCAGAGGTGGCTTGGGTATCTGTGACTTTGAAACCAAAAATGTTGCTCTTATATTCGTTGGTGGTAGAAATACCAGCAAAAGGGACCCAAGCTCTAGAAGTATGTGGTACCTCAGTATATGGATTGGATATTAGAGTGCCAAGTAATGATCCTACTTGGGGACACTAGTAGAAAAAACGTTTTATAACACGGTTGTTTTCCTATATATAACACGGTTATGGAGGGTGTTATATACTGCGGTCGTATATTCTTTTTAACTTTACAACACGGTTGAAAACCGTGTTAAAAAAATGTTTTATAACACGGTTATGGACTGACTAACCGTGTTATAAAAGTGCTTACCACACTTCTTTTTTTTTGCGCCAAATCAAGTTTATAACACGGTTCTTCTTTAAAACCGTGTTATAAAGTCCACTTTTACAACACGTGACGTTAAAACCGTGTTATAAAGTCCACTTTTACAACACGGTTACACTAAAACCGTGTTATAAAGTCTTTCCCCGAAAAAATATGAAGCTGTTTTATAACACGGTCTTATATAAACCGTATTATAAAGTCTAATTTTACAACACGGTTACATAAGAACCGTGTTATAAGTCTTTTCCGACGAAATTTGAAGTTGTTTTATAACACGGTTATATAAACAACCGTGTTATAAAATTTGGTTTTTTTTTAAAAAAAAAATCTGTTTCTCTACACTGCTTCACTACCTACAATTAACAATCAATGATGTCTATTACACACATGACACATTCAATATTCACACACCACTGCAAAAGAGCCACTAAATTCATTTGTCATATATACACACTTTGTAACATTCACAAAATTCGACAATCGATCTCTTGTACAAGTACTACAAAAATAAATTACCACCTACTCTAAATAAATTCGACAATCGATCTCTTGTACAAGTACTACAAGTAAAGCGCAGCCAATGCAGAGTTTTCAGACTAACTCCACACAAACAGTTACATTTCAAACAGAAGCAGACTTCAAGATAATTTATACAAAATCCTACGCACACTGAGGTGTTTTGCTGTAAAGCATCTGATCTGATCTCCAACATCAAGTACAGAAGATCAAACCACTAAATCTAGTAATAATACATACACTGAACAAAGTGTCGAGTAACAAACTTATATGCTTGTACTGGCTCCTGCATAAATAATAAAACAAAAGGAGATTAGAAGACTACTCAGGGATAAAGAATAGTAAAAAAAAAGTCCATATTATGATGGTTTCTCATGCCTTTGCGAAAATGAACACATGTCACAAAAGAGCAGGAAAAACTTTTGCCAATTCAACCAAAACTGTGATAATGTTAGCACAGCTGCAATTTACATGAGATGTTCTGATGCTTCTTACCTCTGAATGGCTGTTTTTAACTTCAAATCAGCATGCCAATGCATTCGGTACTACAGGAAAAGCATCCGAATTGTTCATCATTTTAAAGCAATAATAACTTATGCAATGATAAGTGATTAAACTGGAGCACTTGTTAGAGCTAAAAAAAAAAGAAAAAATCAAGAGATCAACTGCCGTACACTACGCTTTCTCCTTCCCATCGGACACCCTCTTATCTCCAGACAAGTTCTGATGCCCCACCCTGGCTTTCTTTCTTCTCCCAGAATTGCTCAAAGAGCCTTCAACTGCATAACTCAAAAGTAAATACCACATATCATCACAAATTTTCCAACAAAAAAAAGAAAAGGGTAGAGAACAAAGTAATTACAGAGAGCACCACACAGATAACATTCTTTAGAAAATTGATATATGCTTCTCAAACGATCTTCAACGTTGAGAAAAGACAGAAAGCCATCATAGACAACAGTGTATAACTCTGACTACCTTGCCATTCCCACACCACCTTAGATTCCCCCTTCACAAGCTTTGGATAACACTCCAGTCCGAGAATCCTCGCCCATCAATTGTTCAACCTGCCAAAATAATAATGAAAACTCAAAAGAGTGTGAGTGCCCTCCAGTACAGTAATATGAATGCAGAGACAAAGGGTTGATCATTAGCTGATCACTGCCTTAGTAACAGAATTACTATACTATGTGAGAGGAGAAAATAGACTGGAAGAACCAATAAAATGCCTTGCTATCCATTGTCTGGCACGGCAACTGATCAGCCTATAACGTCAGCCAAGGCCTTAGGACATTTAAACTCGACTACCCTGCAAGAAATGGATATGAGATATGCTCAGAATAATTGGCTAATTTAGAATGCAAACTTTGAAATGGAAACTACCTAAAACCAATATGCCTAGGTTTTGATGGAAACCATTACTTGTTATCATTTAGCCTGGTATCCACGTTATTGATCTTCTCTATGGCTCTTTTTTTTGCAAATGCATATGCCACAGTGTCTACACGATATCTCTCCTGATCAAAAAACTATCCATGTCGTTTCTCAGCTCCTCCTCGGATGCCTAAAGTAGCAGAAACAATCGAATGCATACATTGATCATAAACCTGCATGTAGATACAGTAAAAACATGTCCACCACCATGAGTCATAACAGCAAGTATACACCAGAATCGGAGTTGGCTGACAGTAGCAATATAGGGAGTAGTAGATACAGATTAAGTTTCCCAATGTTTAAGTGTTTACACTGTGACAGGTTCTGGAAAAATCAGCTAATAGAGAGGATTCAGTTTGGTTAACTGATCAGATTATACTTTTTTTTAACAACTGAAAGTGCATATATTTTTCACAGAATTTCTACAATTTCTGAAATTGAAAAACATGAAACCCCAACTTTATTGTAAGGTAAAACAAGACTTCTTTAAGAAGTTATACAATATATATGCTATTTGAAATTTTCAGTGCATTAAGCTAAAACTGTTTGTTAAAAGCAGCAACAGGAGGCATGTACCATGCTCTTTCTATTTAAAACATCCTATTAACAAGGCTTTTAAAAACAGGTACAGAAAGAGACACTAGAAGGGTCCTAAAATAGACCAAGAATGCACATCTGATGTTCGACCGAGATAGTACTGGTAATAATTCTTCTGCGCAGAAACTCAAGTTTATGTTAAATAAATGTTCATGAGCATATTGGATATTAGTTCTAGAAAAAAAGGAGTACCATTGTAATCATGCAACAAATGTTAAATGCAGAAGCTGAGCAGAAATCAAAATGTTGTTCCAAACAGACCTTTGTTGCTTGATATTTTCACTGAAATCAGATTGTTACCAGGGAAAATTCCCCTGAGCGGGAAGTGCAGAACTAATAGCTATATTAGTCTAAAAGAGTTCAAGAGTCTCCACAGTTAATTAACCGAATTGAACTGGCAATGCAAGTTTAGTTGAGACAAACTGACTGCGACTAAATATTAAAGAGAAACAAGTGGTGAACTCTAGATCCTTGTTAGGACAACACAACAAGAATGACCACAGAAAAATATATTCACATCCAAACCATAACTGTCGGTAATGATGGCAAGCTCGGCCAATCAATCAACTACACACACAACAAATATTTATAGAAAGCATACATTCATTGCCAAGTTACAGACTGAGACTAGCAAAAGCAGTATTGCTGAATATCAGAAAAGACCCACCAACCCTAGATCAACCAATTTAATGAGTCGCCGGGTACTGTAGGCAGCCTCCCAAGCGGTCCACATGTTCAAGCCTCGTCCAAAGCTCCAATTATGTAGGTACCTCGGTCAAATTACGAAGGCAGAGGGTCAAGAAATATTTGCACATGAATCATATACTAGAAAACACACAACTCAGGTCTGCATCCACCGGCAACATCCATAGTAGCTAATACAAGGAACATATGCGATTAATCAACTCAAAGAAATCATAATCACCTTCTTTCGTTAATCACACACCTTAAATCCTAGTCAAATGTTAAACAATCTACAACATCAAATCCGAGTACACAGTTCCAAGCCTTTTTTTTATTTTCCCTGTTGTTTAAAGACTCTAAGAGGAAAACAACGCCAGACTATCCAGAGCTAATTAAACCAAAACCTGAGAACATAATAAACACATGTACTCCAGATAATCAGAGAGTTGGAGTGAAAACCTTACCACCGAATTTGAACACTGCTGAAATGAGATATATATAAGAGAACACTTGAAACACTCACCAACCATTGCACAGAAAGAGACAGAACGCAAGAGCTTATGCGAATACAACAAGCGCAGAGAGCATTTACAACCCCAAAGCAGGAATCAAAAAACATAACTACTGGACCATCACATGAGATGCTTGAACGCATTCAGAATAGATGATATCAGGTGTTACCAAAGTGAAGACATCGGAAGGTCCTGCAATGAAAATGGAGAAATATAACAAGAACACAACAAAACACCAAGATTGATTAGATTACAAAACAAAAAAAACGGATTGATGAAGTATTGAATGAGAAGGGCACGGGTGCTTGCGCGCTGAAGATGAAACATAACCAGAACTCCTTACAGAGGCAGTAGATTTTAATTGCAATGGAACAAATTGGTGAACCAAAACATAACCGATGACAGGCATGCGGCTTCAACCAGGGTTAGATTCAGATTACCGAGGCTTATTTCAAGACAAAACTCAATGTGAAATCGATTATACCAGGTGCAGTGGTGAAGGGAATCGCAATAATACTCTATTTAAGAAAATCCCACTCATTGGCATGAAAATAAACCTTCATAGATGCATTTCGAACGACAGTAAAAATGAAGAGAAAGGTAGAGATATTTTCGCTAGGAACTTAATTCCCGAATCTGCAACTTGACTCCATTCGACCCTTTGAACCCAAAACCCATGGTGAATCTGGTATTCAATGAGGTATGCGAGTGAATTATCAAACAGAATAAGATAAATGCGAGAAATGACAGGGGAAGAGATGACACTGACATCAGGAAAATTCCAACGAAGTCATCTTCTAGTCCTCACCCTTTAATTTAAGGAGTTCATCGGTGATTAAAAATTTGAAACCAAGATCGAAGGAGAGGTTTCTCCGTTCGAAAAGAAAAAAATTAGAAAACAAAACCAGAGGAGAGGGAGATACGTGATGCTACTTTCTCTTTTGAAAACAAAAATGGAGAAATAGAGCAGCGGCAAGAGGCAGATGAAACCTTCGGCGAACAACTATGGAGATTTCAGGCTCTTCAAGCAGGAGGTTTTCGTGGTGGCTCAAGTGGAAGAAGGTTTCTGGTGTGAGGGGGTTTCTCTGGTTGCTTGGGTTCTGGGTCTCGAGAGGGATGGAGGCGGATGAAAAATCGAAGAAGAAGCAGCAGGAAGAAGATGAAGGCGTAGGCTGGGTTCTTCCAGGTGAAGGAAAACGAGAGTTGGAGGTGGGTAATGAAAAGAAATCAAAGAAGACTAGGGAGGAAGAAGACGGGGGGCGGGTGGTTACTTCGCGAGTTAGGGTTGAAATTCGTGAAGGAAATGAAGAGAGACGCAGTGTGTGTGTTCTTCGCGAGTTAGGGTTGAAATTCGTGAAGGAACCATTGCAACCCATTATTTGGTTTCGTCTTCGTGTCTGGCTTCTTCTCTCGTGAACTGGGGCAGCGGAGGAGATGGTGGAGCTTGAACTGAGAAACAAAGATGAAGCTCGACGGAATGGAGGAGTTCAAAGAGAGACAGAGAAGCGAGGAGACGGTAGAGGGGGGAAAGAAAATATTTCGCGGAGTTCGAACTGAAGCGAGGAGATGGTCGAGGGGGAAAGAATGTATTTGTGAAAAATTAAAGAAGATTATAACACGGTTGTTATAAGAAACCGTGTTATAAAAGGTGTTCTACTGTTTTTAACTCGGTTCCAATATTCAACCGTGTTATAAAAGCCGATTTATAACACAGTTCTAAATAACCTTGTTATATACTAATAACTTATAACACGGGTTAGGTACAACCGTGTTAAAAAATCAATTTTCCAGCAATACATTATTTCTTTCACATAATTTAATACGGTTATGTTACACAACCGAGTTGTAAAAAATTTTATAACATCATTATGTTATAACCGTGTTATAAAATGCGTGTTATATAATATTTTTTCTACTAGTGGGAAATTCGAATAGAGCAGGTACATGAAAGTCTATTATGTCTATCAATACCTGAAGAACAGTGTACAAGATGTTTATCAAGAATTTGCGGTGGCGAGTTCGCAATGGGGAAACAACCAGACTTTGACTGGATCCGTGGTGAATACACTCTCAAAGCCAAATTCCCTGGTTGTTCTCAATTAGCGAATGCAAAACAACAACAGTTTGTTAAGTGGAAACTTGGACTGGTAACTGTTGGCTTTGGAACCTGAACTGGCAAAGAGAACTTTTTGTTCATGAAATAGAGGAAGTTAACAACCTGACGTATATATTGAACAATAGAAACACAGGCTCACTAGATGGGGAAGATAGCCTGTTGTGGTTAGCTGAAAAGAAAGGTAAATATTAAATGAGCAGTTTTTGTGAGACTATGATGCAACACTCACAGCCAGGTGAGATTTCCCGGCATAAATCATTGTGGAGCAAGCTTGCTCCTTCAAGGGTGGAAGTGTTTTTCTGGTTCCTTCTTAATGGAAGACTAGCCACTAGAGACAGGTTGTTTGCTATGAACCTTACGACAATGTCATCGGTGATGTGCCCGTTGTGCCTAAGAGCGGTTGAATCCATAGACCACTTATTTATCAGATGTAGACAAACAAGGCAGTTTTGGAATCTGATAAACCTATGGTGGGAAACTGATGTTGTGTTGGATGATGAGATACAAGACAACCTGAATCATTGGAGTGAACAATCACCCTCAAGTAGAGCCCGCAACATGTGGCAGTCTACGTTCATGTTTACAGTTTATAACACCCGGTCCACAAGAAACAAAGTTATCTTTGAGCAGGCTGAAGTCAATTGGTTCATTGTGGCAACAACGACAAAACTGCAGGTCCTAAAGTGGAGTAAGAAGGGGAGCTTGCTTCTTGGCCCTACTAATTAACTAGTATTCTACTCTAATTTAAAAGACTGGTTCTGATGTAGGTTGTAATGTGTTGAGTAACTTATAGCTGGGTCTGGTTTGTGTAGTTGGGATGATAATAGGGGGTCTTAGTGCCTGATATCTGTGTTGTGTTGTACTGCTCTATTTACTGTTATGGCTGGGATCTATCAATTGGCCATAAAAACCATGTAATGGTTATTAGGGGTGAGCATTCATTTTGGAATATCCAAAAACTGAATTAACTGAAATTGTTTTCTAGATGTTTAACTGAATTTTGTAACCGAATTATCCAATTTATAATTTGGTTTGGATTTCGGTTTCGACTTGTCTAATTCGGTTAACCGAATTATCCAAAAAAAAATTAAAAAAGAATATTCTTTTTTCTAATTCTAGTCTTTAGTGACAGATAATCAAACACAAACCCTAAATTTCGGCAAGTTGAAATCTAAACTAGCTAAAATTTTGATTTCGGTTCGGTTTTCGGTTTTTCATTCAAAAAAAATTCGGATTTTGGATAATGTGAATAACGGTTAATTTAATTTTGGTGTTAATTTGGATCATTTGGTTTTTAACCAAAATAACCGAGATCTAATTTTTTTAACAATTTGGATTTCGGTTAACCGAATTATCCAAATGCTCACCCCTAATGGTTACTCTGCTACATTAGTAGCCTCCCGATCAAACAAAAACAATCTAAACTTCAATAGAAGTTGGCAATTAGGTATAACATCAGTTTTTCTTAGCGGGTTTGATTTGCTTAAGTAAGGTTTTAATGAGACTATAATGTTAGTTGCACTTGTCGGGTTACCTGGGTTTTCTAAAATGGGAAAACTGTACTTAAAAAAAACGGTACAACATCACTTTCTTGAATCTTCTTCATATATTTTAAAATTTATTCTTTTTTTACCGATTATAATAATTTATTAAAAAGTTCATTTTAAAATTGTGTAAGTTCTAATATTTTTTGAAGTTTGTTATCTATTATGGTACATTTTTTTTAATAATTACCAACATGTTATGATATTTTTAATAGTTTTTATATGTATAAATTATCAATATTTTATTTTATAGTATTTAGAATTTTATTTTGGATTTGTAAATCTAGTGACATATTGTCAATTTTTAACTAGCAAAGGTATTTTTATCTTTTTTTCTTCTTATAGAAACATCTTATTAATTAAATAAAAATATAATGACATCTTATAAAATTTTCCCTTTTCACATTGCATTCTCCTTATTGATTACTTTCCTCAGAAAAACCATATGCACCCTAAGTATGAATGTGAGCTCTGAGAGCCGTGCTTCAGGGTCATGTGAAAATAGAGTTGTCTGATTTTTTTTAAATCCGGCCGAGTTAAGCTAAAGTTAGATTTAAATTAACTATATCAGAGTGAGTTATTTGTTAATATTGATAAATATGTTTTCAGTTTCGTCCATTGGGTTTAGCCAAGTTCTGAGTATTAGGTCGCGTTCGCTGACGACGTGAAAAAAAGTGAAACGCAGGAATAGCTGCGTGTTATAAATCTAGGTGTGGTTAAGCAATGTTAGTTAGTCATGTGGAATTAGTCAGATTTTTGTGGGCCATGATAGTAAATGGACCCAATAACAATTGACACATGTACTCAATTATTTTGAAAAACAGCTTTAAGTCTTAAAGCCCGTATCGAACGGCCCCTTATTTTTCAAGCTAGATGATGAAAATGAAAGAAGCAAAACGCTACTAGTGTCTTGTTTTAATTGGGTCAATTTGTAACTATGGCCCTGTTCGCTGGAGGCATTTTACAGATAAAGTCACTTTTTGAAGAAAAAGTGGGACACTTGTCCATTTTTGATCGAATAAAAACATAACCCTATACACATGTCAACCACTAATATGCTAACTACAGTAGCTTTAAATTTTCGCAGCTATTGCGCGTTCAGCAGCCCAGATCGAACGCACCCTATACCTACCACAAAAATGCTACTAGAATACACATATTCAACCACCATAAGTTAACCACACCCACCTTTATCAAAAAACAGGTATTTACTGCTTTTCAGTTTTTCACTCGTTAGCACCGAACACCCCCTAAGAGAACCTAGAGCGTTTGATGTGTGGGGCCGGCCCGCAGTACGATAATCCTTGCTGATACCTGTTGTGCCGAAACCGGCCCCATAGTACAGTAATTTCATCCCTGAATAAAAAAACGTTGTTGTCCTTTTACTACGATTGTGGTGGAGTACATTTTCAGTAAGAGTGACATAATTAAAATGACATTTCTTGATAGCATACATTTTAAACTAAGAAATAAAATAGAATTTTCTAGTTTATTTTAAGTTTTTATCCATTTACTCGGATTAAATGACCAATTGGGTACTGATAGTGAGAAGTTGAAATAACCAGTCTCTGTAGAGAACTCTAATATAAATAGTTACCCGTCTCGATCATTAATTAACAAATGGAATAAGAAACATTGATGTAAAAGCAATATATATACATTGATTAGATTATTTCAGTAACCTAGCTTACCAAGATGTATACACACATACATCTCGGCAGGTAGAATTAATAACTTATTGTAACTCCATCAAAGGAAGAATTAAATTATAGTAAAGACGGATGGAATAGTAGTTATTGTAACTAATTTAAGGAAGATGATATATAAGATCAATTAAGGGTGATCAGGGACACTAGGAATATACTTGTTGGAACTGGAAGTACTACTACTACTTGGGGCAGTTAGATTCTCCCCAGTGCAATCTCCCATACAGTCTAGATTCTTAGTACCACATTTAGTGACACATTTAAAGACATCAGTAGGTACCAATTCGGGTGCACAGCCTGTTGAGCAACCTACCATCTTCTCATTGCATTGTGTGAGGCATTCAGCCATAGGTTCCCCTAGCTTATCATCAAGATAATCAGCTGAAGCCGCCACGATTATTATTGTCAAGCATGCTATGATGCAGACCGTTGATCGGTTCATCATACTTCTCATCAGATGGATGGCAAAGTTGGTCGGATTAGGATGATTTAGATCGTGGCGCTTCGTTTTGATTTGATTTTGGATATGCAATTATTGTTGAGCGATGAAGTTGCTGTGTGAGGACTGGTTATGGTTATTTATATACACATACATATACATAAGATAAGAGCGTACAGAAGATGATAGTATGTACGTAACCGGGCTATCATGCAGTGTATATGATTTTTAGTTATAAGGCATCTTCATTTCGGTCAAGGAATTAAAGGTATGTACGTATGTTATAAAAAACTGCAGAAAACAGCAAGAATTGCGTGCTCGTGGTCTTTTAACTTGCTTTATTTTTAACGGAAATCATTATTAATAACTTGCTTGGGTCGGTTTATTGATATGACAAGACATGGGCCAGAGCGCGTTTAGCCCAGCTAAAATATACACAGTATAGCTATTAATATCTGCTGTATAATTCATTGTTCTTTGTATAAAACATTGTCTACTTATCTTTTTCATACTCCCTCTGTCCTGATTGTATTGTCTGTGTTGTTGGTTTTATGGTATGTTTCATTTCGATATTAAATATATGATAAACAGTAAATTACTGGTAACTTCTTTGAGGTTTTAAAATAATACAGTTAAACCCATTTTGTTTATTATAATTGTTAGTAATCATCTTGAGGTCGAGGTATCTTTGACTATGAACCCCTAAATTATCAGAAAGTTAACTACATGTTGACCTGTCAGCTTAATTACATTAATAATACTAGGTTTGGCAACAAAAGTGCTTAATCAACATCGTCTAACTAGGGTTGATGATTTTAGGAAAATAGCAATGCTGATTAAGTAGTGTTTTTGTCCAGCCTGATATTATTAATATGATTACATTTACGGGTCAACACGCAGTTAACATCTTGATAACATAATTATAATTCAGGGGCTCATAATAAGAGATACCATAACCTCAAAGTGCTTATCAAAAATTTTATAAAGTTAAATTTTACTCCCTCCGTCCTGAATTGACTGTCTTGTTTACTATTTGGACATGTCGTTTGACTTCAATATTTAACATATAAGATAAAATAATTTTTAAAATTTAAGTTTTGCAAGTGATTCCTTACATGATAAACTATATGTTGTAAAAATTAGTTTTATGAAATTATTTTATCTTCTATGCTTAATATTGAAGTGGAAAAACGTGCCAAAAAGTAAGCAAGACGGTCAATTCAGGACAGAAGGAGTATAATATATAATTTGTTATGTAAGGAATTATTTATAAAATATAAACAACACCGAAGGTAATCATGACAAAGGTTAGTAAAGGCCCAAAGAACAATAACTCGGAGATAAGAACTTTTCCTAGTTTTTTTTTATCAGAAAGAAGACATCTTATTTATAACCTAGGATTGTTCAAACAATCCTGGCGAAGCAAAGAAATACAACTCGCTGGGGGTTAATCACCTCAACATACCCCCGATTACAAGAAAGGGCCATTTTGGCCATAGCATCAGCCACTAGATTGGCTTCTCTCCTAACAACCAGAAAATTACAAGATCGAAACCAACCAGCAAGCAATCTGCAAGCATTTACAAGACTCTCCAAAGGATGAGTTACTAAAGAAACATTCATAATTAAAGAAATAGCCTCAACAGAATCGGACTCAACAATAATCTACTATAGATTCTTGTCTTTGGCCAGACTTAAACCATCATAAATACCCCACAATTCAGATTCTAAGACTTCTGATTCTCCCAATAAATGAGTAAAGCCAAAGAGCCATGTACCTTCATGGTTCCGACCCACTCCACCAGCTGCAGCAATCCCATTAATGGATACCGCAGCATCGGTATTAATCTTGGTAATGTTAAAGGCAGGAGGTTCCCAACTCCTCATTATATCTAAGTGAGAGTTGAATATATGAAGACGGTCGGTTAAGTTAGGCAAACTGATATAATCCCGGATCTTACTCTCCACCAACTGAAGAGGGAGTTCATTAGCAGCTGGAATACCCTCATGAAATTTTCTGTTCCTCCAGAACCAAATGGTATGACAGGTTACCGCGAATACCTGCATCCACAAAACCTCCCCAAACATTGGACTCTGCTTTTTACACTGCAGATTAACAGCAAGCCAATCCCGGAGAGAGTGATAGGTATTCCTACCCTGAAGCTGAAAATTTCTATGCAAGTAATCCCATATACCCTACTGATCCTGCAAGATCTGAGAACATGGATTGTGTCTTCAACCTCTCCGCAAGCATCACATTTATCATTTCTTGAAAGGCCTCTAGAGTAGATCAGATATTTAGTCTTCAGACCATCCATAGTTGCAAACCATAGGAATGTTTTGACTCTCTCTAGGACTTTCAAACTCCAGATAAGCTTCCAAAATCTATCCTTCCGACCAGGTTGGGTACACAGTTTATAAGCAGAGGCCACAGTCAGAGAACCCGACTTATCCATGGCCCAGAAAATAGAATCACCCGCATTCTCATCAAATATGGCCTTAGACGATAAAGTATTCAGAAATCTCAGGGGCAAGATGTTCTCCAGAAGATCCCATTTCCAATCTCTTCCTGGATCCCACATCTGGTTAACCGTGACCTCATAATTCATACTAGGACTGGGACTGCAGACATCCAAAAGAGGAGAATCAGTTAGCCATTTATCTTTCCAAAACAGAATGTCCTTCCCATTTCCTAATTTCCACCGGACGCCCTTCTCTATAACCTCCTTACTGTCAAGGATATTCCTCCACGTGACAGAGGAGCTAGTCCTCTCTGATCCAGCATATTTACTGATCAACATCTTAGCCCAGATCTTGTCCTGATTGTTGAGCAGTCTCCAGCTCAGCTTTGCAAGACACGCCTTGTTCATAGCAGAAGAGATTCTCAAGCCAAGCCCACCCTCTTCCTTTGGTCTACATATTCTGTTCCAGGAGATCGAATGCAGCTTTCTTTCATTCTCCTTATGGCCCCAAAGAAAACTCCTGCTCAATTTATCAATCTTTAGACAAACAGAATTAGGAATTTTCTGAGACATCATACTAAAGATGGGAATAGCATTTAAAACAGATTTAGTTAATGTCAATCTGCCAGCAAAGGATAAGGACTTGGCTTTCCAACCATTCAGTCTTTGCTGAATATTGCCAACAAGGTTATCAAAGTGATTAGAGAGTAATCTCCCCTGAACTAGATTTAACCCCAGATATTTACCCAGATTATCAGCCACAGGAATGCCCAACATTCTACTTAATTCCACTTTCCTAGAACCAGAAACATTACTAGAAAACAAAAGCTTCGATTTATCAAGACTAATCTGCTCACCAGAAGCAGAACAAAAATCCCTCAAAATATTCATCATAGAGCAAACATTTGAGCTGGAAGCTGTCCCCATCAAAATCAGATCATCCGCAAAAAAGATATGAGATAGTTTAGGACCATTTCTGCTCACTTTAAGTGGAATCCAGTGCTTATTATCTATGGCCCTATCAATCAGATGGGATAATCTCTCCATACAAAGCACAAAAATATAAGGGGATATGGGGTCCCCTTGACGAATACCCCTAGAGGGATACAATTTATCAGATTGACCGCCATTCCATAGTACTCTCATAGAAGGGGTTTCAATGCAGTATATAATTAAATTGATAAAACTGCTAGGGAGGTTCAAACACAGGAGAGTATTGAGGATAAAAGACCAGGAAAGTTTGTCATAAGCTTTTTCAAGGTCAATTTTCATGACCACCCAACCATCTTTACATTTAGTTTTCCCCATAGAAAAAATAACCTCCTGCATAATAATGTGATTATCTTGGATATGACGACCAGGGATAAAGCTGTTCTGCAAAGGAGAAATAATATCGGGCAAAATAGACTTGATTTTATTGGCCAAAATTTTGGAAATAATCTTATAACTTGTATTGCAGAGGGCAATGGGTCTAAACTGGCTCATGAAAGTAGGAGAAGAAACCTTGGGAATCAGACATAAAAGGGTCTCATTCAGCTCCCTACTAAACTTAGAATTTGTAAACACCTCACTGATAAAGGCATAGACATTAGACTTGACAAGGTTCCAGTGCTTCTTAAAGAACCAGGCATGAAAACCATCAGGGCCCGGGGCCTTAAAATTACCCATAGATTGAATAACCTGATCTACCTCCTGATTAGAAGGGAAAGAACCGTAATCTCTAATCTGCTCTTCACTCAGGGGGGAAAACCATGGAAATCAGAAATACAACAAATAGCAGAGTCTTGAGAATACAGATTCCTAAAAAAGTCAACTGCCAAATTCATTAAACTCTGCTCACCTTCAATGATATTGCCATGACTATCTTGGAGGGAAAGGATTCTAGACCTAGCCCGCCTAATCAAAGTTTTCCTATGAAAATAGCTGGTATTTCTATCACCAAATTTAAGCCACATGTCTCTAGACTTTTGAAACCATAACAACTCTTCCCTCAGAAGGACAGAATCCAACTCCTTCTGGAGGACAGCTTCAAGGTTTTTCAGGAAAGGAATCTGTCTAATCTCAAGGCTTTTATGAATACCAGCTATTCTAGCCAACAACTTCCTCTTAGCAGCAAATATATTACCAAAAACATTACGATTCCAGTAAGATAAAGCCAAACCTAAATCAGAAAGGTTTTGGATCAAATTCTTAGACTCATACCAGCTATTCTCAATAGTATTTTCATAATCAGGACGAGTAGCCCAAGCCACTTGGAAACGAAAAGGTTTAGAACCAGAAGAGATGGCTGAACTAGATTGATTAATACAGGACATGATAGGAGAATGATCAGACGAAGTCCTAGTCAGATTAACACACCAACTGTGAGGGAAAACATCAAACCAGCCACTAGAAACTAAAGTTCTATCCAACTTAACAAAAATAGACCCATTTGTCCAAGTAAACTTATTCCCTTTAGAAGGCAACTGAATAAGACCATTAGAATGGAACCACTCACCAAAGGCTTTGCTCCCCCTATTTAAGGATCTAATGCCACCTTTTTTATCATCTAAGCTCAAAATGGAATTAAAATCCCCTGTAAGCATCCAATTAACATTATCCCCAGGTCTAATATTATTCAAAGATTGCCAAAGAAGGATCCTATTGGAATCAAGAGGACTAGCATACACAAAAGTACAGTAAAAACAGGCATCATTCTTAGAAATCACAGTATGAATAAACTGATTATCGCTACAAATGATAGAAACATTCACATGATCATTCCAAAAGAGCCAGAGGCCACCACTAAATCCTAAAGCCTCAACTCTGGTACTATGAGAGAAACCAACTTTCTTGCAGATATTATCAGCTCTAGAACTGCTTACCCTTGGCTCACAGAGAAATATAACATCAGGACAATTAACAGAGATCAGATTTCTGAGATTAGGCAAAAAATTAGGTTTGCAAGCACCACGCACATTCCACGAGAGAATTTTAAAATTAAGATCCATAAATACACAAAAAGCTAGAAGAAAGTCAAGGAGTAACTCCCTGATCACACCGCGGAGTGGAATCCACAAGCACTGTATCCTGAGAATTAGAATCCTCAAGATTTGCAGGATAAAAGGTCGAGGCCAGAATCTCAGGCGAACCGTCCACTACACCGTCCTTGTTAGGCTGACCAGCAATTCCAAAATCACACAGGGAACCCTCATGGGCATCAGGAACATTATTAGAAGCTCCAGCCTGATTCCTTCGAGACCCCGAGAGATTCTCTTGGTCAATCTGAATAAGAGCTTCAAAAGAATTGCTTCTCTCAGGACCTGTAGCATGCTTCTCAGGCGCTTTAGGCTTCGGACGTTGTTGAGGTCTACCATCCCCCTTTAACTTTCCATCAACAACAGGATCTTTCTTCACATGGCCTTTCTTCTTTCAGTTAACCTTCATCCAGGGACCGAAGCTATCATTTTCCTGAGGTTTTATTTCAGCCGGTTTTTGAACCATCTTGAAGCCCCCCTCATTAATCCTCGCACTGGTATCTTCAACCAGAGGGCACACATGTTTCTGGTGGCCAAATCGTCCACAAAGGAAGCACAATTGGTGGATACCCTCATAGACAATCCTCTGAGTCTCCTTCTTGAAAAGAAACTTCCGAAGCAAAGGCTTCGCCAGATCAATACTGACACAAACCCGCCCATTGAAAGCAAGACCGAGACTGGATCTCATCAACTCAATCTTTCGGACTTTGCCCACCAAACTACCGATCGACGATAGAACAGCTTCTTCTAGATACTCCACTTTGAGATTGGAAACCGGACCCAAACATCCAGATTCTTAAGCGCTTCCGTATTGAATCGAAATCCTTACTCCACCGTCTGATAGTAAGGTAGTGATCGGAAACCATCCAAGGACCACCATAGATAACATATTTTCTGTCCTCTAAGTTTTCAAAGACCACCGAAAAGTAACCATTACCTAGCGAGAAAATATCGAAGCGACCTTTGATCTGCCAACGTTGACTCAGTCTTTCATACATGATATTCGTTGGGAAGCTTTTACCCAGAAGCTTGACGATAAGTGCCTTCTTCCACTTGTTGCTAATACTCTTCAAGACATCTTTGGGAAGGCTGATTCTTGGGCAAAGAGGGTCAACCTCCATCTCTTCATCCTCAATCTCCTCCTCAGACATAAAGGTTATCCCCATCTTTCGCATCCTCTTTCTCCACGATATCGCGATACGAGATGAAAGATCTTCTATCAGCACTACCGGGAATACTCCGTTCCCTCACCACCACATCTTTCCTTTGGATTTCCCGGACACCGAGAATTTTCCTCTTCTTAACAGTTTTCGCAAGACCTTCATCTGACTTGGAAGCATTGAACTCCATAGAAAAGAAATTTCGCAATTACCCAGGAAACCGGGACAAACAGGAAGAACCGACACTAGAAACGACTCGAAATAGCAGAGAGAAGAGACGAGATCGACGGAGAGGGAAACACCGGAAGGAATTTCGCCGAGGTGGCGAAAAACCCTAACTCAGGGATGATACGCGCGGCGTTCTAGTTATACTCATACTGATAAGGGTCGTATTTGCACGTCACTTTTCCTAGTTTTCTTGTAAGTAGTAAATCATGACAAAGGATAGTAAAGACCCAAAATATTACTATTTCTTTCGAAAAGAAAAGGCCCAAAATATTTGTGTCAAGTTAGATCCACATTTGGGTCCAACTCGCACATTTCACGACAATAGACCATGGAATAAAAAGAGTAGGTCGTCATCTCCACTGGTGCTGGACTAACACTTGTGCATTGCGCGATAATAGACCATGTATCTATTATAGTAGAGAAAATTAAAAAAAATACAAAAAGTAAAAAAGTTAATGTGATAATTACATGTATATGACTATTGATATATTTGATATATAAAAAACTATAATATATATATGTTCGTTAAGTTAAATTTGATTTATATTTATTTTACGTCAAATTAATGTTAAGTTATTTTTGTTTAAACATTTAAGTGCAAGTTATGTTTAACTAATCCACATTTGGTCAAATTAAGGATAAATATCTGAACATATTAGATTATGTATTTCTTATCACGAAGAGTGAGAGCTGATATCCTTCTGACCAATAGAGCTTGTTTCATTTCCAAGAGAAAATTCTACTATAGGGACAACAGTTGAAGGATGTGATGCCCTTTCTCCAAATCCTGGAAGTTTAAATTTTTTTCATAGAAATGAGTCATGAAATTGAGTTGGAGAAAACTCCTCCCTCTCTCCAGCTTAACCCCCTAAGGGCATCTATAGTGGTCAAAAGTTTTTCAACTTCTTTTTAGGTGACACGTCAATAAAAAGTTTTTTTTATTATATAAGAAACTCTAATCTCTACAATGGTAGAGTTGCTTAACACTCTCTCTCCCATCATTCATAATTTTTACTTTAGGAAAATATTATTACTTTTATTTATTTATGCTGATGTTGCAACGTATAACCAATAGGATTAATTTGGAGAGCGTTGCTTAAATAAGCTACGATGTGGATTCCACACCACTGCAACAATTTTTTTATTTTTTATTTATTTAACAGGGTGGAATCCACACCACTCTGGATGCCCTAATTCGAGTAAGGTGTCCCTTGATCTATCCTATAGAGATTTAATAGTCTCTTAAACCCAAAAATTAGAATATTTTTTAAGGTTTATTAAAATGAGTTTATCTAATAAATTATTTTGTGTCTGTATGTCAACTACATAAATTATATATCTCAATAAATTTTCACTTTTTCTCTTATATATTTTCCCTTTCTTACTTGTTTAATTTTAACTGACAATAATCATCAGCTGTCAACTAGCAAAAGAATGAGTCATTTTTGGTATCAGTTACCTCTTTAGATTTTAGATCTTGAAAAGTAGGAGTGTATGAAAACAAGCACACTCTATAACTTTTTTTTTTGAAACACACCCCTCCATACTCATATGGATTGTTTTATCATTAAGATACAAGGCAAATTACTCAAGACAAAGCACACAAGCAAAAGCATAAAAACTAGGCATGATCACTAAACCACTACCAATTGTAACTTGATCCAGCATGGGATGTTAAATAAGTAGTATGAATGTCCATATGTGATCACAACCTAACCCACAAGCATGAAGTTTCAAAATCCAAGAGCTAAGTACTAACCATCATATCTACTAGAGCTATCCAAGATTAAGTTCATACCACACCACTAAAGACGCAATGGATAATAGATTAAACCTAGATGCACACGACCACTATACAAAACCAAAAACTAGTCTTTATGAGTGAGATATTCATTTGATCATGTGATGCAAGGGTTTGCGCACGGCTGCTCCTCTGCCCACCACCTTCACCCCTATCATTCCTATCGTGCCTAACAATCGATGGACCCGAGATAGATGATGGTATCTCTAGCCTCTTCAACCTACATTGCACTTCTAGAAGGCAAAGGTCCCATACCTTTTCTCTTGTTGTATCCTCGACTACCTGCTTGTGACAGCCCAGCCTAATAAACCCACATGTGTGATATTTTCCGTTTTGGCACACAGGCCGCACGGATTTGTTCTTGGGGTTTCCTAGCCCCAAAACACGTCACACAAGGAAGAGGTATCCATGCACCTATAAGGCACACTTCGTTTTTCTCTTCAATCGATGTGGAAGAACACCACGTCGGGTGTTACACTCTACCCCCTTAGGGAGCCCAGTGCCCTCACGGGCTCACTGGCACACTGACTTGGATCTGGCTCTGATACCATCTGTGATTGCCCAGCCTAATAACCCACATGTGTGATATTGTCCGCTTTGGCACGCAGGCCGCACAGATTTGTTCTGGGGTTTCCTAGCCCCAAAACGCGTCACACAAGGAATAGGTATCCATGCACCTATAAGGCACACTTCGTTCTCCTCTCCAATAGATGTGGGAGGAATACCACACCGAGGGTTACACTAAGGCCTCACACCATAGTGGCCCAACGGAAGCGGAAAGCCCTGCCCATGGTTGATATTGTCCCCTGTGGGGTTTTGTTCCGGATGGTCAACATATACATCTCTCTAGAGGCCTCACACCACTACCAAGCACTATGAAAATCGATTCACAATGGAGTTATACCAAGGATCCATATCATGGCAGTGGAAATAAGAAATTTGGAGATAGATTAGGAGGAAGGAACAAGACTGAGAACGAAGCGTACAACAACTCAATTCACCAGTTTGGGGTTTCAAACTAACCAGACAGGCGATGAACATATATGTTTCACTTGCCAGTTAAGGTTTATAGATAGTGAAAAGTGGTGTATGTATGTCTGATTTGTCTATATATAATGGGGAGAATAAGAAGAGCAGAAAATTAGGGGTTTTCTGATGTTGAATGTCAAGAGAATATGAAAAGAGGCGGAAGATTGCGAGGATGAGAGAGATGAAAAGTCAATTAGGATTTGAGGGAAGAAAAAAAAGTTAATGAAGAGAGGCGGTTCCTTACGCCAGTTAAGGTTTACAAAATTAAAAAGAAAACAATTCTGTATATTGAGGAGAAAAGTAAAGTTGTGTGGACTCTCTATTATGGCCACCAATTTAGGCCTTCTTGGACTCTTTTTTTGTTTTACTACATTTGGGTCCTATCAATTTCTAAATTATAAACTAAAATACTAACATGGTCCATGCCATTTCCTAATTGATTTATATGCTCATAAGGCCTCCAAAATAAAGTTAATATGTTAGTTAATCTCTCACATTTCAACATATTAATTTTTATATCATTATTTCATGTAATGATGTAAATTTCATGTTATAAATTACATAATCAAGTAATTTCTCTTTATAAATATACCTTTATATCTCAAGGTATATTGTAGCATAATTAAATCAATTAGCTCTTTGTTTAATTATTTATTTTGTTCCTTTCCTCAATAATTATTTCTAAACTTATAATTATTTATCCAAATATGATTAAGGTTCTATATTACCTTAACTCATATAAATTATTGGATTTAGATTCTCAGGGATATTTCAGTAGCGATTTCGCGTTTCAGCCTACATACATTGTATGTATGTATGTATTGTGGTGCTTTTGATTTTGTTGTGTGATGTTATTTAATGGTCTGATGTATGATGTACTGTGGTGTTTTTGTATCATTTGTGGGATTGTATGAGAATGACTTTAGTGATACATTGTGTATGTTTGGATGTTGTAAGGACATGGAAAATGTTTGCGATATGGGTGGTATGATTTGTGTTTATGTTGAGATTATGCATAAGTTGTATAACATAATTCCCTTTGTACTATCTAAACGTGTGAACGAAAGATAGATATGAAACCTAGAGGAACTTAAGATAGATGTGGAACCTAGTGGAACTTGATTCCCTGGGATAGTTGGTTTGAGGAAATATGACTTCGGGATGAAGTTCATTTTAAGAGGGGTAGACTGAAATATTCCTAAGAATCTAAATCCAATTAATTTATATGATTTAAGGTAATATAGAACCTTAATCATATTTGGATAAAAATTATAAGTTTAGAAATAATTATTGAGGAAAGGAAAAAAAATTAAACAAAGAGCTAATTGATTTAATTATGCTACAATATACCTTTAGATATAAAGGTATATTTAGAAAGAGAAATTACTTGATTATGTAATTTATAACATGTAATATACATCATTACATGAAATAATGATATAAAAATTAATATGTTGAAATGTGAGAGATTAACTAAAATATTAACTTTATTTTGGAGGCCTTATGAGCATATAAATCTATTAGGAATTGGCATGGACTATGTTAATATTTTAGTTTATAATTCAGAAATTGATAGGACCCAAATTTAGTAAAAAGAAAAAAAAGAGTCCAAGAAGGCCCAAATTAGTGGTCATAATAGAGAGTTCACTCAACTTTACTTTTCTCCTCAATATACTGAATTGTTTTCTATTTAATTTTGTAATCCTTAACTGGCGCAAGGAATCGCCTCTCTTCATTAACTTTTTTTCCATAAAACCTAATTGACATTTCATCTCTCTCATCCTCTCAATTTGCCGCCTCTCTTCATATTCTCTTGACATTCAACATCAGAAAACCCCTAATTTTATGCTCTTCTTATTCTCGCCATTATGGCAAAATGGCTTCACGGGTCGTGTTAGGCTAAACCCAAACCCGACCGTTTATTAAACGGGTCGACTTGACCCAACCCATTTAATAAGTCGTGTTCAAATATGAAACCCAAACCCAACCCGTTTAGTAAACGGGTTGACCCGTTCAATCCAATTAATTAATCGTGTCCATATTTGAAACTCAAATCCACATATATTAAATTCAAACCTAACCTGTTTAGTTATATATAAGAAAATAATTTAACTAATTAACATTAGTTTTGTCACTCTATGATATTATTAACTTTACTTTAAATTAAAATACTTAATTTTTAATATTTGTATATCTTATTTATATTAAAATTTGATAAAATTAATTAATCTATAATTTAGAATATATATATATATGTAATATAAATTACTTAAACGGGTTAGCGGGTTACATATGTTAAACCCAAACCCAACACAGTTATTAAACGAGTCGTGTTCGGGTTGACCCATTTATTTAGGGGGCGTTCGTTTCAGGCGGGGAAAAAATGGAATCAGGAAAGGGAATGGAGAGGAATGGAAAAGAATTACCTTTGATTTTCCTGGTTGTTTGTTTGAGCTGGGGGAAATGAAATAAATAATTAGTCAACGGCCGCCGGTCAATGGCCAACGGCTGCCGGTTAACGGTCATTAATTGCCGGTCAACATTCACCGGTCACCAGTCAATGGTCATTAGTCACCGGTCAATGGTCATATGTCCCTGGTCAAAGTGTACTGGGGAAAGGGAATCTCATTCCCTAGTAGGGGTGGGGAATCAAGATAGAGTGTTTTAGGGTAATCTCATTCCCTTTACCTTTCCTGAAAATAGGAAAAACTGGTAAAACAAACAGCAGAAACCTTTCCTAATTACCCTAAAACAAATGGCCCCTTAATTATGTCAAATTTTAAACCTCAAACCTGTTAACTGTCAAGTTCGTATTAGTCAAACGGGTCGTGTTGAAATTGTCACCCCTACGCCATTATATACATACAGAGAAATCATACATACATACACCACTCTTCACTATCTATAAACCTTAACTGGCGAATGAAACATATATGTTCAACGCCTCTGGTTATTTCGAAACCCCAAACTAGTGAATTGAGTTGTTGTACGCTTCGTTCTCAGTCTTGTTCCTTCCTCTTAATTTATCTTCAAATTTCTTGTTTCCACTGCCATGATATAGATCCTTGGTAGAACTCCATTGTGAATCGATTTTCATAGTGCTTGGTAGTGATGTGAGGCGATAAACAGAAGAAGAAGAAGGGAGGTCTAACTGAAATTAATGGTAAGTGTTATGTTTTTCTCTGGTCTCTACTCTTCAATTTTCTGGATTTTCTCCACTCTGAATATACCCTAACTTCCTTCTAACTTCATCTCTCCCTTGATAAGTGGGTAGATTCGAAACTCAAAGAGCAAAATAGAGGTGGCACACCTCTATTCATCTTAAACAAAAGCTTCATGGCAAGGCCTTGAATCTGTGGGTGTTAGCTTCTGAATTTCTTCAACTGAATCCAACCCTAACTTGCTCTTCTTCTTTTTATCTGGTTAAGACACCAGAAGGTGGCTTAACTTGTCGACAATCAGAAAACCCCAAAGGCAAAAGAAAACCTAAAGATTTCTATGGTCTCTGTGCAAGGGTAAGCAAATGTATGCTTCATTTTTATTTTTCTCTTAAATTTACAATTCTTTTTGTGCTCAATCGTGATTTTTAAGGTTAATAAGTTATTGACAACTGATTTTTTATAATTAGCTGGTAGTCCAGCAAAGTGGCAATACTAAGGTTCAATACTGAACCTTTCTCGCCAAAATGTTATAGTTCTAATGAACTATAAATGAAAATTAGAGCGAACTGAAATAAAGAAATACAAATACTAAAGTCTCCTATTACAAGTGGTTTTTAGCGATCATCTTTCCCTGAGAGGAACTAGATCTAACTTTAAAGATCAAAACACCTTTGGAGTTCAATCTCATTGGGTAGTGGAGAAAAAGAGGGAAGCACTCTATGGCTAGAGAGACTTGCATGCAAGGGAGACGCCGACAAGCATTAATGACAGGAGTTTTGAATATGCTGGTGTCGGGGATTCAAGACCCTCCCTTGGGCTTTGCTAACCGGTCGAAGAGGCTTGCGGATGGTCCCTTTAGACAGAGGGGATGGGCGTACCATTTTCTTAGAGATTGTATTCGGACTAGTTTGCCAATTACGCCTGAGGATATGCGTAAAGTTTTGCAAAGAAATCTCGAATGGGGAAACGAGCAACCAAGTTTATGGCCATACTCAAGACAAGCTAGAGCTTTTGCAAGAGTGGGACTAGAAGGGGAGGAGTTGTCTGAGGTAAGGATGATTTCTAAGTCAACACTGGGGATTTGCGAAGAAGGGATGGAAAGAGGCATGGGAAGGGTACTCGAAAGAAAAGGGGAGTAAAAGGATTTTTGGATATAAGGGGTTTGGATTTTTTCAAGAGACATAGTGGGATTGACGGGGGGATATGGGTTTGGGGGGGGGGGGGGGGGGGGGGGTAGATGTCTTTGATGTGTTGGCTAAAGAGAAAGGGAATATTTGTGAGAGGGGGCCTTTGGGAGGAAATAAAAGAAGTTTGCTTGACGCGGACAGATTTTGGGAAGGGATACGATTTTAGATTGATGAGGCACGTGAAGAGTTCTGTCGCTTGAAATTTATTTTGGGATTTGAGAGGTAGCGACTTGGGGATGTATTGGGAAAAGTGGAAGATCACATTTTGAGAGGAAAAGTAGACCGAAAGGGGGGTTGAGTTATCAAGGCGCAGAGATTGTGGGGGGGGGGTTGAATTCACGAGGAGGTTTGTCGGGTGGGGGTAGAGAGGTGGGATACGAGTAGACTTTTAATAAAAGTAACAGTAGTATCTTTATAGCGCGCTGCGGTGAGAACCGAGGTCGCCGAATTATTCTTAAGGCTACGCTTCGGGGACTGCTTCTCTGTATTAACTATCGGTACAATTTCCTGAGTGGGCGGGTGTTCCATTGTTGGGTGACGGTTGGGTTGCTCATTTTCCGATTGTCGGTGTTGAGAAATTTCTTCCGACCAGAACTCCACCACTCCAACTTTGTAAATGTTTCCATCCACATCTACTGAAATTTCCTCGTGGATAATATGCATGACTGTAGTGAGGATTTGGACATGTGCTTCCAAATAGTTGGGAACAACTGACATGTCCGTTTCGAATGATAGTATAGTCCCTAATGATTTGGTGATTGCATGGACAGAACATTCACTCCACGCCTAGACTGGTATCCCCCTAATAGCAATGGACATTACACGTTTGGCATCTTGGTCATTTTTATTCCAAAAGTTGAGTTCCCATCCCAATGTGTGATGAGCAAAATTTTGGGTGAAGACTTGTGCCTTCTCCGCTGATTGGAATATGACGATGAATTTGGTACCCGACATACAAATGATACTCCCTCCATCCCAACAGCAGTGTCCATTTCACTATTTGAGTGTGTCGTTTGACTTCAATATTTAACATGCAAGATAATATATTCTTATAAATCTATATTTTATAATGGAATATTTATGTGAAAAACTATATATTGTACAACTTAATTTTTAAAAATTATTTTATCTTATATATTTAATATTGAAGTAGAAAAGCGTGTCAAAAAGCAAACGGGACACTTATGACGGGACGGAGGTAGTATCTTCTATGCTATTAGCCCACGAGAGAAGGGAGCACCTTATTTCTTTGAGCTCTGACTGAGACCTAGTCGATATGGTAATGGCCCTTGATAGCCTTTCGGCCATAGAAAGTGAATGTTCAAGAACGACATGGCCTCTAGGAGCAGGGGTTAGTTGTGGAGCTGTTTTGGTGGATATGGTGATGCCAGCTGGGAGGGTTCTTTAGTATAGGAGGCGATGGGCTTTGGTGTTGCTCACGGGACCAGTGAAGACTTGATGTTTTGTATTGGGAGTAGAAGGCAGGATGGAAGGACGAGTGATATGCTTTGTGAGTTGTGGCCAATTGGGTTTGGATTTTGCTGCCGTCCACCATAGCGCCATTGGTCTTTGCAATCGCTTGGTTTGCCTCCTCCCGGGATTTATACTCAATGAACCCGTATCTAGTCTTAGTGCGTATTCTGGGGGTTTTGGGCAATCTGATGCCTACAATCTGTCCAAATTTATGGAAAAGTTTCCAAAGCGTACCCAGTTTTGTTGCCTGGCTGATATTGTCGATGAAAACAGTGGACCCCAGGATTGATTTGAGGTTTTCCATCTAAAAGATGAAAGGTACTAGGCAGTAGAGGGTGTTGAAGTATCGAAAGAGGGAAAGACTGGGGTATGATGGGGAGAGGATTTGAAGGTTGTATTTCTGGAAGTTGCTTACTGAGAGAGATGATTGTGGCGGTGGGGCGGTGGTTGTAGAGGTGGTTTAGTGGCGGGTGTAGACACCAAAAATTCTCACCCGTTCCTTGTACTATTTATTCTTGAAATGAAGAAAAAAGTAAAATAAACTTGTTTTTAGAAATAGGACGGTCGTCCCCATTTTCAACCAAAGGAATTTCTTTTTCTCCGACATTTAAATCTCGCATTCCTATGGAAAAGGAGCACGAGCCTTTTTTTTAATATATTATTTTATTTATTTTATTTTATTTTTATTTGATTTTTTATTTTTATTATTTTTATTGTAATCTGTTTTTTTTAACTGACTTCATTTTGTATACTTATTTTGTAGCTTTTGCTTTAAAATATTTCACTTTTTTTGTTATTTCCTTGTATTATTTTATGCACTCGTTTGATTCATATCTCTTGTTTCTCATCATTATTATTTATTATCATCATTTCCATCATTTTATGTCCCATTTTACTACTATTATTTTGTTATTTTATTTTATGCATTTGCATCAGCATTTCGAACCTTATTTTTAGTTAGCTTCCATAATTTCATGCAATAGATTAATCATCTTTTTCATTGTATGTACTTTCTTTTGGACTCGTAGCTTTTTAGAGGAATTATCCGGTCGAGATTAAAAGATCTTGTATTACTTTTCTCACAAGCATATTGATTCCTGACCTAGCACAGTTGGTTAGCATGCTTTTTGAGTAACCAGTTGGTCTCAGGTTCGACTTTAAACCGAGGCATTTCTTCTATTTTCGTTTAGCTCGCGATGGGACTTTTGTTTTACTATCCACGGTTAAGAACTGAAATTTGCCACAGCTCAACCGGTTAGGTGCGCAGGAGGGGTGTGGAAAATACCCAGTTTGAATCCTAGTAGTAGCAAAATTTGGTTTTCCCTTTGTTTTCTTTTATGTCAACCAATCAAACATGGCCCAATTGTGTCTAGGTCCATTTTATTCTTTACCCAAATAAAACCCATACAGTAAGCAGCCCATAAAACCATCATACACTCCCCATAGAAACCCTAATTCCTACATTATAAAACATTCTAAAGAAACCCTACAGTGACCATTTTTTTTTGAAAACCGGAAGACATCAATTCCCAACATTCTCCTTGTTTTGTCTAGTGTCCTGTGTCACTTACTCTACGGGTATTCGAAGGGAAGAAGCACAGAAACCCAGAAGCATGGTCGCTGCCCATTCTCTTCTTCCTCAAAAATCGAAAGAATTTCACACCCCCCCCCCCCCCAAGATTCTCTGCATGGTTCCTCGGCTAAAGAAGTATGAAGGTTCGAACTCCCTTCAAAACCCCATCTCGTCTTCATCCTACAGGAGGAAGATGGCCACTGGAAATCATCTCCCTCTCCATCATTTCCATCGCTACCTTCGTCTTCATCCCAAGGCAACCGAAAACCTCCAAATCTGAACTCCTCTTTGTCTATTAATCCTTTCGATCACCATCAGTTTACAACCCTCTCTTTAAAAAAAAAGCCAGTCGAGACCCTTCCCTTTCCCTCAGAAATCGTCGCCAACATCACTCACCCATCTTCATTCTTCACCAGAAGATCACTCTCATCTTCTACCCAGTTCGAATCGCCTCCAGTAACCGATAATCATTACAGATAACCACCCTCTCCCGGCGCTGCAACAGCGGACCACGTCGAAGATCATCAGTTCTCGCTCAAAGCTTGCGCATCGGCTTCCCGTTTGAAGCGCCCGCATCAGCTTCTTGCTCGAAGCCTTCGTATCAATTCCCCGCTTAAAGCTCCGCTTTCTATTCTCTCAAAACCCTAACTGGGCACTCTCGACATCCATCAATTTTTGTCGTTGAAATACGGTGGTGAAATCTTGAACCTCTACTTCTCTGGCTACATCTCTTTGGCAGTTCGATTTTATGTTTTATTTGAGTATTCTGACTTTACCTGGACGAGCTTGTTTGATTTGAGTAGAAACGACTACGAGCTATCCTCGTGTACTTTGAGTTTCATTCTTCTTCGCTTTGAGCAATTACCGGATTTCCATGCTTTGAGCGTTTACCAGAGTTCTACGATTTTGAGTTAAATTCGAGTCTAGTATCGAAAAATCCTTCCCGGCCTTTGGATTTCATTTCGATACCTGAACATTTTTTTTCGTATCTGATCTTCGATTCTTCACCAGAGTCAGACTCCTCTGCATTGAGCTATTTCGGGTTACGATTTTATTGTCAACTTTAGTTGGTTTGGATTCCTGGCTTGTTGTCAATCTGCCCAGGGCATCGGTTGCTCTTCTTATTTTGCCTTGCGTATTGTTCGCAACATGAGGAATCAGTTTGATTCATGCTAATAACTGGAAGGAGTTGCTGGATTAGTTAATGGGTTATTATGACTCATTAATCTGTGTTTATCTGGTGGTATTATCTCAGCGTGATGGAATCGTTGCCTAATCGATCATAATCTCTAGTCCGTTTTCTCATAATCATTCGAGATGTATAGCTATTGCTCGTATCTGAAATATGTGATGGTTGTCTCTTTTGTTTGCTCATCTCATGTATTTGTTGGGTTTGGCTAGAACGCTTTAAAATTCTATGATCAATCAGTTTCATTTTATGCACTCAATGAGTTTGTGGGCCTGATCAGTACGTGGACCATCTTTGTTTTTTTTTTCTTTCTTTCGTATATATATATATATTTGTTTTACTTTGATGGATCTGCTTTTACTGTTTCATAAATCTTTTGGACTACCGTTTATTGGCCTTTGTAATTTCTAACACATATTTTAACTCATATTAAGCTCTAGTTATTACCCTCTAGGACCCTTTTACTAACAGAAAAGTTTCGGATGTATTATCGCCCCACACCTAACGGGTCTCTCATTCGTTTCGTGGGGCAATAATCTCCTATAACTTCAGAAAACATCCAAACCACCTTTATATGTATATAACAACAAAAACTTCAAAACAAAACAAGCCCTTAAGGCTAATTTAGGAGGGCCTAGGATGTGAAACCACCCCGTGCCTAACGGGTCTCTCATTCGTTTTATGTGGGTGGAATCCTCCTTTACCCTCAACACACCCATAATCCAGATTAATTAACTAATAAACCTTAGCATTCTTTTTTTATCCAGGTTTAGCTACCAATTCTTTCATCCACAAATCAATAAGGTCCAAATCAGGCCCAAAAATCCAAAGCAAATCCCAAGGCCCACATAAGGCCCATACTCACCCCAATCTCAAATTTCAACCCAATTTCTAACAAAGCCCAGAACGGGCCCAATTCAATTCCAAGGCCCAATTCAAATCCCACTTCAGCCCAAATCAAAGGGCCACTTCGAGGCCCAATTCAAAACCCGCTTTAGCCAAACCTAATTTGGGCCCAAGCCCATTTCGAGGCCCAAGCCCATTTCAAAGCCCAAACCCATGGCCCAACACTACATGACCCAAACCCATCGCCCTACACTACATGACCCAAACCCATGGCCTAAGCCCAACTCCAATCCGGCCCTAGTCTCCAAAATCAACCCAAAAGTCTAAGAGTTGACCAAGCTTTGATCATCCGACTTTAACCAAGCTTTGACCATCCGACTTTGACCAAGCTTTGACCACCTGACTTTGACCATCCGACTTTGACCAAGCTTTGACCATCCGACTTTGACCAAGCTTTGACCACCTGACTTTGACCAAGCTTTGACCATCCAACTTTGTCCAAGCTTTGACCATCCGACTTTGACCAAGCTTTGACCATCTGACTTTGACCATCCGACCTTGACCATCCGAGTTTGACCAAACTGATTCAATTCCAAGCCCAGATTCAATTAATCCAATTCAAACTCATCTTGTAAATCCCGTTTGAACTCCAAAAATCCAAAAAATCTCCTTTCTCGAATTTCAAACAATCATTTTATTCAAACTTCATCAAGTTTTCAAAAGAAACCATTTTGTGGAATTTTAAAGGAAAAACTCTTCTCACATCACAGAAAACTTTTCTCAAAACGCAGAAGGTTCTTCTCACATATACAGAAAGTTTTCTCCTAAAAACATTTCTCAAAATCAGTGTTTCTTCATCGAGAATTCCGAACAACTTCAAAAGTTTTCCAACTCAGTTTTTAACTCAAGTAAACCGTTTTCAGGGAGCAAGAAATATATAACCCCTTCAAAACATTTCCTCCATGTTAGAACATCACTTGTCTCCCTTCCCAAAATAAAAATCCGAGGCGGGGCACTGGGGTCATAACCTCCCTTGTTGTAGTCTGGATCTCTTTAGGTGGGGTATTAGGGTGACAAACCTCCCCTAATTGCAGCCTAGATTTTTACAAGGCGGGGTGCTAGGGAAGTAACGACCTTCCTAGTTGTAGCCGGGATTTTAGAATCGTCTAGCTCCCTTCCGCTCGATTTCAATATTTTCGGTTTTTAACGTTTTGAAATCCGGGAGTTAGAGACGTTATTAGGGTTCGACCGAGAACATCTCATTCATGGTGTTTCTCTATGAATCCTATTTTTCGACATAAATTCATTGCCTCATCTTTCGAGCCTTGACACTTACTATTAGTTAAGTGTCGTGTTCGAGGGGGTACATAGGGTAATCCCTCGGGATTATCCGCCCTTTTACAACAAAAATGATTTTCCGTTTTAAAATTCTAAGAGAGACAATTCTGAACAAATCAATCCAATCCTTTCATTAGAGCTTTAACCCATAAGCACTCCTCAATCCTTTCCTAAGCAAACTCGAAGTCACAAGTCTCACTAACATAAGACCCTTTTTTTTCTTAAATGCTCCCAAACAACCTTAGTCATCTTAAACCTGAAACATCTTCAAAACCCGAACACCTGTAAGCCAAATATCCTCTTTCACACTCCATCAACACTTTCGACCTCCTAAAACACCTCTAAAATTTGACCATTCAAAAATCCAAACTTTACAAACACGAAGAACTCCTCAATTCCACCAAAGAATCCGAACACCTCTCAACTTCACAAAATGACCAAAATACCCCTAAGCTCTACAAAATGACCAAAAACTCCTTAACTCCAGCAAAGAATCCAAACACCCCTTAACTAAAAAATGACCAAAATGCCCTTTTGCTCCTCAAAACTTCCAGCATCCTTTTAACCTCGTGAAAGTCGAAACAACCTCAAACCTCTCCGAAAGAATCAAAATTTCTCAACATTCAAACCAATTTCACCGACCAATATTTCAAGACCAGCCTATTTCTCTAAACTCTTGGAAATCATATGTTCTTCAGTCCACACTCAAACCTATCCTTTGGCTTTAAATTGAATCTCTCTAATAAGGTTTTAAAAGAAGGCAATCCCGACAATTGAAGACCGAGGTTTCCTCGGGCATTAATCCGAAGTCGTGGTCGTTGCCACTTCTAAGGGGTGTAACCCAGTGCGAACCCACATAAAATCTTTGGTATGATCAGATAAGTCCAATCCATATCACAGAGTCAATTAAAGGTTCTTAGAACCCTTCTCCTCCCTTCCTAGCTCCTTAGGTCAAACTAGATGGCGACTCTAGTCAATCCTGCCTTATAGAGGCATAAGTCCACGTGGAGCCCATCGAGAGCGGGTGTAGTGTACACTTGCACTCCCCTTTATGCTTTATGGGAAAGACGGACGATTTAGTAGGTATTTGAGGGCTGCCATGTATAACGGGTTTTCACCCTCCACAGAATGGCATTCTAGAATTTAGGCTTCTTAGTCAGATCATATTTAGATAGACCCCCCTCATACCGAAAAATCACCCTCCACGGCGGGGGGTGTGAAGGAATAAAGTACCCTAAAAAGAATATAGCTAGGTTATATATGCTCGTGGAGGCCACACGGTTTCCATCACCAATTTGCTCCCTCCCTCAGTTTTTTTGTACAGTTTGCGTGTCTAAGACTATAGCTAGGTTATTGTACGGGTAAAAATGTATGTCAGCAAGTGTACTGGTCTGTCGTAGCAAGTTTTCCTAGATAGTATTCTCTAGGTTATCGAACCAATGGAGGTTGTGTCTAGTTTAATCTCTAAACTAATCTAACTAATAAACTATAGAAAAATAACAATGATAAATTGGGGGTTTGATTGCAGAGATTAAATAACTAAAATAAAACAATAAAAAGATGATCTTCTAAACAAATCTAAAAGGTGAATCCTTGTTTACTACTTCTACCTAGTTTATCAATTCCCTTCCTGAGTGTTTTCTAAATTCTAGATTGCAACCTCAGATCTAAATTAATCTAAAACCGGTCTCCCGCAAGATAGATTCTTACTAGTCATTCCCAAATCCTAAATCTCGTTACGAATTTACAAATCAACTAGTAGCATTAATGGTTCATCTGGTTTCTAGTCAGCTAATCCCCAGAAATTGTCATCTGTAGTTTCACTGGTAATATTCCTAAGGTCTAATGAACGCCGCAGTTCTCACTTGTAAGCAATTCATACCAAATAAACTCAAGCAATATTAATCATAAGAGAATTCAATAAATAACTAGGAACAAAACTACAATCTGTATAGAATTTATATTCGACAACTCTGGAAGCAAAATAATAAACTAGTTGTCCATAGCAAATCAGTATTCTAACGACTATTCAAACATCGGAGACAAAGAAATAACAACAATAATCAAGAAATTAGAAAACGTCATCTAATTGGAAAACGATGATGAATCCTGTCTCTACGTTCTGCTCCGATCTGTCAGAACTGCCTGTTAGTCTCCCTCTTCGACTGGCTTGAACTCTGCGTGGCTACTAGGGTTCTGAAAATTATATATCGTCCTCTCCAATCCGTCTCGTATTGATATATACTCCCTCCTGTTCTAAATATAAGTCGTTTTAGGCTTTAGAATTATGTTCAAATTATAAGTCGTTTTAGACTTTTTGTATCTATCTTTCTACTTTTACCCTTTCTACTTTTTTAATTATTATTATCATTGCACTCTACTTTTTATCTTACCAATACAGTACACTTACTTTTTTATTCTCCCAATACAAAAAGTGAGGATATGCTAGTCTTTTTAAACTCTTTCTTAAAAATTGTGAAAAAGTCTAGAATGACTTATAATTAGAATAGGATGGAGTATATATATGTCTCGTGTATCTATTTTCTATCATGCAGCAGATCCATAATTTATCCACGTGCATGCTCCTCATTAGTGGCTACGCCTCTGAAGTTTGTCTGCGTTGGTCCAGACTTCCGAAATTGGAGTGCATGGCGCGTTTCTTGTCGTCCCAGTCCAAGGTATTGTCTTGCGGCCCATGTCCATATCATCATTGATGATAATTTTGATTCATCCCAACATTTACTTCCAAAACAAGTGAATGTTCACGTTCAGCATTTTGTATGCATGCAACTATATTTCATATTGCTGCAGCCGTGGGTGATTAACGTTTCTTCAGCCTTTTAAACCCTGTTTTAACATAAAATCACAAGTAGGGGAGTTTTTCACATATAACATAAATTAACATATAAATAAGGAATTTATCACATAAACCAATAAAATATTAATCACATTAAACATAGAAACATAGATAAATTCCGCACTTATCAGTTATATATGCTCGTGGAGGCCACACGGTTTTGAAGTGGTGGTTAGGGAACTCTAACGGGCTAATTAGAGTTTGTGTTTAGTTGAAATCTAGCTTTGGTTGAGCTGTGAGTGTTGATTCGGTGCTAAAGAGACTAAATTGATTAACCAAGAGTTTTCAGGTTTCGGTTGTTCTAATATGTAAATGTATAATTAGTAGGTTTTAATATTATTTTGGGTTAATTAAATTATGGGTGGGTAATTATGTATGAGGATATATTAAGTGGAATTGGTTGTTAAAAAAATTATATATAATCGAAGAATGAGTATAAGTTGTTAGTCTTATTAATTATTGTACTCTAAAAAAAATTAAGTTAGTAAGTGGAAGAATCTGATTCTAGTGACATATATTTGGTTACTTGTTATTAAAGTCGAGGAGTAGTTCAACGTAAAGTAAAGTAAAGTAATACATTTTATATTAGGTAATTTGGAATTGGAACTATAGTTTAACAAAATATTGACAGATTAATGTGCAACTCTAGATGTTATTTGTAAAAATTTGTTCAGGATCAAATGGTACAAAACCGGGAAAGGGTGGCGATTAAATTATTCATTAAGTGATAATTAATAAATGGTAAACTAGGATAAGCATTAAGGTTTAGCAAATTAATTGATAGGTCTGACAAGCTGAATAAGTTTTAGCGGTTAGAATAGAAATGGTTATGAAAATAATAAAACACGTTAGCTAAACTTATGTTTTTGGTTATAGTGATAAATAGAGTTGATACTGTAAGTATATGTGTTATATAGTTATGCATCATATAATTGATTTTTTTATTTAGTAATAATCTTTATAATATATTTTGTTTCATTATATGAATTAACATAACTTTTAATATGTTGGTTTAACAGGTTAGTGGGTTTGGTTAGTTCAACCCATACTGAATTGGCTTATGCTTTATGTTGGGCCTAGATCAGTACCCGTCCTCTATTGTATCCGTGGACCTGTTTTGGGAATTTTGGACCCCATACTAAATATTGTCTTTGGGCTTTTAAAACCTGTGATAACCAATCCAACATATTGACGAGACTAAAATGTAATAGATTAATTGACCATAAGCTTTAGACTACCCTCAGGGTAAGGCCCATTCCAAAATGGATAAGAACTAACATAATAAGAGAGGTCCAACTTAAAAGATGGAGCCTTGATCTCTCATTAAAGCATATTTGATATAAGAAAAGGAATATATAAATGATGAAGTTAGGGGAGGTGAAGTATTGTGAGATGGGTCTTTTGGTTTTGGGTTTGACTTGTGTGAATGTTTAGATCTGATTTATAGATATAAATTTAAAGAGTATTGAGAAATAATTTTAAATATATATAAGGCCTAATGAAAAGGCTGAATTCATACTAACACCAACTATGTCAGTGTTGAGGAATGTAATTGCTTTAGTTAATTAAAAAAGTGTATACCTTGTGAGTGTTTTATCTAGGGTACAAATTAATTACAATAAAATAAAATAATAGCATACTCTAAATGGAGAGATAGATAGAAGAGTAACTATTTATTTCTCCTTTCCAATCTAGGATTCTCGGAAATAGGATGCACATAACTAGATCTGGAAGATTGGATGTACATAGCTAGATTGGATGGTTGGATGCACATGACTGGAACATTATATACGAGCTGCATATTCCAGGTATGTTATCATGACACCTGAATGTCCTGAGGTTTACCTTGGGTTTGCGTGATTGCTTGTATGGTTGACAAGATGATATGTGTGATGTATTAAGAATATGGTTGTACTTGCATGAGCAGTGTTGCATTATTGGATTAATGTGTTGATCTGTGAATTGCATATTTATGTAATTTACTTAAAAACAAATAATACTATATACTATATGGTATGAAGAAAACTTGTGAAATGATGATCAAAGTTACAAGTTAAATGTTGGATTTGATATCCACTATATACAATACCTAAGTACATCTACTTAGGCAAAGATATGGGAGGCCGTTATTAAACGACAAATGTTAATGAATCAAGTATTCAAAAGATAAGTTACCTAGCACAATTCTTAGGTAACCAAGTGGGTGACCATTATTAAATGGTGGGTTTGGGTATTATATGTGAGAAATCGAGGTATGACTTGGTCGTGCATTGTGTACACTAGTAGATGTTATAACATGCTCATCTACATGTTGGAAGTCCAATTAGTCCTAATGGAACGTTGGTCGGGTCACTCCGACTGGTGCGAGTCACTACCCGTAGGTACCCCGCCTTATAATAGGGAGATGTGTCATCCTAACCATGATGACACATTATGATTATGAGGGTAGTGAATAATTAGATATAAGCTACCACTAAAATATGCTTATGTATTCAATATATTTTATGAGGTAACGAATGAACTCATAAATTTCACAATTGGTGACATAGGTGTCGTGAGGGCTTGAACACTAACATAAGCTCAAGATTGGTTATTGCTAACATAAGCTCTTCTGTTGTTGCGGACCTTTTGCTTAACTTTGTACAAGCTATAAATGTCTCAGTTGATAACCACATGCCAAAAGGCTCAAGCTTCTCACCTACCATAGTCTTAGGGTAGTTCTTAGAAACACACAGGAAGGTATCACACTTCACACAAATTTTAGGCATATTATCATACAAGATAGGGAAATTTCATGAAAAGCCATTATATTTTTGGCAAATTCTTGAAATGCTCCCTAAAAAGAAAGTCACAATATGTCACTAAATTTTTGCAAACTCTGTAAAATGTCACTATATCGTTAACCAAAAAGAAAAAGGATAAAAATACCCTACTAGTTAACAAAGTAATTTTAAAGTTCACAATATACCCCTAATTGTTAAAAAATTCCCAAAAAAACTCAAAATATTATAACAATATAGATAAATATATAAAAAATTAAAGTATTATAAAAATTTTAAAAAATTGAAAAATAAAATAAAGAAATATATATAAAATATTGAAAAAGTAAATATTTCTTAGGTTTGTTTTAAAATGATTCAATACATAGAAGTGAATAAAATGTTCTAAAGACATAATTTATACCAAATTTTCTACTAATTGGTACCAATTAAGTATCAACATTTTTACCATATATTTTTTTCTACCAATTTTAATTATTGCTCAAAAACAATAATTTTATATTTTTGAATAATATTTAGCAAAATTGATTTAAAAAATTATATTATATTTTACTAATAATAAAAATTATTATTATATAAAGTTATTTGCAAAATAGAATACAAATTATAAAAGAAATGTTTTCAAAAATATGAATTCAAAAATATAAATAATTTATTTTGAATAATTAAAAATAAATAATATTTTTCTCAAAATGTAAATTATTTATTCAAGATAAATTATATCATATTTTTAAGTAATATTTATAAAAATTATTCACTACTACAATGTTGGTTTGTTGGGGCAATTTTTAGATTACCAATTAGTGCAAGTAAGAGGTTGCACCAAAAGTTGAAACAAATAGTGCAAAGTTAAGATGCACTAATTGACTATAGCAAATGGTGCACAAAAAGAAAAATTGCACTAATAGATACCAACAAACAGGGGATCAATAAACTTGCACCAATTGATCATATCAATTGCCCTATTTGTAGATGTCACCCAAAATCAATAGAGCTAACATATTGGTGCAACTTGAATTTTTGCACTATTTGACAACTCATATTGGTGCAACCTGAAATTTTGCACTATTTGACAGTGTCTATTAGTGCATACTTTAGCTTGCACTAATATCTAGTATCAAATGGTGCAATTCAATTGCATTTGCCCTATGTGTCGAATTGTGCAATTATTCTGTTGCACTATTAGGTTTGGTCAAATAGTGCACCTATGTACTGTTGCCCCATTTGTACAAAATAAATTTTAGTGCATCATAGAATTGCACTATTAGATACCATCAACTAGGAGCAACACAGTTAATGCCCTATTTGTTGTGTACAATTGGTGCAAAATATTATTTCACCCTAATACTGTATTACTATTTTGCTCGCGGTCGTATTCCTCTCTTCACTCACGTTCAGTTGTATTCATCAACAGAGTATCACATTCATATTCTTCTCCTCACTCACGCAAAATCAACATAGTATCACAATCTTCATTATCGCACACCAGATTGATACTCAGGGCTGAAAAAAGACGAGGCAGTCTTCGTTTCTTCAATCACGGTCATCTTCAACCCTAGAATAAAGACGAGGCAGACGAGGCTGATAATCTTTAACAAGGAACATATATGCCATCCCAATTTCTGTCCCTTTTGACGATGTGGTCTGGTTCCTCGTCAGAAATCTAATTCCTACCCCAAAACAGGTCGAGGAAGACGCGAATGCCGGGATTATCAGGAAGCAATACCACAAGCTCGGTGGGTAAACCATTTTTGCTGTTAAATACTTCTAAATATGGAAATAATGCTATACTGATTGATGCTGCAATTTACTCGAATGAATGATACGTGACAGACGAGTACTGTTGTTTTTCTTTGAGTTAATTTCTTGTATCCCTCTGACTCCACAGCTTTCCTGCTTCATCCGGACAAAAACACCACCCCAAGGCTGAGATTGCATTCAAACTAGTTTCACAGGTATGCTTAATCTGATGCTTCTTCTTCGTTTCATTTGATGGTACCACTTTTCCTTATTTTCAAGTTAAGTTAGATAGCTAAGTTTTGGATGTGTCGGTGGTAGCGGTTTTGAATCTACAGTAATTGGTTCGATCCTTCATTTGGTTAGTATCTCACCCGTTTTGAATTTGATGTAATAAATTTTAACTTTGAGAAAGTAACATTATTTTTATCGAGATGATAGATGTCTACCGATCGATCCTTTTTGGCTACAGGCTGGAACTGAACCCGAGCTACAATTACAAGACTGGTATTGTTATCAGTAAAAAAAATTTACAAGACTGGTATTTTTATCAGTAAAAAACAAAAGTGGAACAAGAGACATACATAATATGGGCGTCCATTTATGGTTTGCAATTAATCTTACTAGTTATATAGTATAATTGATCAAGGTGAGTAGTAATTACCCAGTAAGTCATCCATACTGCAGCAGTACTGCACCATTTTTGCTGTTAAATACTTCTAAGTGCGGCATGCATATGAATCTTATCAGTGTAGTGTATAACCCTTTTTCTGATTCCTACTTTTTTTTTCCTGCTTCCTACCTCAGTCTCTCTGATTTTACTCTAGTTAACCTTCTCTTCTTTGAACATTCAACCCACCTGATGGCTGGCCTTCACTCTATTTTCGAGAATAAAAGTAGTAACATAACACTAGTACTACTGCATTTTGGAAAGGGATCAAATATTTACTGTAAATAAAACTATTTTTTCATAGTAGATAAAAAAACAGACTAAGGGATTGTTTGCAAAACTCCGAATGTAGTTAGCCTTTGTCCTCAATTTCTATGCCAATCCCATTATTTCTTACCTATTTTATTTATTTTTGACAGTTAACAGCTAACAGCTAACCGTTGATGAACCCAAAAGTAACAACAACCACGACATTGTTATAACATCCATATGTAGTTTATTCTATTTTAATAAGAAAGCTTGGAGCACAATATTAATTACTCAATGAACCTATCTCTATAAAACGGAATCAAATAATTATACTATTTGTACTAGCTAATGTCGACATATATAGTTAATTAAACTGTCTATTAATACCCAATTAGTGTCCTTGATGCACCCAAAACAGATACAATTCAATAAATTATACTTTGTTTTAAACACTACATCATTCGCCACTTATTACCATTTTTTTTCCTATAGTTGAGTTTAACAAAGATTGATCCCAACTGAAATTAAGATCTATACATATGAAAGTTCTGAGTTGGATTACATTGCAGCATTTTTTAAATCTGAATTACCCGATTCAACTTTTTTCTTATCTAACATTTGATGCTCAAACCTGATCTTGTACCTGTTTGTGTAGTCACCTTTTTTCATAAGTACGATGGATAATAATAGAGACTGGATGAGGCTTGAAGGGTGGTCAGGTAGAAGACAAGAAGCTTATATAAAGGGTGTTCGCGAGTTTTTGGATTTCGCTTTTAGGGACACTACTCTTGGTTCAGATGTGAAGTTGTTCTGTCCTTGCTTGAATTGTGTAAATCGTGTTGTTCAAGATCGAAAAACTATGTGGGCTCATCTTTTTAAGAACGGAATAGACCCTAATTATAATCCATGGACCAGACATGGGGAAGAAGAAATTGTAGTTCCTTTAGATAGTCAAACGGATGAGGATGAAGACGATAATTTTGATGAGGATGATTTTTTGATGTCTGATGAAATGGCGTCTTTGGTTAGAGATGCCACAAATGTGTTCTCTCAGCCTGAGGAAGAGGGGGACAAGGTGTGCGAGGAGGATGTGGAAGGTAACGATGAGTTGCCAGAGGATTGTAATAGATTGATGAAAGCGTCAAAAGAACGACTATACCCAGGGTGCAACACTCATTCAAAGTTATCATTCATTGTAACTTTGATGCATCTTAAGGTAACTGGTCGGTGGAGTAATAAGTCATTCACAATGTTACTCAAAGAATTACACAAGGCTTTCAATTTCGACCTTGTTTTCCTAAGAATTCTGGTGAAGCAAAGAGATACACAAAAGATTTAGGTTTGCACTATGAGAAGATACATGCTTGTGTGAACCATTGTATTCTCTTTCGGAACCAGTATGCCCATGTTGATAGATGTCCTGAATGTCTCGAGTCTAGGTGGGAAGAAGGTGTTGCAAATGTTGATGATAGTGGCCCTTATTCAGAATCACAAGGGGCTTCACAATCACAGCCTAGAGTTCCCCGATTAGTTCTACGATATCTTCCAATCACCCCAAGGCTTCAAAGACTTTTTATTTCCCGAGACATTGCATGCCAAATGAGGTGGCATAAGGAGAAGCGTAAAGATGATGGTATCATAGAACATCCAGCGGGGCTAGTGAATGGAAGAACTTTGATCAGATTAATACAGTTTTTGCAAGTGACCCGCGCAATGTAAGGTTGGGTCTTGCAGCTGATGGGTTCCATCCTGGACAGGGTTATGGTAGAGGGATATGGCCTGTTTATATAGTTCCCTACAATCTACCATCTATTATGTTTATGAAAGATGCATTCCGTTTTCTGTCCCTCTTGATCCCTGGACCAATTCAGCCCGGAAACAACATTGACGTGTTCCTTGAACCCCTTATTGAAGAGCTTCAAGAGTTATGGGCAGTCGGAGTGGAGACTTATGACGCACATAGCCGCAGAAAATTCCAAATGAAAGCTGCATTACTATGGACAATCAATGATTTTCCTGCTTATGCTAGCTTGTCTGGTTACTCTACTGCGGGGAGATTTGCTTGTCCTATTTGTCATAGCGAAACTTGTTATGTGAGACTTAAGAATGGAAGTAAGCAATGCTTCTTGGGACATCGTAGATTTTTGACTCCAGATCATCGGTTTAGACTTGATAAGAAATCTTTTAATGGAGAAACAGAGAGGAGACCGCCTCTGCTCCCCTCTCTGGTGATGACATTCTAAACATGTTTGAAGGAATTCCAAATGTCAAGTTTGGGAGGATAGAATCCAAGAAAAGAAAGCGAGGTGAGAGGTACTTGGTTGGGCAGTGGAAGAAAAAGAGTATATTCTTTGAATTGCCCTATTGGAGCAAGCTAGAAATTCGTCACAACTTAGATGTCATGCACATCTCGAAGAACATAGTTGACAATGTACTTGGGACGGTACTTGACATTCTTGGGAAGACCAAGGACAACCTGAATTCTCGGTTGGACTTGGTTGAACTGAACATGCATAAGCATTTGTATCCAGTCCAACAACATGGCAAATATTACGTTCCTAGAGCACATATCAGTTGTCTGATTCTGAGAAAAAACAAGTGTTGGTGTTCTTGTCGAAGGTGAAACTACCTGATAGCTATGCTTCAAATATATCCCGATGTGCAAACTTAGGAGATGACAAGATTGTTGACATGAAAAGTCATGACTGTCATGTGTTCATGCAAGATTTGCTTATACCAACATTTCGGAATATCTTACCAAAAGTGTTTGAACCATTGGCAGAGCTTAGCTTGTTTTATAAGAAGTTATGCTCTAAGGCATAATATTTTGTAGAAAACCAAAAATATTATGTGATAAAGTAATCTATAATAAAGGATGAAAAGTTTTAAAAAATTTAAATATTAGTTAAAAAATATAAAATAATTTAAATTGATAGAAAGAATTCTTTTGAAAATGTAATGTAAAATTAATCTCATTTAATTGGTTAAAAAAGAAAATTGGTATGAATTACACTATTCTTTATCATGGTACTGATTAGTTTTAAAGTAAATCTAAGAAATATTTATTTTTTTTCAAAATTTTATGATATTTTAATATATATATATATAATTTTTTTAAAAAATATAGTTATCTATATTTTGATTGTATCTTTTATTTTTGTGAATTTATTAATACTTAAGAGCATACTGTGAACTTTAAAAATAATTTGTTAACTAACAAGGACATTTTCCTCCTTTTACTTTTTGGTCAATGATATAGTATTTTATGAACTTTTATGAAATTATAGTGACATTTTAAAATTTTCTTTTTTTGAGCGGAGAATTTCATGAAAACAAAGAAGTGCCCGTCAATTTGAGATGGCATGTATCGGAGTCCGGAGAATGGAAGATTGTTGGTGATCATGACCTTGAAGCGAAAATACCTGAATCGAGAAGATGGTGGGTCCTCTATAATGCCATATAAGCTGTAACTTTCTCAACAAATTAAACATTGCAAAGAAAAGGTGGGACATGATAGATTCTTTTCCGTGGCTTCCCTTCTTGACATATTTATAACATAAATGGGTGGATCCTGAATAAAAACAGATAGATACTTTTTCATGGCTTTTATTGAGTAATGACATATTTATAATATAAATGGGTGAATCTTATATGAAAACAGCTATAATGAACACGGCCTAAAGAGTATTTTTAGTACAAACAAAAAAATTGTGTGACGTTAACCAGCTTGTCTTAGCTATTTGCGTTATTAAACAATATTTATTAGAAAAAAGTAATAAATTTTATCTCGTTATGATTAAATATATGAATTAAAAAAAATACTCCTACGACTCTAATTGACCTTTCCTTTTATTATTTGAGTATGTCGTTTGACTTCAATATTTAATATGTAAGATAACATAATTTTTATATATCTAAATATTGCAATGAAATTCTTATGTGAAAAACTATATATTGTAGAAATTTGTTTTATAAAATTATTTTATTTTATATGTTTAATATTAAAGTGGAAAAACATATCAAAAAACAAAAAGAAAGATCAAAGTGGGAAAGAGTTAGGGAGCGTTCGGGTTGCATTTTTTGGACAACATAAATGTACAACATATGTTGTTTTGGACTCGTTTATTTGTTTTTGCTGTTCGGCTAAGAGAGCATAAATGTCAGCATAAATGACAGCATAAATGTCAGCATAAATGCCTGCAGCAAATGCTACTTTTCGTTTCCGTATTTTCACTCCGTTTTCTTTACTCACTTCATAATACAATTACTGTGATTTGATTTTAAAAAAAATTACAAGTTAATTTATTTGTTACAAATTACATAATGCGTCACATAATTTATAAAAAAATTGTACTAGTTCTTTAACCAATTTAAAAAAAACACATTTAATACAAATCTACATATATTATTTGTAATACTCCATAGATTAATAAATTAAAAAATCAATAATATACATTGTTGATATATAATTAAAATATTAAAATAGTATATAGAATTATGAATGCAATAAATTTATTAACATACACAAGTTACAAAAATAGTATACTATTAAAACTTACATTTCACTAAATAAATTCACATAACATTATCGAAAATTTGAACGCTTGTTCTCTTTTTTACGCTTTTATATTTGTAAGAATTATAAAATTTAGATAATAAAATATTATTGTTTAGAAGTTACAAATTTTACATTAAATAAATAAATAAAAATTTTTGGTTATATAAATATTTTTATTTTCTTTGGTTTCTCAAGTTTTTTTAATGTAAATTTAATACTCATAGTAATATATTGTTTGTGAATTTTTCTATTTATTTTTACTAACAAAATAAAGTTACGTAGTGTAATATAATAAATGGTAATTGTAATACGAAAACGGTAAACGCACAACATATAACTAACTTAACCAAACATGCTGCATATATGCTGCACTGCCAAACAGCAGTTTTCAAAACAGCTGCATTTATGTCAGCACATTCCTGCCATCAAATATGCTGCATTTATGCCAGCGCATTCCTGCTGCATTTATGCTGCCAAAACAGCCATGCCGAACAGAGCCTTAGTACTACATTAAGCAAACTAATACAACTAGTAATCCTGTTTATAAATATCACATCATTGCTAAAAGCAGATAAATGGGAGCGGATTATCTGACGGAAACTGTTTTTCCGTCGCGTGACGGAACTGTTCTTTTTTATTTTTTATTTTTTTTGTTTTATCAGAGGAATCAGGAAGTACATTACGGGGTATTCCCCACTGTACACTATCATTGTTTTTATTTTTCTTTCGACGTCTCACTTTTATACAAGTTTGTTTTTGGTTTTTCATTTTTATAATCTTAGAGTAATTGTTTTGTCCTTTTAATAATACATAATGTAATAATATAGTTATTAATAAAATAATTCACTAATTATATAAAAAAATTATTTGACTATATTTATATGTATATATGATTATTAAATATTATTTATTTAATTTGATAATATTTGTTGATGAACATATATCCTAATTGAAAATTTTTAAAAAAGTTGAATTAATGTAAAAACACCAAGTTAAATATTTATACTTTTTTAAAGAAAAAACCTGAATGACATCGCTATTGTATTATAGTTCTCTAATCTTATAATATTTGTTGTTGATACATATATGTAAAAAATGGAGTATAACAATTCAAAATACACATTAAAATTAAGAAAATTACTAATATAAAAAATACCAAGCTAATATTTATATTATTTTTGAAATTAAAAAAAGTGGTGTATAATATGTTTTAAAAAATATTGCACATTAATTTTTTAACCTTCATGTCATAAGTCATTGTGTAGTGCGTATATAAAAATCAAATGTTAATAAATACGTAAAGTCAACTCCAACAATTTAGTTTATGTATAATGTTGGAAATGTTATGTATAATCATGGCGTGGAAACGTTTATATATAATAATGGAATCAGAGAAACGTGAAAACGTTTATATAAAAACGTGGAAACGTTTATATAAAGACGTGGAAACGTTTATATAAAAACGTGGAAACGTTTATATAAAAACGTTGAAACGTTTATATAAACTTGTGGATGCATTTATGCATAACGGTGGAAACGTTATACTTGATTGTGACGTGGAAATATGTCGTAGAACGTTATATTTAATTGTGGCATGAATATATAATTTTGTAAACCTATATATGTAATCATGGCGTGTAAACGTTTATATATAAAACATGGAAACATATTGCGGCATGGAAACATCCATATATAATTATTGAAATGTTTATATGTAATCATGCCATGGAAACGTTATATATAATCATGGAATCGTAGAAACGGGAAACATTTAAATAAAAACGTGAAAAAGTATATATAACAATGTGGAAACGTTTAAATAAAAAGGTAGAAACGTTTAAATAAAAAGTGGAAACATTATCTGAACTCGTGGACTCCTTTATGTATAACTGTGGAAACATTATATATTGTGCCATGGAAACATCATATAATTGTGTCATGGAAACATCATATATAATTATAATTTTTTTATATATAATCATGTAGTGGAAATGTTTATATGTACTCGTGGCGTGGAAACATTATAGATAATCATGGAATTGTAGAAACGTGGAAACGTTTAAATGAACATGTGGAAACATTTATTTGATTTTGTGGACACCTTTATGTAAAATGCTGGAAACATTATTTATAATTGTGGTGTGGAAATCTGTTGAGTTAGTGACAACAATATAAAGTGTGGAACTAATGCCAAAAAGATTACCCTACCCCCCCAACACCCAAAAAACCACCCTAAGATAGCTAAAAACGTCGAAGGCATTTTTATGGTTTGTAGTGCAGGGTTTAGGGTCATTAGACCCTAAACCCTAAACCACAAACCCTAAAAAGCTGTCGAGTTAGTGACGAAAATATAAAGTGTAGAACTAATGCCAAAAAGATGACCCTACCCCCCAAACACCCAAAAAACCACCCTAGGATAGCTAAAAACATCGAAGGCATTTTTAGGGTTTGTAGTACAGGGTTTAGGGTCTAACGACCCTAAATCCTGAACCACAAACCCTAAAAAACTGTCGAGTCAGTGACGACAATATAAAGCGTAGAACTAATGCCAAAAAGATTACCGTGCCCCCAAACACCCTTAAAACCACCCTAGGAATGCTAAAAACATCAAAGGTTTTTTTTATGGTTTGTAGTCAGTTGAGACAATATAAAGTGTATGTGAGCCTAATTTTATTTGAATAATTACGGTTATTTAGTACATGGATTTACAAGTATTTAAATGGTTTATGGTTTTTAGTTTTTTCATGGTTTGAATCTTTTCATATTATTTTACTAAAGTTTTATGGGTTTTTTCATTTTTTTATTTATTATTTAAAGAATAAAAAAAATAATATATTATAAATATGCTAAATCATTTATTTTCAAAAACTGTATTTAGAGATGTAAAAAAATAAATAAATAATATAATTCATCAAAATATATTACTTAACTCAAAACTATACTAATAAAATATATATATCCATATTGCGATGTACATATCTGTTGATCAATGTATGAGTGAGTGAAGAGAAAAATAAAACAAAAAATAAAAGACTACGATTGTATAGCAATTGTCACTTCCAAAAAAAAAAAAAAAAATCAAACTATCGCCCAGCTCTCACACAAATGACAAATGTGTGTTTATCCCTGTCGAAAGCAAGGGTCATGTCGCTGACACCTATGGGTAAGCTACACAAGTTTTTGACAGAATGGCACTCTGTAGAAAACTTCTCCGAAACGCACATCGAGTAATCGGTTCAAACAAGAACTAGGTATTTCTTCGTTTTGTGGCACTTCCCAAACACCAACCCCAATTTCATCGCATAAGTCTGACAGAATGCAAAAAAGGTTAACATGTTACAATTGTAAAAAGGTCGGCCACTGGGCCAGAGAATGCACGCAGAAATGTGGTGTGGCGTTTGAAGCATCCCGGCCAGCGGAGGTCGATTCGGAGTATCCGGCCACTCACTGCCGATGCGGGCAGGGTCTCTGCCAAATTCTAGTTTCTGCAAGCGAAAGGAACCCTGGACGGAAATATTATCGCTGTCCGGGGAGCGGACCTGTAAGAGATCCATAATTCAGTTATTTGAGCTTCTCATCTTGTTTTTCTGCGCTGTAATTGATTAGTTCATGTTTCTGGTTTGCCCTGGGGCTAGAATAACTGTAACTTTTTCAAATTCTGCGATGAACTGAGAAAGGACGAGATCCGGACTGTTCCCCCTCCTCAACTCTTCCCAGACTGTGGATGCAAAGCCGGCATCTGCACTGTGGTTACTAAATCGGATGGTTTGAGTTATTTTGTCTGCCCCATTAAAAAGGTATGTTGTAAAAGTAATCTACCTTTGTGCTGATAATTTTAGTGTTACAGGAATGTTCCTCAACAACCCATGTAACAGAAAATGCTACAGAAGAACCATGGGAGAACCACCCCAAAAGCTAGCTCAAGGGGTGAAGAGCCCAATATTCTATATGAACCACACATCGACTGCCCATACAGCTGATGTGGGATTCCTGCAACAGATCCCCCTCCTTCGAGACACCAACGCCCACGTTGGTCTAGCCAACTCCGGCGCCCACCTGGCCAGGGCCCGAGGAGGTCTGGCTCTGATACCAATGTTACAGGAATGTTCCTCAAACAACCCATGTAACAGAAAATGCTACAGAAGAACCATGGGAGAACCACCCCAAAAGCTAGCTCAAGGGGTGAAGAGCCCAATATTCTATATGAACCACACATCGACTGCCCATACAGCCGATGGGATTCCTGCAACATTTAGTGGCTGAAGCAAGAGATTGGAATTTTTGGCTCGAGATCAACATATAGAGCTTTAGAATAAGAGCCACTTCTTTGTCAAAATGAACTCTGCTTCTTGAATTTAAGTAGTAGTATTTTTTTATACGGTATTGTTCGGTAATATAACACCTTGAACCTTGAATCCAAAGTGATCAGTATGATTGAGGGTTTGCTTCCTTTAGAAAAAACGTTACTCTTGTGAACTAATATAGCTCATCTTAATTCGCTGTTAGTTCTTGGTTTGCCATTTTCAACTCGCTAATATATACTAGTTCTTGATTGTGAACTTGCTTGCTGCAGGGTCAAGGTGCTTGTGATTTTTCGCAGTTGAAAGCCGGCCAAACTGATAACAACGCCAAACACGGCCCAGTTGATGCTCCCCCAGAGCTGCCAGATGAGTTGGTCCTGGCGGAGCTGGAAGGATGGCTAGGATCTCCAATAGCTAAGCATATTGGTAACACTGAATCTCCTAATGTGTGGGAGAATGCCCAGTGTCCTGATAGTTTCGCAAAAAGTGGTTCCGCTTCAGATTCAACACCAGAAGAGTTGCCAGCTGAAGTGGCTACTTCAACTGAAGCTGTCCACGAACTCCCAAACCAGAAACCAGCACCTGAACTTCGTTTAGTGCGATTTGGGATGGAATCCCCTGGCGGTGAGAATCCTTTTATCAGTACTGGTCATGCTGTGTTTACTTCTTTTTTTTCTTTTCAGTCTTTTTTCTACAGCTATCAGTACTATCTCATACACTTGATTTAATCATATTGCCGTGTACATCGTTTGAAATAGGTGTTTCTGACGCTGTAGAGATGGAAAACTCTCCTGGTTCTTACCCTGGGAAACGATCAAGAATCAGCAATATTAGTAGTCAAAACAAGAAGGCTTTAGTTAGGTGCTTAAATCTTGAAGGCAGTCCCTGTCCTGAACAAGGTAACACCATCAAGTCTGGCGCAGTAGTGGACGCATTTGACCAAGCTGCAACTCATCTCCAAAAAGAACTTACTGATCTCCTTTGCTGCTTGAGTCCACATGATCACTTGACCATGTTGAAAGAAACCGAATACTATTTCTCCGCTGTAGACCGCTTGCAGTTCTTCTCTATCCGTGTCAAGTCATATATTGAACGTGCTGCTGCACTTGCTGAGATTGAAAAAAGCATCGAGAGTGGTACTCTTTCTTCACAGGAGTTAGTAAAACAGTACGAGGATGGAAAGTCCCATGTTGATGAGATCTCCGACCTTCATGACAAGAAGCAGCAGCAGCTACAACTTTGTGGGATGGCGGAGGAGGCTGCAGAGCTGAGGAGCCAAGTTCTTAGCCTTTCGGGTCAATTATGGGAGTCCAAGAGAAGGCTTAAAGTTGTGTCTGCAGAGCTAGGTAATGCCCTGAAGCTAGCAGAAGAGAAAGACATTGAGCTGAGCGCAGCTAAAGCTGCATTTGAGAAAGCTAGGGCGCAACTCTTGTTTTGACCCTTGGTTTGGTAAGTCGTGTTTGTAGTATTTTCTCTAGTTAATGGTTCAGGCAACGAGGTAAGGGAAAGTGAAATAGCTTCAGAAGTAAGCCTTGTGGCTAAGATCAAGTAGAGTATCTGTTTATTTCAAAAAAAAGAAGAAAAAAAAATAGCTTCAGAAGTAAGATATTGTTGCTGTTATACCGTTTCTCGTAGTACGAGAAGTACTAGTGTTATGGACTTAGTGACGACGGATCAAACGATATAGAGTTAAGACCTTGTATTAGTTTGGTTCTAGACGTTATTGTAACAGTATATATAGCACAATATATGTATGCTTGTGTATTGTATTTAAAGCGGCTTCTTCGAACCTTCAAAGCTTGGCTTTCTTTTAATTATTTTAACTTACTCACTGCGAGTCTCCTCTCACTATATGATCTCTCATTTCTCTCTCCTCTCACTGTATGATCTCTCATTTCTCTCTCTGATTCTGGATCTGGCAAGATTCGGTATTCTAAGTTTATTTGCATACACTTGTGGGTTAACGGAGTCTTACCCTCAGGCGGGTGAGATCTCAGTGGTTTTGCCGCTACCGACACGGAATAGGCAAGCTGCAAAGGTTCAACTGCCTTGCCCTTCTCAGCATAGGCACCGTTCTCTCCGGAGGTAGTTTTGGGTTTGGGTCGGGTGGGAGTACTTCCCCTTCTTTCCCAGCCTTTTCCTTGGGTTTGCTCGCCAGAGCCAGTACCCTTGTTGTTGACTTTGCGCTTCTGCGCGTTCTCCTCGTCCCTTAGCTGGACGGTAATCTCAACTTTCGATGCGGCATGGTAACACTCCTGATATTAGAACATTTGTTGGGACTCTCGCATAATATGGCATTATTTATGTGGACTACGGCATAAGGGTTTCAAATCGATGTTTACCTGAAGGAAGGTAAACCGCGTGTACCTCATACCATACCGGAGGCGATGACTCAGGCCGTCATAGAAGCGGTCAACCAAGACCTGGCCGGTATACTCGAGGTCGGGTAGCAGTCGGAGGATAGAAGTGAAGGTGGTACAGCACTCATCGACGGTCATCTTATCCGTCATTCTCAAAGCATCAAGCTCCAGCTACTTCTTTGTCTTTACATGTTCGGGGTAGTATTTAGATCGAAGGAGGGCAGTGAAGGTGTTCTAATCGAATGCGGGGTTAGCGACGTACTCGCCCTTGACTAGCTTCCACCAGTCCATAACGGCACCCTTCAGATAATAGGCACCTATTCTCACCCTCACTCCAGCAGGAGTCTCGAGGGTCTCGAAGGCCGTCTCCATTTCGGAGATGTAAGCCTCGAGCTTAGCTGGGTCGCTTTCGCCCTTGAAGCATGCAGGTCGAAGATCAGCTATGGCCTTCACCCAATTTGTTTCTCGGGGTGGTGGGGGTGGGAGTGGATCAGCCTGAGTCTGCTGATTTTGCTGAGTTTGTTGTACCGCCGTAATAACCTGTGGTAGCATCTGCGCTACCGTGGCCGCGACGATCTCAGCTATTGTCTGCGGTTCCGGCTCACCAGAAGACTCTCCACGAGGTCGACCCCTACCCTGGCCTCTTCCTGACATCTGAACAAGTAACGGTTTACATCAGGTGGTGCGACCAAATGGTCTTAAGTTTAAGCAGTTGTATCGTCATTGCAGACGTTAAAGGATCTCCATTATTATTAACGGTCATTCAAGGTTAGGTATCTACTTCTCCGTTGCTAAACAGGTTGAAATCCTAACTCGGTAATCACTACACTCGATATTTCTTTCTATCAGAGCGAGGCTTCACTCTGATAGCATTTTTGTAACACCCCAACCGCTAAAACTCTAATCATGGTCAAATCGTCACATTAACATAGCTACTCGTAGCGGAATTACTCTCTACTACGAAGGGTGATACAATACCGACAGCCTTCCACAGCTAACAGTCCTAACTAAAAGCAGTCCCGGTCTGATAAATAGAAATACCATACTTACACCATCATAATTTACAACTCCTGATTACCGAGTACTAAGAGTATACATTACATAATGATCTCGCAAATTTGACAAAAAAGTATGAGTTTAAACACCCCACTCATCTTTTCCATGTTATCTACTCTCAAAATACAACGGTTGTACCACATAGTACACCGACTACTCTAGGGCTACAAGCCCGTGTACAACTTGGTACACCATCATCTACTACTAACTGTCAAAAGTAAAACAACCCGGTCCATTTCGACTAATCAACCGTCGCGGGTACCTGGAAGAATAAAAACATCGCCCCAAGGGGCTCAGCAAAAGCTGCATATGAAATTTGCATACCCCGCGTGCTAACGGGGGTACGCCGACTACTTGGTTGTATACATGGAGTTTATTTATTTATAAGCAGGCATGCTAATATGAACAACTTAATAAAACATGCATAGATAATACTCGCACATAGAGCATAGCGCATACAATGGAAAACATCACAAAGTCAACCATTAGCATTCTCAGAGGCCTTGAGGTTCTCTCCTCAAGTTCTAGCCTCCTATAAGTTAGCCAATTCTCATCCGGGCTAGACGGATGTTCATACTCTTAGCTCATGATCATATGACTCGCACCAGGCATGATCCACACTTAACCATTATTTATCTCTTGAAATAATCATACAGTTAAGTCGGGTGACCTCCGGGCAGAGATGAGGCATGCTCACCACATCTCACCACCGGGCTTTAGATTTGGCTTACTTCCCCGGGTTGCGACCATACGGTTCGGAACCATGGTGGGAAGGTTAGGCCAGAACTCGGTAAGCAATCTCTCTTGCTTCCTCATTCTCACGCATGGTCGAAGCTATATCGGTCTCCTCTCAATCTCAGTTACCCATTTCTCAAGTTAGGTAAGTCAGAAGGTTAGGGTGTTAGAGAGAACTTCTTAAACACAAGATTTATCATCATTCAAACATTTCATGAATTATACAAACTTGTCTTACAAGACATTGTTCAATCAGTGCAAGGACAAGCACATGATATAAGGAAAAGCAATAAATCATGTTCATGCATTTTATCTTGATTAGGTGATTGCATATAAACACCTAAACACACAAATCAGAGTAACCAGGTTAGGATACAGGGCATGAGAAAATCATACCGTTCACCGTTGTCGTTCGTTTGCCGACTCTCTCTCGGAGTCCGACTAATCGAATCTTAACATACATTAGGTTGGGAGGTTAATTATCCATAATTAACTTGACCCGTTACTTCTCTAACATTTTCCCGAACTTTACTCACTTAGTCTTTACATTTCAAACTTAGCTCATTCAAGTTCTTACTTCTCATTTTCTCTTAATCTCATTTAAGCCCTTAATGACCCTCACATGTCATTAATTAAGTCCTACTTAACTTACAATATCATTACCAATCAATTGCTTAGCTTAAAACCCACTTAATGAACTTATTTTCAAGTTTTTGGGTTGGTCCGGGACTTTGTCCGGGTCCTAAGTCCCGGACCCAACCTTAGGCAAACTCTCGGCATGATTTTACATGTGGTCAGAGACTTTAGCAGGGACCTAAGTCCCGGACCAATAGTGGGTTGAACTCTCAGCCTCTTTTTTTGGTTGGTCCGGGTCCTTGTCATGGAACCAAGTCCCGGACCAATCACTGGGTGAATCTCTTGGCGTATTTCAGACACTGGTCCGGGACTTTGTCAGGGACTAAAGTCCCGAACCATAGCAGGATTTCACCATTCTTACATTTTTCAAAATCTGTTCAAGCTCCATTCTTCCTCCATTAATTACCCAATCTTTCTCACTTATAATCCACATACTTTAGCACTTAATTACCCTTCTAAACCTTCCTAAATCAACCACAAAGTTCACTCTCTAACTCATGATTAGTTCACTAAATTTTCTCACTTAAACTTCAATAACTAGTTTATAGTTTTCTAGCTCCTTGTTATAGTTTTTATTCCCTTCCTTACCATTCAAACTCCACTCACTAATGTCATTCCTAGCATTCAAACAGCATTATTTCTACTCCTAATGCACTCTTCTCCATAATTTGGGTTTCAAACCATTAACTACTCACTTACATCTTCTAAACACACCTAGTTCCTCCTCTCAACAAAACACTCAAGTCCACACCATCCTAGATAAATTTTGACAGAACTTGCCTACTTTCCTAAGCATTCTCACAACACTAAGTCAGCTCACAAATCAGTTCATCACCCCTGTTTGATTTATGCATCATCAACTACAAACACTTACTACAATAACACATTAAATTCCCACCTTGTTCACACATATGTAGCAGTTTAGTCTCAAGCTTATTTCCCACACATAAGCAACATTAAACAGCCTCATTACTCATTCAAATTGTAGTATCTTAACTACACTAAAACAAGGTCTTTAATTTAACACTAAAAATCTATTTTGCAAGCCAACAAAGCCAACTCAAGGTGAGCTCATTACCTTGCTAGTTTTCGGTTTCCTTTTCTCTTCTTCCTCTTCTCTTGTTCACTCTTTCTCTTCTTGTTCCCACATCAAACAAAGGGTCTAGATTGCTATCTACAATCATATCCCCATAGCACACAATACAAGCTAATTAATTCAAACTCCCCTCACAAAAACTAGTATTTCAAGAGCTAGTTTTTAGGGTTAACTTAGAGATTACCTTCAAGTGTCCAAATGGAGAGTTTTGGCAATCAAATTGATGAAGTTCCAGCACTCCCCAAAGACAAGAAGAAACCGGCTGGAAATGGAGGCAAGATCTCAACGTGGGAATTTTTTATTTGCAAGAAAAAGCTTGTAAAAGATGAGCTCTTGAATTTATTTTTACCTTGGAGCATTAAGCACTACTACAAATTTTATCAATTACTACTAACTAAAGACAACTGTTATAAAATACAGTAGTTATTGATATGGTTTTGATTATATAGATAGGGTAAGACAACTGTTACTGATATATAGTTGTATTAGCTATCAATTCATTGAAACCGGAACGGAAGAAATTAAAAAAAATAGAAGAACATGAGTTCGATTCCTGTATCGTGCAAAAAAACAAAAGTAAAAGATTATTTCTAAAATATCTATCCAGTTCCTTCCCGTTCTCACGCTCACTCCCAACCTAACGCTCTCCCAACATGGGCTCGATTCCTGGATCACGCTCTCCAGTTCGATTCCTCTCACGGCGCTGCGTTGCTCCTCTCATGGCGATTCTCCTCCTAGTTCCTTCCCTACTGGTCGCGCTCAAATTGCCGGTTGAGAAGCAGGAGTAACCAAAACCAGAATCGGTCACCTCTAGTTTCGTTTCCATGAATTGCGAGCCTGGTAATGAAGATGGAGAGGGGATTAGCTGAATCGATGAGACTTCCCCTGTTGCTGGTTTTTGTCATCGGTAAGATTTCTTTCATAGTTTTCATAATTAAATTAAATGACTAACTGAAGATTTAGGAAGAGCTACCCCATACGAGCTTTCCCCCAAATTGCTAGGGTTTTGAGCTTTCCCTCTCACGACATTGTTCACATCAAATTTAATCCCTCTTAAGAAATGGAAGTATTACAGATCTGGGTTAATCACTTGTTAAGGTGAGAAGAATTATATGTTTCATGTGTGTGTCCCATCACCATCTTCATGTTCTACTCCTGTCGCTGCAACACTTCTGGTGCCGCAACTCCTCGTGTCAACTCCGACGCAGTCAGCCGGGGCAAGGGTCCAACCAGCGATAATGTTCCTTTTATATGTTGGCCGCTGGTGTGAATTATGTTGGCCACTGTTAACTAAGTCTGCTTCCACTACTACCGCAATCGGTGAGAATTCTTTTCATTCACATTGACACTATAATATGCTATTGAATATCTGGGTAGACTTCTTTTTATTTACTTTCTATGTGTTGGGTGTTAGATATGGCTTTCAATTAATCAGAATCAGGGTTTTTAATGGCTAATTCTGTAGACACTACAATAGTCACGTTATGCTTTATGATTTCTTTAACCCAACAGTGGGTATCGGATACAGCCGGCCATAGTTGTTTATGATTTCCTTTGTAGTGGTTTCATCGTTTATAATGAGATAGTTTTCATGAAAGTTTTTAATATCCTTCTATTATTAGCTAGAGGCTGTTGATCAAAGCTTGGAACTTTGTGATTTATGGTTGAGCTTGGATATAATCTCTGACATTCAGATAGTTTAGGGTACTAGAATTTGACTTCAGGTTTAGGCTCTCGTTGTATGATAAATGAGGTTTTTTGAAGAAAAATGATTCAGAATTCTCGAGTCTAGAAGTACTCTTTGTCGATTGACCATACGGAAGTTACACACATAATAGGCATGATAACTTCAAATTCAACTAGAAATGAATTACATGCTCTATATGTTGGGAAGACAAGGACATCCGTGAAGGAGGTAGTGTAGTAGAATCTCTTAGACTGCAACTATTAAAAACAGAAATGCTATCTGCCAAATTTTTTATCTTACCAATGACTCATAATATGTTTGTGAGTTAAATTTTCATGAAGTGTTTGTAATCATGCTTTGAAAATTATATGTTTGCTAGCCTCATGAGGTTTGAATAAATGTATGACCTCGTGCAGGATCAAGGTTTAGTTGTGATTTCTGAAGGACCAGGCACATTGAGAGAGGCATGGTCTATAACATAAATGAGGTTTTCGTTTACATAATAAAGCTGACATGTAAATGATTATTTGTTTCTATTAGTAACGGTCAAGAATATATAAATATACTCCAATGTGTAGGAATTTGACAGACAGTTGCCTCTGATTGAAGAAATTGTTGAGAAGGTAAAACTTAATTTGTTTCTACCTATGATTCTTATAATCTCCTATCCAGTTGTATGTGTGCTCATATGTGCTGGTTGTATGTGCATACTAGTGAAGCCATATTCACTCTTGATTTCTAATCTATCATGATACATTGTGCATCATACGAATGCTTAACTCTGGAAGCATGACTAATGTCTCATATGTAGGCAATTTTTTTCACTTTTTTTTCCAGCTTGACAAGGCAGCAGCAGTTCTAAAATCAACAAATGCAAGACTCAAAGATATAGTAACTTATAAGGTAAATGGGGTTCGGTGCAATTTTTTTCCATTTGTTAATGTAATGACCACCATCTGAGGGTTCTTTGTGGCCATGATTGATTACTCTGCTTCAGTTGAGGTCCAGTCACAACTTCGGTCCAGTCACAACTTTTGTATCGACATTGGACTCTTGTGCACTCTTGGTATTGCTTTGTACTTGTACAAGTAAGTTGTTATACATTTTTCTAATTTAGACTCAACCAATTTATTTGATATGGTTGAGGTTGAGCTCTATTATTTTGATGCTCAAACAACCATTCTAAATCTTCTCTGCGGTCTAGAAGAATGATTGTAAAAGAAAAGTGGCAATACCACAGTTGTGGAACTATACATATCTAGCTTTCATTTTAAATGTGGATAATCTAGTAGTTTTTGCTGATCTGTAACATGTTTTATGAGTCTGATTTCTTCTGCTCTTGCAGTGTACTGAAGAAGTGGAGCTGGTCTGCTGCAACAGGGGTAACAGTTCATCATCATGCTGTTTTGGATTCTGGATCTTGAACTAGTAGGATTATCATAATAGACATCAACAATCTCCATGTTCAGCAAGTAGGCCCTGAAACTACAGCTGAGCTATCAACTTTGCACTTGTCTATTGGTGATCAAACCCAAGATTTGCACAGCAAACTAGTGTTGGACCATCCAAGGGGTGTTTCACGGCAACTTAACAAGTGCATTGTAGCTCATCCCCAAGGACATGCTGTTTTTGATGGGAATGTGAGAGTTAACAGGTGACCTTCTTTCCTTTTTCTTATTTGCTTTTAGTAGTATTTTGGAAGTTAGTGATTGCTGCATAAGATATTGCTTATTGCTTTTCAAATATTCTCCGTGTAAAACTTGACATCTGATAGCGTATTATTGGTTATAGTTATCATTGTTTCATTTCTGTAAATTATTAATACAATTATATTCTTCTCCAACCTCAACTCTAATGTGATCTTAAGCCTGGGATTAAATACAAATGAGTAAAGTTCTTTTGAGAGTAAAATTCTTCCATCTTCCTGAGTATTCTTACTAGCGAATGTATTAATGAAACAAGATAATACAAGTCTGAAGCAGCTTGTCTGCACAAAGTTAACAGAGCTAGAGAAATTTCTTAAACACCACAATTTGTGTTCTTGTACTAAATCAACAAATGTCAGACCAAATTTTCATTTGTAGCATAAAACTCGATCTTAGTTTTCACTAGACATAGTTTCTGCTTTATGTAATACCACACCTCGTGAACTTAGCTTCACGTATACATGTTTAGCCTTACATTGGCAGCTATATTCTGGTCGCTACCTTATGATCACTTGTATATGTCTTTATATTTTCTACCAAATAGCAGTGCCTTATAATTTTAGTATAATCTGATGTTCTATTTTTGCGATTGTAGTCCTTGTTTATTATCTTGTATGAAGAAAATATAGAGAAGATGTTGAACTTTTATGCAAGGGAAGAAATGAATGCAAGTGACATATGTTTGTATTTATCAGGTAACAGTTATCTATTCGTATGAATTCTTTGATCTTGGTTATTTGATTTCTTTTCTTTTTGGTGTATGATTTAATTTATTAAGGTATCCAATTCACATTTATAGCATCTTTCTAATTTGTTTATTCAGGAATCGCGGTAATATAATAAACTTACTTCTTCTCTCTGCTGCAATAGATAAATCACTGGAACTTGTTTATTCTTGTGTGTCTGCGCCTCTGCAGAGATAAATCTTCTCGCTCAACTGATTGAAAACTGGACTGAAGCCAGTTCATTCATGACTTGGTAATATACTGGAACTTCTCTCTACTGCAATATATATGCTCAATCTCTTGTTGGTTTGTAAATGTTTTTTTACCCCTCTCCTTTGTCGGTTGACGGTAATGCTTAAGAGGTTATGAATTACTTATATTCTTCTTGTCATCTGATTAAGGCAGTAACTTAAGTTTACTTCTTCTCGTTGAACACAAGCATTTTAAGGAAGAGATAACCAGCTCTCTGTTGTATTAAATAAATCACTGGAACTGTTTGTTGCTGTTGCATCTCGTTCAACTGATTGAAAACGGAACTGAAACCTGTTTATTCAGGAATCGCGGTAATATAATAAACTTACTTCTTCTCTCTGCTGCAATAGATAAATCACTGGAACTTGTTTATTCTTGTGTGTCTGCGCCTCTGCAGAGATAAATCTGCTCGCTCAACTGATTGAAAACTGGACTGAAGCCAGTTCATTCATGACTTGGTAATATACTGGAACTTCTCTCTGCTGCAATATATATTGCTCAATCTCTTTCAATGTGTTAGTGTGTTTGAATATATCTATTTCACGTTTGACTAGTGAACTCGCTAACATATTGTAAATTGTTTTGCATTATTAGCATTTCCACGGATACAAGAGGCAAGAAGTGAAGCAAGTGGCGGCCGATGAACTCCAAGAGGATTAGAGAATTTACACATTGAATCATTTAGGTATAGACGGAGATTAGTTATATATGGTCATATTCTTTGTACTGAACCATCAGAATGGTGCTGATCAACCAGAACGCAGATCATAAATATGAATGTTGTGCCGTTGATTTGGAACTATAAGTGTTGTGATGTGGGTTTGTGAATGTTATTGTGAACATATGAATGCATTTATAAACAAGTGATAAATAGATGAATATCATATCAGTTGTTTAAGACAACTGTTAAAATAACAGTTGTGTATGGTAATTTTTTTTCCTTCCAAAAGGACCAAAGACAACTGTTAAAAACAGTTGTGATAGGTGTCGAAAGTGGGAAATTAATAAGACCTATTACAACTGTTATTAACAGTCCTCTTATGTATATCTACTACAACCGTTAATAACAGTTGTAATAGGTCCATTTACAGTAGTTGTTTGGTGCCATAAGACAACTGTTAAATAACAGTTGTCTAATGTAATATCTACCTAAGACAACTGGTTCTGTTACAACTGTTAATAACAGTTGTCTTTGGATTTTTTAACAGTTGTCTATAGCAATTTTTGTAGTAGTGAAGGAGATGAAGGAGACCCAAAAACACCTCTTCAAGCTTCAAAATGGCCTACTTACATGGAGATGAATATGGAGGTTTCAAGCTTTTGAAGGGTGGAAAACGTTGCCCTTGACGAGAGGAATCTAACGGTGGTGTTTTTGTGTGATTTGGTGTTGATTTGAGCAAGATAAGGGGAGAAGAAGTTGGTGCTGTTTGCTCTCTTATGAATTCGGCAATGGAGCTCACCGGGGAAGAAGATAGTACAGAGAGGGGGAGGGAAATCGTGAATGAGAAGGAGAAAGAGAGGTGAGAGAGTAATATACCCCTTTTTACTATTCCCTCTCTACTTTACCTTATTTTGTCTTCTAGTGTCTTATTAGTATTTGTACTCCCTCCGTCCTGAATTGACCGTCCTGTTTACTATTTAGACATGTCGTTTGACTTCAATTTTTAACATATAAGATAAATTAATTTTGAAAATTTAAGTTTGCATATGAATCCTTACATAATAAACTATATGTTACAAAATTTAGTTTTATAAAATTATTTTATCTTATATGCTTAATATTGAAGTGGAAAAACGTGCCATAAAGCAAACAGGACGGTCAATTCAGGACGAGGGAGTAGTTAATTAAGTGTGTGTGTGTGTCAAATAAAAACCGGCCCCACACTATAATAACCCGAGTCGTTTTTCGTCTTTTTGAATTAAACGCGTTTCGTCTCCCGGTTTTGACACTATTCACTCCCGGGACCCGTTTTCCAGAATTTTCTCGTTTAATTAATTTTAATGGCTCTAGACCCTCACTATGGTCTAATTATAGATATTTAACTAACTATAATTATTACGGGTTTATTAAACCCGTTTAAAATCACGTTTTTCCCAGGTTCTCAAATAACGCGTTTTAAAGCTCGTTTGGATTTTTAACTCGTTTTCCGGATCCGTTTTCTCCGGGAATCATTCCCACGTATTTATTTAGGCCTAATTAAGCTCTTAAATATTCCGTTAGCCTAATTAACCACTGTTTTTAAACCCGGGGTATTTCAAATAGTCAAACGACCCGTTAGAGGAGAATTATAGTAATACTTTTTAGTGGGTGCTTATTATGGAGTAAGATTTTATCAACAGAAAATGGGTTGCTTTTACCTATTAGATGTTAGGATGTAGGTTAATGGAAGCTTTTATTACGGGTAGACCAGGTCAAATTGCTCAATAAAAAAATATCGTAAATAATACTAGTGAATTTGAAATTGAGCATAATGGTGACTCAAAATTGACCTGGACTCGATTGACTTCCAAGTAATTGTGATTGAAGCCGCACAAAATTGAAATACTTGAAACAAGAGTGACTTGAAATTGTCCGGAACTTGCTTAATTCGGAATAATAGTATTAAAAACTTGATTTAAGCTGATGAATTTGAACAAAAATCAAATACATTGTATTAACTTGTTTACAACTCAGTGTTGTATTTGCTAAACTAGTAACTACTCCCTCCGTCCCACCTTGATGTCCAGTTTACTATTTGGACATGTCGTTTGACTTCAATATTTAACAAGTAAGATGAGATAATTTTACAATCTAAGTTTTGCAATGAAATCCTTATGTGAAAAATTATGTTGTAGAAATTTGTTTTATAAAATTTTTTATCTTATATGTTAATATTGAAGTGGAAAAGTGCCAAAAAGTAAACAGGACACTTATGACGGGACGGAGGGTAGTATATAATATTATTCACGTTCCTTTTTATCTTCCACCCTAAGCACCATCTATGAGTAAGGAGAGGAGAGGTCGAGAGAGGAGAGGTTGGGAGAGGTCGTGTGAACGGTGACGCTTTAACTCCTGCAATCCAGATAGATCCCCGAGGAGCGCGAGGAGACGGCGGTGCCCCAGCTACTATTCCTAGAGAAGTTTTTCCAGAAGGAGGCGTTCCCAGAGAAGTTGTTCCAAGAGAAAGGTGTGGTCGCGGAGGCAGTCAAGCCCTTTGGCCAGGCGGCGGGGTATAGCCAATTCGCCTCCCAGGTGTATCGGTGAAATCCCGCTCCATGAGACGTGGTAGGTCAGCGGGCTTGTACCGGTTGTCGTCCTCTCAGCGTCACGCGTTTGGCACAAAGGAAGATGCGGGTGTTAAAGATGCTGACGCTACTCTGTTCCTCGATAATATTAGCAGGGAGGCGGATGTGAGAGCCATTCGGTGGCTTCTTAGGATGGATGCCGACATTATGGATATCTACCTGTCCAGGAAGCACCGCCGCAACAAATCTTTGGCGTTTGCTCTGGTCAAGTTCAAGAACGAGGCGTGGGTGGCAGAGGCTGCGGTTAAACTCCATGGGCGGATGTTTCCGGGTTACAAAATTTTCACTCCAAGGGTGAAATATCCGCTAACAGAGGGTAGTTGGAGTTTGATCAGATAAGGAAGTAGGCAAGGTATTTTGATGGAGACTGGAGCTCCTGGTTCGAAGCTTGACGGAATTTCACCATCTAACCAGGGCCGTTCTTCTATGCGGGATGGGTCCAAGTCAGAATCTTCATTGGACCTAGGGGATGGAGCTTCTGTTTGGCGAACCGAGACTTCCTGTGAGTTTGAGGTGGTGGTGGATGATTCGTGCTCCAAGCTTGAAATCCGACGAGTTGTTTCCGATGATGACTCCAATCGGCACGCCTCCTTTCGCGCTCGTGTCTGGGACGGTAGGAGTCGTGACGCTACAATTGGAAAAGGGATGTTGATTGAGTCAATTAATGTGGCACAGGTGTGTCCCGAGGTGGTGAAGGAAAAGTCGGAAAAGGAAGAATTGTGTGGGGTGAATAATAATGAGGAGAGGGGGTGTTCCAATGTTGTCAGAGGAATAACCCCGTTTTGGATTTGGCCCGGATCTAATGGTGTCGGGATGGACTTACCCGTACTACGGGTATTGGTTTGGCTCCCTAATGCAAGGTTTTGATCAGTTTGGGCGGTGGGGCCAAGGTTATGGTTGGGGAGGTGAGTGGTACAACCCGACCGTCCCTGGGGTGGGCACTTCTCCACCTTGTTGTGGGCAATTTGGGTCAGCTCCCGTCACGAACCAGACTAGTATCCCCATGAGTGGTTCCCGTGCCGTAGCAGTGGGTAACGTTGATCGAGCGCCAATCTCTATTCAGAAGTCGTCGGGTAGTAGGGTGGAAGACCTCGATCCAATTGAGGATGAAATTTAAGGAATGGTCGTGTTGGACCATTGGAAGATAGTAAGGGATGTGGAAAGACTAATTGTCATGAAGTTCTTGAGGTTGAGCGTGATTCTGGCTGTGCTGGTGCTATTTGAGGTGTAGTCCCACTGATCGAATTCTTGATTGGCCCTTAGTTGAGCAGGTGGAGGATGGTGGGGAAGGAGATCCTTAGGAGCCTTTTCGCAGACCCTGAGTTCCCCCTAGCTTCGAGCCAGGTGGTGTTTCTTCTGGGTCGAGGTTGGATCCTGAGGAGAAATTTGTCAAGGAAGAAGCAAGACTGACTCTTTTGCTTGCCAAAGAGCTTGGTTGCCACGTCCAGGATGAGGGGCGGGCTTTAAGCAACCTCGAAAACATCACTCGTGATCATTGAAATGGAGCCCGTAAGAGATGTTAGGATACCAATGATGGGGTAGGGGTTGATACATATAATTGTTCACGAACCACTTCAAGAGGTAGTTCCAAGAGGGAGGTGGAGCCAAAGAAGCGCATATTGGCTTTAGCAAATTTTCGCGTGCTAGTAAGATTTCTAGTAAAGGCAAAAATAGAGCAAGAACTAGGCGTTAAGGGCTGGGGAGGTTTCTTTGCAGGTAGGAAGGGTAGACCTAGTGAGGTATGGGTGAAGTTGTTTTATTAGTTTTATTGTGTTTGCTATTGTTCCGCTTTTGCGGTGGATTAGGCTTCTTGCCTCAATTATAAAAAAAATGTAAAAAATAAACAATCGGTAATGAAATATGGTTTTACTCAAAAGTTTTACAACTAACCAAATTTTATCTAAACCTAATGACCCAAATCCTAAAATAATTTTTTTTTTTTAAAACAATCTGTTTGCTAGCTCTGTTTAAAGGTACTCGTGGAAGTACCCATTTTAATTGTTAGTCAGTCATTTGTTTCGAAAAAAACAAAACAAAGTTAGTAGTCATAGACTATGGCCCAATTCTTTTGTGTTCTGAGAGTTAGTAGTTAATAGCTGATACGGGTTGATATGAACTGAACTGATTTCAGAAGTAGATGATTGTTTAAAAACAAATATAAGTTGTTCTTTTTGTGTTAGATTTTTGAACTAATCAACCAACTGGTAATGCGTAAACTAATTGATTAACCAACTGATAATACGTAAACTAACTGATTCATCAACTGATAATGTTGTTCTAAATAAACTTCATGGGTAGATAGTACTCGGACCATAATACGCCCAAAAGAATGGGCCGTTCCAGCTGATAATGAGTAAACTAGCTGAAATTTGTGCAAAAGAATGGGGCATATATAAGGATGATGTGGGCTACTGTGGCATCAGAGAGATTATATTTCATTGACCATTTTGCGGATTGTTAGGCTTTTTAGAAAGATTCGAGGAAAAAAAAGAGAGAGATTGTCACCTATCAAATAGTGCTAGAGTAACACTCATAGGCGAGGATTGTGGGTAAGATTTTTGAACAGCTTCATCCAAAAACAAAAAAGATATATCGGGATTAAGGAATACTATAGTAACTACGAGCCTTCTTCACCGAAGAAGATCCACATAGATGGTTGTACAAGGTTGAAGACTATTCCATCGACAATAGAATTTTTATGACGACTTGCAGTTTCAAGTAGGATCTGAGGCATGAAGGAGAAAACCTTCGCTTGGTTCAAATGGGTATGGTGCCTTTGGCTCTTAAGGACCTTCTGTGGGCAGATTTCAAAAACTACCCATTGAAAGATTTGTAAGACGTAATTTCTTAGCTATATCTGACTATAGCTATTGATAGCTACATTAAGGGCAAGTTTTGTAATTTAGAAAAATTGGAAGGGAGATATGGGAGGAGCCGTGCACAACCTCGATTTACTTTTTTTTTTTTGCATTTTTTTCTTTTTTTTGTAAAGATTTTTAATCCTTTTCTTTCTTTATCACAAAAACTATAAATAATTGTAACTTTTAACATATAAGTCCAAAATGAAAAAAATTATATCATTGTTCACCTAAATTCAAGATCTTCAAAACAAGACTAGTCATGGATATGTTTTAACAGCTTTTAAAAATTTTTTTTTTGGTACACTAAAATGATAATATGATTCATTAATTTTGTATTATGATTCATTAAAATTGATATTATGATTCATTAAGTAATAAATGGTGAATTTGACGTTTTTAACTTTTCTAGGGTGGGTTTTGGGGGGAGTAGGGTAATCTATTTGGAATTTGTTCAGTACTTTATATTGTAGCAACTAACTCGACAGGTTTTTAGGATTTGTGGTAGCGGGTTTAGGGTCGTGTGGGGTTAGGGTAATCTATTTGGAAGTTGTTCTATACTTTAATGTGATGATATATATATATTAATGTGAGAATGTACATGTTTTAATGTGAAGATGTACATGTTTAAATGTGAGAATGTACATGTTCAAGTACAGGTATTAATCTAAGGATGTACATATTTAATGATTCGTATTGGTTTATGTGATCATCTGTATGTTTTTAATGTGAGGATGTACATGTTTTAACGTGAGGATGTAAATATTTTAATGAACATTTGTACAGATTTGTATGATCATCTGTATAAGTTTTCTTTTATGTTCTGTGCACTATAACCCTTAGTTGCTTCAGTTTTTTTAAAAAAAATAAATAAATATATTTTTAATTTTTACTTGTCAGGTCAGCATACAGGGTCAACATAGATGGCTACATTCGGATGTCGCTCAGACTGGTTGTTTGTAAAATCAGATAAAAGGGGGTAATCAAATAACATCAAAAAGAAGATGGAGTTGCAAGAATTGACGGATTATTCGATAATCAATAAAGACGAGGATCTAGAGTAGGAGAACTCTACACTAACCCTGTCAAAGTTTGACACACCTGAAAACCTGACTATTTGATCCAAACCCAAGAATAGATTAAAACTTGAAAAAGAAACAAGAATAAAACTTGAAAATATTTAAATATATTAATATGAATTTGATTGAGTCAAATCTGAAACTGTCCATAACCCGATTAATCCAAAATATTTGTGAACTGAAATTGGTACAAACCTTACCCAAACTAATGACTATACCAGTATACTACGTACACATCATTTTCCAAAGCCTAGAAAAAAAAGAGTTGGTTACTAATGCATAACAGGATGCAAATTATAATTATTTACTTAAACTAATTCTTTCTATGCATTTATTTGTATAATACTAACATTCTCATGCACCATTTTCAATCTTATTCTATTACAACTGACTGTTAGCATTACTTGAGGGACATAGTAAATCCTAAGTTAGCCGTAGCATACCCCACGTACACCTGGTCATCGCCCAGTAGCACAGCATTGGCGTAGCAGCGAAATCTCGTTCGCACGCCTGCCCACGCGCCCGTGCCCAGTCATCACAGCACGCCCCACATCCAGATCATCGTCACGTCCTGTGCCCAGTTTGACGTCGCGCGCCCTGCGCAGTACCTTCGCGGGGCGCCCTGCACTTGTTGCTGTGTGCGCCCCTCGCTCGAATATATTGGAAAGGATGAATTTCATGAGTTCAATGGAATCAAATTACAAGCACTCATTTGTAGACCCAGAATGCAATTAATAGAACAAGCATGTTTTAGAAAAGAAACACAAAAGAACTAAGAAATATGGTAAGGAAGCATGATATTCGTTGGAGGTGTAGATGTTGTATACTTAATCTTATGATAGTGCTGACCTAACCTAATACCAGTTGTTGAGATTGATTGAAGTCAATTTTACAAAACATGATTATGAAGTTGTTAGATTTTGTGATGTCAACCGAATTTAACCGCATAATTAATCCGAGTTAGACCAGACCCGAAAAAACTGAGTAACCTAGAGGCAAATCGGAACCAAAAATTACCCAAACCGAATTCATTCAAACCGAAAGTCAACCAAACCGAAAGTCACTCATACCGATCAAAATGACCCAAAATTTCAATAAATTAAACTCAACCCGAACAAACCAAATTCACCAAACTCGATCCAACCCAAACCAAATACTAGGTAACAACACACCCAATATCATATAATTGACAATAAAATTAAGGGTGAGCATTTGAGTCAGATATTTTAGAAATAAATCCAAAATAACTGGATTCTTTTTGGAATTTTTTTACCTTTTTTATAATTTCGATTATTTAGATATCCAAATTATTATTTGGCTCGGTTTTCAAATTTCACTCTAACTGATCTAGATAACTGGATACCCAAATCAAAATATTGTCAAAGTTGGATACGAAAGTTTCCTCAATTGATGATGAAGAAACAATTATTGAACTGGAGAAATTACATAGGTTTGTACAAACAGTCATGACGTCTTCTTTATTAATAGATATGAATTATATTTGACATTATGCATTCTTTTTAGGAAATGACAGATTGCTCAATTAACCCAACAATCTTAGAATTCTTGTAAGCTTGTGTACTACTATTCACATAGACACTCTTAGAAAAGCATTTTTCATTGCTCCCTTTTATTTCTACCCTTGAACTGTCCAGAGCAAGATTTATCATCCCATGTTTGTGACCTTATGATTGTAAAAACAACACTTTATTGAATACGGAGTACTTTCTTTTCTTTTGAGACTAGATAGACTTATGTAGAATTGGAGCTTGATAACTATTAGACATATGATAGATCTCTTATTATCATTATAATATCATCTGAAGATATTTTTTAATGCTACTCCCTCCGTTCAACAATAATTGTCATTTTAAAAATTTACACACGTATTAAGAAAAGTAAGACAATGACGCATGTGCCCCTACTTTTTACTTTTCCATTTAGGTAATTTTTATTTTTATACTGAATAGTAGGGGTAAAAGTGGAAAGAAGTGTATCAAACAACTAAAATAACAGATATTATTGAACAAGAATCACATCCTAAAACGATAGATATTAATTACGGAGGGAGTATTGTCTATCATAATATAAGCATGCACATATGACAAAATACAAGGAAAACATATATGCTACTGTCTAGTCTCATAAAAACCACATCCTCTGATTTTTGTGTTATAATAATTTTCTACTATTCAGTTTATGGTTTTTTTTAATCAAATTTCAATTGACCGAAAACAAAACCAACCAAAATTCGGATTTCGATACAAATTTCAGATTTATATTTTAAAAAATCAGATAATGGTTCAGTTATGAAATTTTGGATAATTATCTAATTATCCAAATCGACGCCCCTAAATAACATATAAGTAAAAGTTAGAAACAGACCCATAATATAGGGACTGGCCTATATAACAACGCAAAATTCTGACTGACCCAGCAGCCCTATACTGCCCGCAGTAACGCAATTCCCTCATCGTCGCCAAATCAAGACCCTACTGATGTATTAGTACATTCCTGGGAAGCAAATGAACCATTAACATTTATAAACAGCTGCAACGAACACGTTCTCACTTGGGAGGAAATCAGGAAAGTCCCTTCCTGTTTCTGCAAGCAATGCGCACCATTTTTAACTTTCTTTGCCATAACAATGTTTATCGATATGTTTTATTTTGTTAAAATGAGGCATTTGCCTCAGAAGTATTGACTTGCCTCCATTCCTGCTACTAACGAGGTGAATAAGCCAATCTTTATCTTTTAGCTACTTTGCTTTTTCCATGTACCACGTTCGACATGCTGAATGGGCGCTTCTTGGAGTGTTCAGATTCTTGCATTTTCTTCATAGCTGCAGATTTCAAAAATCAGTACCATAATCAACCCTCAAAAGGATGTCTACAGAAGAGAGATGTGTTACAGATGAGACCAAAATCTAGCTCCGAGCGCTACAGAATACAGATTACTCTAGACGCAGATGACGATCTCCTTATTCATAAAATTCTGCTTTCTCAATAAACCAATAATACATATACAGAAGAAGAAAATGGAATCGTGTTCACGATAGCGTATACGGTTGAGCAAAACAGCATTAACTTTTCCTTTTGATTCAAGAGGCCCAAGTGCTTTGAGATACACTATAATACGAAGAATGGTTCAAAGGAACAAGATGAAGAACTAAATAGCTGATATAATCGATAATCATCCATAGGAATAGTATCACTTTATCTCTAAAACGTACGAATGAGCCAAAAATTGGAGAATAAATGCTTCAGCAATCTACAGATCAAACAGCTTCAAAAATGAGGTTAGACATAGCATACCAGAATCGTATATAGGGCGCATCTTCTCAATCGAATCGGAAGGAAGAGAATAGACATCAACAAAGCCATTTCCCGCCTTCAGTAAAATCTCCTCGAAATGCTTCACCTGAAACATGCAAGAAAACAAATGAAGCATGTGGTAGAAAGAAAGTCCCCCCATAAAACCCATAAAAATAGTAATCAATTTTGTGATAATTGGAACATACTTCACTCCGAGGAATTAAGGTAAAGCAACGCCCTGCAAGGCCTGCCCTAGCTGTCCGTCCAGCTCGATGAATATATGTCTTTACATGGCGAGGCCTGTCATAGTTTATCACATTTGCCACTTCTCGAACATCCATACCGCGAGTCATTGCATCTGAAGATATAAGCACGTCTATTTTCCCGGCTCGAAATGCCTCAAGTGTCTTGCTGAATAGAAATGGCATTAAATATTTCAAACTAACATGAATACAACGTATTGCAAAAACATGAACCAAGCATACACATTATTTCGAAGGTTGAGCAAAAGATAATAAGCGAAAAGCAGTTTAGGAAGGCATGTTTTCATCCTAGTAAAAGTGGCCAACTTTATCAATACATTTCTTAAGGTATTGCTCAACAAATCTCCAGTTTTTCATTTGTTACCAAGAGGTACAGAATCAGTGTCAAACACATAACAGTTCATAAAACGATCCTCTTCACAACTGTGATGTCAGCAAACTTCTGAAGAAAGACCCAGCCTGTTCTCTCACAGCTATCCCAAATCACAACTTGTGATCTGAGCAATCTGGCAAGGAACTGCATCTGTTTTTGTATAGTATTAAATTAGAGAGTTAGAAGCATCACGTGACACTACAAGGACAGTCCTTTAGCCCACCAAGGGTATAGTGTTAGAGATCAATTAATCGTTATTTCAGATAATAACGAAAACCACTATGAGACCCAAATTGCACACATTTTATCATGAAGCTATATGTTGCAGTTATCTCCACATTTTACAAGTGACAACTGATTCCCCAAGAGTAAGCCGCTCCCGGTTCATACTAAATCTAACATATAACATTACAAGCAATGTAAAAGCGGGTTGTTGCAGCAGGCAGTCCCAACATTCACTATATTAGACAAATACTCCAAACTTCTCAGCAATCAGGTACCTTTGCTTCTAGTTTTCCAAGAATACTTCTAATAGGCCTTTAGAACGAAATCTTCATCCAGCACACTACCAAAGTTTGAAAAATATCTACAACCAGCTGGTATCACTGCCTTATTAGATGTTTTCATGAGATGGACTACTAGTAATCAACATGAAAGTTGTCAAAAATAGAGGCAGAAACTTACGAGAACAATACAAGAAGTCATAAACAAGGATATCAAGCTTGAATCACTAACAGAAACTGCACCTTCTCACAGACTGTCGTTGACGACCTGAGTACTCTTTGAAGTTAATTTGCAAGTCACCACAAAAATTCAGCAAGTCGCAAAGTTTATGAGTTGTCTCTTTAGATGAAGTAAAAACAATGGTTTTCTCCGAGCTTATGTTCTGAAGAAGGGCCACAAGGTAGAGGGGCTTCTCATCAAGTTGACAAATCTGCGCAGGTGCATGAAATATCTTAGTCTCACTTGTAAAGAAACCTTTACAGTATAAACAGAATCTGCAAAAGGTAAAAAGTTTTCACATACTACCACCATCTCATTAGATCAAATCATTCTACAAACTACCTTTTACTCGGGCACTATGTCAGATTAAAATCATTTTGATCTAAACCCCTTCCTAATTGGAGCAAGCTCCGCATAACCGAGTCCACTAAGACTTGCCAAGCCCTACCCCCCCCCCCCCCCCCCCCCCCCCCACATCTCTTTGAAGTTAATTTGCAAGTCACCATCAAAATTCAGCAAGTCACAAAGTTTAGGAGTTGTCTCTTTAGATGAAGTAAAAACAATGGTTTTCTTCGTGCTTATGTTCTGAAGAAGGGCCACAAGGTAGAGGGGCTTCTCATCAAGTTCACAAATCGGCGCAGGTGCATGAAATGCTAAGTCTTAGTCTCACTTGTGAAGAAACCTTTACAGTATAGACGGAATCCACAAATGGTAAAAAGTTTTCACATACTATCACCATCTCATTAGATCAAACCATTCTACAAACTACCTTTTACTCGGGCACTATGTCAGATTAAAATCATTCTGTTCTAAACCCCTACCTAATATGATAGGAACCAAGCCCTATCTTGCTAAGAAACTCCACCGAAGTGGCCAAAATCCTCTCGAAGAGGCCTACTACAATAATATCTCAATGACTGAATGCCCAATACAGCAATACCTTCCCTATTTATACTAGAATAGCTAGGACTAAACATTTACTAAACTACCCTTATTTACTAAAAACCTAACATTACTCTCCCCCTAAAACAACCTTGTCCTCAAGGTTGGAAAAAGAGAGAGATTAAATCTGCTAAAGAAGGTCAATGAAGCAGCTTCCTTACAGCAGTAGCAAGCAAAGTTGCTATTCAACACACCAACCCAGCAAAATGGAAAACCAAACGGATCCTTCTGATAGAAGCTAATAGAAAGCAGCACCGGTAAGGTACTGATTCTCCCAAAATCCTCTCTCGAGGCCACACATTACTCAGTTCATCCGTACCCCCAACCAACAGACCCAGCCCCCCTAATAACGTCAAGCCAGAATTATTCCTTCATAACAAACTACTGACACACACCCACTAATATTATGCCAGCTAGGACAACAAAAACAACAACAACGCACGACTAACAAACTCCGATATTCTTCTTTTCTCTTCTTTTATAAACGTGGCCATAAAACTTATCTATAGGCAGGGGCTCATCATCACTCCCCCTCTGCACTATCACCTTGTCCTCAAGGTGAAAGTTCGGAAATTGATTTCTGATAATAGTCACCTCCTCCCAAGAAGCATCGGAAGCTGGAAGGCCAAGCCACTGGATGAGAGCTTCCTGTGGTCTGTCAGGTAGGTGTCTGTAGGCCAACACACTTGCTGGTTGCACCAAGAGTTCCAAGTCGCTGGTCAAGCCCTCGGGAAGAGATGCAGGTAACAACGTTGGAGAAGTAGCCTTGCGAAGTTGGGAGACATGGACGGTCGGATGGATTTTGGAACCAGGGGGAAGCAGCAGACGATAGGCAACAGGTCCTACCTTTGCCTCAATCGGAAAGGGTCCATAAAATCGAGGACTGAGCTTGGCGTTACGCTTCTTGGTAAGGGAAGTGTACTTGTATGGATGGATGCGCAGAAAGACCTGGTCACCCACCTGAAAGGAGACATCTTTTCTGTGACGATCAGCCTGGAGCTTCATGCGGTGCTGAGCATGAATCAACTTCTCCCGAAGTTCATCCAGCAGCTGGTCACGCTCTGACAGCTGCACATCAACCTCTTCCACCAAGGAACCCAGCGGGGAATACTTCAGCAAAAGAGGGGGATCGCGACCGTACAAGGCTTTAAACGGAGTGGTTCCCAACCCTTGGTGAAAAGTGGTGTTAAACCAGAACTCAGCCCAAGGGAGAGCTTTAAGCCACAGTTTTGGTTTCTGAAAACAAAGGCAGCGAAGATAATCCTCTAGACAGCGATTGACAACCTCTGTTTGCCCATCAGTTTGTGGGTGATAGGCTGTGCTGAGGCATAGTTGGGTCCCCAGAGCTTTAAATAATTCCTTCCAGAACAAGCTGATGAAGATGGGGTCGCGATCAGAGATTATAGTCTTAGGAATGCCATGTAGCCGAACAATTTCAGCCATGAATACAGCAGCAACATCCTTAGCAGAGAAGGGATGTTTCAGTGGACAGAAATGGGCAAATTTCGTGAAACGATCTACCACCACCAGAATTACTTCAAAGCCTTGGACCTTCGGCAAGCCAGTAATAAAGTCCATGGAAATGTCCTCCCACACTCGCTTGGGGACCGGTAAAGGTTGGAGAAGACCAGCGGGTGAGCATGAGCTGTATTTAACTTGCTGGCACACCGTGCAGGCAGCGACATAATCTTTGATATGTTTCCGCATACCCGGCCAGAAAACAACACCAGAGATACGCTTAAACGTGCGTAGGTAACCAGAATGTCCCCCAACAGGAGCGGCATGATACTCATGTAAAATCTGAGGAATGAGGGAACAGTTTGGAGGCAAAACCAATTTACCTTTGTACAGCAGATGACCATTGCGAAGTTCGTAGCCAGGATGACTAGAAGGGGAGAGCAGGAGGTCCTGAATTATTTTAGACAGATTGGGATCGAGGGTGAGTTCCTCTTCCAGCTGTTTCCAGCCTTCGAATCGAACTGTGGATAGCTGGTGCAGCTGAGGAACTGGATCAACTCTGGACAAGGCATCAGCCACAGTGTTCTCTTTCCCAGGTCGATAATGAATCTGAAAGTCAAATCCCAGAAGTTTAGTGACCCATTTGTATTGCTCCTCGGTTAATAATCGTTGATCCCAGAGATGCTTCAGGCTCTTTTGATCTGTTTTAATTATGAAGGGACGGCCCAAAAGATAATGGCGCCATTTCTGTACAGCAAAGACAACGGCCATTAATTCTTTCTCATAAACAGATTTAGAAAGAGCTCTAGATGAGAGGGCTTGGCTGAGGAAAGCAAGAGGACGGCCCTGTTGCATTAAGACTGCCCCCAAACCCTTGCCTGAAGCGTCAGTCTCTACTGTAAAAGGGATAGAGAAATCTGGTGTGGCTAACACAGGGGCAGTGGCCAGAGCTGTTTTAAGAGCTTCAAAGGCTGATTGTGCTGTAGCATTCCAGCAGAAGGAATCTGTTAGCAGGCCCGTATCAGGGCTGGGGGAGTGGAGAGTTTATAACAGAAAAAGGCAGGTTTCAAGTGGAGGGTAGAAGGGTAAATGCTAGTGTACAGCTGGCGTGGGACTAGGAGAATGTTTTGTGCCGTAGACGATAGAATCCTTTTAGGGATTGTCAATTGTGTCTAGACTATAAATAGAATAAGTGTGCACCAGTGTAGTCATGCCCTTTTCCTACTGTTGTGTTGACGGCTGTTTGGCTGAAAGCAATATATAGAAAGTTCTTTGTGGTGCTGGGTTGAGGCCCCACCATTGTCTCTATCGTTCCCTTGCTCTTAACTCTAACATTTGGTGCGGTGAGCGTGGATATGACGACCCGTATGGATGGCCGAATTGATGCGTTGGAGAAGAGCGTAGAGGGAATCGGCAACCAGCTGGGAGTGCTCCAGCGAGGGGAAGAGGAAGTTCGTCAGGAGTTAACCACACAGAGAGGTCAGCTAGCAAGAATTGAGAGAATGCTGGCTAACTTGACGACGGGAAGGAGAGTGGGGAGCCAGGATGAGGAGGACGGTAGTGCCGTGAGCCAGCAAAACGACGACAGAAGGTTGGCCCTGTCGCCAAACAGGCAGGTGTTTCCAGGCGATACTGATGGTGTGCGAATCCCAGCGAAGAAGGTGGAACTTCCCAGTTTTTATGGTGATGATCCATATTCATGGATTGTAAGGGCAGAGCACTACTTCTCGATCCGACAAACCCCAGGGACCATGCGCGTTCAGTGGGCGTTGGTGTGCATGGACGGCGCCGCCTTACATTGGAGCAACTGGCTCCGCAACGAACGACCGGATAACATGGGAGGAACTGAAGTCGGAGCTGATTCATCGTTATGGGGATGGTTTGGCGGCCAATCCTTACGAGTCGCTGGCATCGGTTCGACAATGGGGGACGGTGACGGCGTACGTTGACGAATTTCTGGCACGTTCTGGATTTTGCCCGGGACAGTGCCCGGCGCAGAGCCTTGGTCATTTCCTCAGTGGGTTAAAGGAAGAGATTAGAGCCCAGATTCGATCACAGGATGCAACCGATTTGTATAGAGTGATGAAACTGGCGATGGAGATCGAATTGGAAATGGAGATAATGGGGACTGGGAAGAATCCGGAGTTGGCGAGTGGAGGACAACGCTTCGGCATCGGAACCCGTTTAGGGTTCGAGTCTTTGCAACCCGCCAGGTGGAATGGGGCAAGTCAGCGTGAGTTGCGACCAGATCCGGGTGGGCCATTCTCGAATCGGACCCAGAAGCCCAATGACGGTTCCACCACAAACCCTGGCCCTAGTCACCAATTGCGTTACCCGCAGCCCATCGCTTTTTCAAGACCTACCCAATATCCAATCCCTAGCCCTACCCAAAATCACATCCGCCACGACCAAATCCCTAGCCCCAATTCCGTTCCCAACCGACCAAATAGTTACCCCACCCAGGATCGCATATCAGCCCAGCAAACAAACACCACTACAAACAGACCGGCCCGACCCTTCACAGCCCAAACCTACGCTGACCTTCGTGCCCGTGGACTATGTTTCCGCTGCAAGGAACCTTACTCACCCACGCACCAGTGTAAACAGAAAGGGTTACGTGCGCTTATACTTGGGGAAGATGAGGACCCGGAAGGGGAGCTTTGTCCCGTGAGTATAGAACCTGAATCTATACCAGACCCAGACCCCACCGATACACAATTTCTTGCGATGACTTGCCATTATTCTCGGCTGAGGGACTCGATCGACCACAGACTCTGAAATTGCGGGGCCGACTAAACGGAGTCGATGTCATCCTGTTAGTCGATAGTGGTGCCAGCCACAATTTCATAGCGCATCGGGTGGTAGAAGCGTTGAATCTTCCGTCGGAACCCACCGAAACCTATGGAGTTCGATTGGGTGACGGTCGTCGGACAACAGCTAGTGGGATTTGCCAGGCGCTGGAAATTGAAGTGGGAGATGCCAAATTAGTTCTGGATTGTTATCATTTTCCATTGGGAGGGGTGGACATAATCCTGGGAGTAGCTTGGTTGGCAACGTTGGGGGACATAGTCTCCAATTGGGAGCAGCTGTACATGAAATTCACCCGAGACCAGCAGGAGTACTGTCTACGGGGTGACCCCTCACTCTCCAGGATGCCGGCGGGACCACGTTCTATCCTGAACTCTCAGGAGGTTGAATTCGGGGCCATCTTGTGGGAGATTCAGGCAGCCAGGCCGCAACCTGAGTTGGGAAGGGACCTACTACCCCCCCCAACAGCAGGAATTACAGGTACTGCTTGATCAATTTCAATCGATATTTCAACCTTCACCTGGGTTACCTCCTGTGCGCGCAACAGATCACCAAATCCCGTTACAACCGGGTACTGCTGCTGTCAACGTGAAGCCCTACAGATATGGACATGGGCAGAAAGATGAGATTGAACGTTTGGTAACGGACATGCTGTCAGCAGGGGTTATTAGGCCAAGTAACAGCCCTTTCTCGAGCCCGGTGTTGCTAGTTAAGAAGAAGGACGGGAGTTGGCGTTTTTGTGTCGATTACCGCGCCTTAAACAAGGTGACTGTTGCTGATAAGTATCCAATTCCAGTCATTCAGGAACTGTTAGATGAATTGCATGGTGCGCACTATTTTTCCAAGATCGATCTCCGTGCGGGATACCACCAGATTCGAGTTGCGCATACTGATGTCCATAAGACAGCCTTTCGCACTCATACAGGGCATTATGAATTCCTCGTTATGCCATTTGGTCTCACAAACGCTCCTGCTACTTTTCAGTCAACTATGAATGATATTTTCAGACCTTATCTGCGCCGCTTTGTTCTGGTATTTTTTGATGACATATTAATTTACAGCAGCAACTGGATTGATCACTTGCAGCATCTATCTGTTGTCTTTAACTGTTTGTTAAGTCACAAGCTGGTGGCAAATCCCAAGAAATGCTGCTGGGCTCAGCGTGAGGTTGAATATCTGGGACACATTGTGTCCTCCCAAGGTGTAGCCATGGATCCTAACAAGGTGGCGAGTATCATTGATTGGCCCACACCGCGTTCAGTCAAAGGAGTGCGAGCTTTCCTTGGGCTGACCGGGTACTATCGGCGTTTTATTCGTGGGTATGGCCAGATAGCCCAGCCTCTTACTCGTCTGCTCCGCAAGGAGACAGCAGCCCAGTTTCAGTGGACCCCAGAGGCTCAGTTGGCTTTTGAAGCCCTTATCCGGGCAGTAACAACAGCTCCAGTTCTATCCTTACCGGATTTTAAAAGAGTTTGTTCTGGAGTGTGACGCTTCGGGGACTGGCATTGGAGCCGTGCTGATGCAGGAAGGACAACCCCTTGCCTATTTCAGCAGAACATTGTCGCCTCGAAACGTTTCCAAGTCGACTTACGAAAAGGAAATGATGGCAGTGGCGTTATCTATATTGCACTGGCGGCCATATCTGTTGGGGAGGCAGTTTAGAGTCCGGACTGATCATAACAGCCTAAAACATCTTATGCAGCAGCACATCACAACGCCCGCGCAGCAGCACTGGCTGGCGAAAATCATGGGGTTTAATTTTGTGTTGGAATACAAATCCGGGTTTTCCAACAGGGCCGCAGATGCGCTGTCTCGCAGAGGAGGGGATAGTGAACTAATGGCAGTCTCCATTCCGTTCTGGAGGGACGCTTCTAAGCTGTATACAGAGGTCGCACTTGACACCGATTATCAGCAGCTTAAAGCGAAATTGGAGCAGAATCCAACGGGCCACCCACCGTTTCAGTTGCTGAACGGGCGCATTTTTCATAAAGGGAGGGTGTTCCTACCTGCGCACTCTTCTTGGATACCAAAACTCTTGACTGAGTTTCACTCTACACCATCAGGGGGGCATGCGGGGGCATACAAGACTTACCGCCGCCTGGCAAGCAGTTTTTTCTGGACTAAGATGATGAAATCAGTACAAGAATTTGTGGCTAACTGTTTGGTGTGTCAGCAGAGTAAGTATGAAACCTTGTCACCAGCGGGTCTGTTGCAGCCACTGCCCGTTCCCGATAAGGTATGGGCCGACATTTCCATGGATTTCATCACCGGGTTGCCGAGATCTGGGGGGTTTGACTGCATATTTGTGGTGGTAGATCGTCTGAGTAAATATGGGCATTTTTTGGGGCTGCGCCATCCATACACAGCGCGCACAGTGGCTGAGTTGTTCAGTAGGGAAATCGTGCGATTGCACGGTGTTCCGCAGTCAATCGTCAGTGACCGTGATCCCTTGTTCCTTAGTGGATTTTGGAGAGAATTCTTCCAGGTCCAGGGAACTCAACTGCGCATGAGCAGCGCATACCACCCCCAAACAGATGGCCAAACCGAGGTACTAAACCGTTGCTTGGAGACTTACTTACGCTGCTTTGCAAGTGAACAGCCCAAGACTTGGAGTAAATGGTTACATTGGGCAGAGTTCTGGTATAACACCAACTTTCACAGCGCCACTAACACCACCCCCTTTGAAGTAGTCTACGGCAGACCACCACCCACAATACTGCAGTTTTTGCCTGGGGAATTCAAAGTAGCAGCAGTGGCTGAGGCGCACTGTGATCGCGCAGAAGCTCTACGCCAACTGAAATTTCATCTTCTCCGTGCCCAGCAACGCATGGTCAAGGCGGCGAATAAACATCGAAGGGATGTGGAGTTCTCGCCTGGTGATTCTGTATTGGTAAAGCTCCGACCGCACCGACAATCTTCCGTATCCAAACGCATCTGCCAGAAGCTGTCCCCTAGATTCTTTGGGCCATTTGAGGTGCAGGAGCGCATCGGTGCTGTGGCCTATCGCCTCCGCCTGCCACCATCTTCCCGCGTCCATCCGGTCTTCCACGTGTCACAACTTAAGAAGGCCACAGGGAATCACACTGCCACCGCCACCTTGCCACCTGACCTTGCAGTGGATGAACCCGAGTTCATCCCCCAAGCGGTCCTAGCGAAACGTGCCAGAATTCGAGCGGAAGAACCTTGCCATCAGCTGCTGATCCAGTGGCAAGGCAAACCAGCAGAGGAAGCCTCCTGGATAAGCTGTGAAGACTTCAGAGGCCAATTTCCATTCTCCAGCCTTGTGGACAAGGCTTGTCTTGAAGGGGGTGGGTGTTAGCAGGCCCGTATCGGGGCTGGGGGAGTGGAGAGTTTATAACAGAAAAAGGCAGGTTTCAAGTGGAGGGTAGAAGGGTAAATGCTAGTGTACAGCTGGCGTGGGACTAGGAGAATGTTTTGTGCCGTAGACGATAGAATCCTTTTAGGGATTGTCAATTGTGTCTAGACTATAAATAGAATAAGTGTGCACCAGTGTAGTCATGCCCTTTTCCTACTGTTGTGTTGACGGCTGTTTGGCTGAAAGCAATATATAGAAAGTTCTTTGTGGTGCTGGGTTGAGGCCAGACCACCATTGTCTCTATCGTTCCCTTGCTCTTAACTCTAACAGAATCCTTCTTAGTGAGAGCAGTCAGAGGAGCAGCAATGAGCCCATATCCCTTAATAAATCTTCGGTAATAGCCGGTCAATCCCAAAAAGGCGCGTAAATCTTTAAGTGTCCTGGGAGTAGGCCAATCAACCATCACCTGAATCTTTTCCGGATCTACCGATACTCCCTCTCCAGAAATTAAATGTCCCAAATAGGCAATCTTATGCTGAGCAAAGCTGCATTTCTTCCGGTTAACTCGCAATTGGTGTTGAGAAAGAACAGCGAAGGCTTCCCGCAGGTGAACAAAGTGCTCATCCAGGGAGCGGCTGTAGATTAAAATGTCATCAAAAAACACCAAAATGAAGCGACGGAGAAAGGGTTTGAAGATGTCGTTCATTAAGGATTGGAAAGAAGCGGGAGCATTCTTCAACCCGAAGGGCATTACGAGGAACTCATAGTGTCCCTCGTGAGTCCTAAAGGCGGTTTTCTCAACATCGTGCTCATGCACACGAATCTGATGGTAGCCCGAAGTGAGATCCAACTTGGAAAAAACAGTGGCCCCATTGAGTTCATCCAATAATTCGTCAATGGTTGGTAAAGGAAATTTGTCAGGGATAGTGATCTTATTTAACGCCCTGTAATCAACACAGAAGCGCCAGTCCCCCGACTTCTTCTTTACCAGCAAAACCGGGCTAGAGAAAGGGCTTGTACTAGGCCGTATGAACCCCGCAAGTTTCAGCTCATCAACAATCCTTTCGATCTGGTCCTTCTGATAATAAGGGTAACGGTAAGGCCGAATGTTAGGAGGTGTGGCATCATGCTGTAGGGGAATCCGGTGGTCATGAAATCTTGAGGGTGGCAAGGAATCTAGCGGGTAAAAAACTTCAGGAAAGGAGTTTAACACTTGCTGCAAGGCTGCATCAGTCGAATGATCTAAAACATCTGCAGTCATACACGCAAGGGGTGGTACAGAATCAGGGAAACACAGCCAACCTTCGCCATTAGTTGCTACTTCCTCTAACGCAGAGTGAGCTGGCATGCTTGTCAGGGAATAGTTAGGATCACCCTGGAGTTCGATCTTACTCCCTGCCCACCAAAAAGTGATAGACAATGTTTTCCAATTGGTGACGGTATCACCCAGTTTCATTAACCAGTCAATGCCGAGGATAATATCTGCTCCTGAGATGGGGAAGGACAAACAATCCACACGAAACTCAGCCCCCTGAATGTTCAGAAGTAAATCCCTGCAAACACCACGGCCCTGTTCTGTCGCACCATTACCAATCACGACTCCAAACTGAGCAGAACTGTCAAGAGGTAGATTCCAGTCCAGCACTAATTTCTCCTGAATAAAGTTATGCGTGGCGCCGCTGTCAACCAACACCAGAACCGGGCGACCGAGCATAGTGCCTTTCAATTTCATAGCCTTACGAGCCGGAATACCCATTAATGACATCAAAGAAAGTTCAGCTGAGAATAACTGTGAAACAGAGTTGGAGTCACCTTCTTGAGGGAGAAATTCGTAAGCCTCCTCATCACCATCGTATTATTGAGCAACAAGAGCTGCAGACCAGTGATCTTGCACCGATGGGTGGGACCCCACTTTTCTCCACACTTGTAACACAAGCCCAAGGAGCGTCGCCGATGCATCTCGGCATCAGGTATTCGACGGAAATTGGAGAGACGGCTGGGAGAGGGAGTAGTGGCGGAACCTGTCGAAGCCGCTGGAGAAGAACCCGAAAAGTTAGGGTTCCGAGTTTCTCTTCTGTCGGCTCGGTCCCCATCAGATAAGGCAACCGGTTTGCTGAAAACGGTACCGGTCGAGCGGGACCCGGTCATTTTTTGGGTATTGGTATTTTGACCATAAAGGTCAACAGTCCCACGCTCCCCTTTAGAAATCCAGTCATTCTTCTCTTCGATTTTCCGCGCAAGTTGCATCATCTCCCTCAAGCTTTGGGGCGCGAACATGGATAATTCTGCACAGATGGCCCCCTTCAGCCTATTCTTAAAAATTCCCCGTAGCACCGCATCAGGAACCCCAGATAGGTGCGCTGAGTAAAATTCAAAGCGGCGGCGGTATTCCTCCACCGTCGACGTTTGCTTCAAGGCGCACAGAAGATCCATTCTATCGCCATTAATCGTCGAGCCAAAACGCTCCAAGAGCACGGCCTGGAACCCCACCCAGTCCAAGTCACCTTCATGGTGTTTGTTCCACTCGTACCAATGTAACGCATCTTACTCCATGCAAATCCTAGCGGCCTGGACCTTCTCAGATACGAGGATTTTATTAAGAGAAAAATACCTCTCAGCACGATATATCCAGCCCTGGGGATCAGTACCAGTGAAAACTGGCATGTCGAGCTTGCGGAAACGGAATTCACGACGGTCAGGAGTGTCGCTGGCGTCCCGCCTCTGAAACCCCGATCGGCGATCGTCACCGCCCGAGTCCGATCGCTGCAGGAGCTGGAGGATCGACTGAATGTCGCGCTGCACCGTGCCGACATCCCTCTGCATTGCGACGACAGAAACTGAGAGATTTTCAACTTTCTCCTCCAACTCACTCACCCTAGCGTTCGTTGCCGGAGAATTGCTGGTTGCCTCGTCCATTACTTCGTATCGCCCGCCGCGAGTGGTTACCATAAACCCACGCCCAAGACTTGCTCTGATACCAGAATGATAGAAGCTAATAAAAAGCAGCACCAGTAAGGTACTGATTCTCCCAAAATCCTCTCTCGAGGCCACACATTACTCAGTTCATCTATACCCCCAACCAACAGACCCAGCCCCCTAATAACATCAAGCCAGAATTATTCCTTCATAACAAACTACTGACACACACCCACTAATATTATGCCAGCTAGGACAACAAATAACAACCAACAAACGCACGACTAACAGACTCCGATATTCTTCTTTTCTCTTCTTTTATAAACGTGGCCATAAAACTTATCTATAGGCAGGGGCTCATCACCTTCATTCAGTGATCCTCACACACCAGCTTCCTCACTTATTCACTGCACCAAAGCAGGTCAGCCGCTTCCACCCTCACATAAAGGCTGAGAGACGGGAGGTCCATCTTCCTTTCCAGGAAAAAAAACCTCCAAACACGCCAGGACAGGCAAGGAACTCAACACACCTGCTGACAATAAGCAAATCCTCAGCCCATGGAAGAAGGGACTGGCATTTCTGGAGGACAATCCGTGTGTTATCCCAGCTCTGGAGGACTGCATGATTCGAGAAGAGAATACCTTGTTCACAGAGATTGCCGTTGTTGCTGGAGTGAAAAGCGTTGATGGAATGTCCAGGAATTGGGCTGCGCATTTAACTTTTTAGACCTCAAAATGATTCTCGAATTCCTTTAGTGCAGAATCAACGTCAGTTCTCACTAAGGTTTCTCATACATAGCGGGCTTGATAAGAATCGTACCAAACAAGTGTTGTGCAGAACGACAAAATTAAAGCTACAGCCACTCCGCCTTTAATACTCTTCGAAAGAAATGGAATCGAATATGGCCTTTCGGGAGGGATGGAATATCGAGGAGGGCCGGGAATTAAGGATTCCGTCGATTTGGTAACTTTTACTCCAAGTCGAGGGTCGTCCCTCTCTCTTAACCTTGCGAACCTCCTTTTCCTACATATGCGATTAACCGTGAATTTCTTCCATGAATGTTTCTTGCTGTGGGACACACCAGAAGTCTTCAAAGTTGCCGGAGGCAAAGAGTGAATGGGAGTCGATATACGAGCAATTAACTTGCTCGCCGTAGTACCACCGCCACTCACTGCGTCTTGCTTGGCCCACAACTTCGACCTCGATCCAAAACCAGTTCGATTGCTACTGACCGGTCGACTAGGGTTGGGGATTTTTCACGATAAGAAAATCTATCTTCCTCTTTTCTTTTTCCTAATCTATTTTTTCCTTTTTCTCCTCAGCTGATCAAATTTTCTTTGCCTCAATCTTCTTTCAGTTTCCTTAACTCTAGCTGAATGAATTCTTGTCTCTCCTTGAACCGTTTGATCCAATTCTCTCCTCCTCCTCCTCTTCACGTTCAATCTCCTCTTCTTAACGTTTTTCTGTGTTCTCCTAATCGTCTCTACTTGCACGGTGACTGAAGCCGATGAATCCACTGATTTCACATCCTTTGTAAGCATCTTGATTTTCGATTCTTCAACCCTAAACACAATCTCTTCTTCGCTGTTGGTTGTTTCTCCCAGCTGGACTTCAATTTCCTCCTCTGTCTGCTTCAATCGTCTGACGAAGCGCGCGAGGAACTGCACACCATAAGTGAAGGCTTTTTTCTCTCAAAGCCTTTGAATCTTTCAATTAAGACACCTAGAAGAATGTCCAAGAAAAGTGTTTGAAATAGGTCCAGATCCACTCAAAGAAGAGAAGAGCTGCTCCTTCCAAGTACTCGGCTGCTGCTTCCAATTTGTCGTCAGCCTCCATCCCGCAAAACATGAAGTAAAAATCAGCCTCATATAGCCAGCCTTGTGGATCGACACCGTCAAACTTTGAGGGTCTAGGTGCGCTCTCTTTATTCAACAAATTGCTGCTGCTGTGAGTGACTTCCGTCAACGCCATCACCGGAACTGGGAGTGGATTGGGGCTCTGATACCAATTGATAGACACCAAGCCCTGTCTTGCTAAGAAACTCCACCCGAAGTGGGCAAAATCCTCTCGAAGAGGCCTACTACAATAATATCTCAATGACTGAATGCCCATACAGCAATACCTTCCCTATTTATACTAGAATAGCTAGGACTAAACATTTACTAAACTACCCTTATTTACTAAAGACCTAACATTGAAGCAAGCTCCGCATAATCGAAACCATTAGACTTGCCAAGCCCTACCACCCCCCTTCCCCCCTGTATAGTACTAGTATTTGTCACTAATATTTTATTTACTAAAAATATTTAATTTTATTAAGAAGGATGAGAAACGTTCAACTACATCTTTCACTGATTCAAATTTAGATTTATCTCAATCTCTCCTTGGATTAAAAGAATCAGCATCCACAGATAGGATGAAAAGAGCAGAATCTGTGAGTGTTTGTGGATAATGCCGTTGAATTGACGGTTAGGGCATCCACCAAGGTGATAGTTTCTTAACACATTTCTAGGTGTCATCTTATCTTTAAAGTATATGATATTACTTAAGCAACTCTACCCAATAATCATTCATTACAATAACAAAGTTCCTTAACATTCTCTCTCCTCCTCCTCCCCACCATCTTTTACTCCACTATTCTATCAACATTTTGCATTTTAATTATTATTGTTGCAACAGAAGGCCAATAGAATTTGTTTCCAGTGGAGTTCTTAAATAAGAAAAGAGAGAGCAAGTGGGTGGCACTGCGGATGCTTTTCAATTTCTTACTGACGCAAGTGGAATCCACACCACTGTGGATGTCTTTAGTAATAAAAAGGAAATCTTAATTCAAACATGCAGAACCTCAAAACATCTCACTGAGGCACAGAATCGGCATCCAGGGGCAGGAAAAGAAGGCAAGAGAAGAGAGTGTCACATTGTTTGCACGCAAGAGACAGATAGTATTACCAGTTTGTATGTTTTCAGTGTTTCAGGAAGCTGGTAGCGCCTCGGGCCAGTTGATAAAAGTAAGGGATGATGCAAACTAAGTTCGGCAAGCTTGCTTGGATCTTGAGTCAGAGTAGCAGAAAGAACCATTTTACAGACCCTTGGATATGGTTTATCCTTAAACCCTCTCTCAGCACCACTGCAAGTAATTCAAGCAACTTAATAGCTATGGCCACTAATGGATATTGACTATAACACAGTAAACTGTTCATACTTACCACCTCCTAAGTGTTTGGAGACAACCAAAGATAGGATGAAAAGCATCATAACTGTAAACAGCTGGGATGCTTGATTGAGTCAATTTCAAAACTGCAGGTAACCATGATTGATATGCCTCCCTGAGTAATCGATCTGTTTCATCAACCACCTGTAGTTTCCACTAGATAAGTAACAAGTAGTTTTCTTGAAAAGTACGATCCACCAGCCAAGCATTGTGTTGCTTTACATTGATAGAGTCATAATCACAATTTAGATACAAGTTCTGAAATATTAATAGATTTCAAAAATTCATATCCAAAAAACATATTTATAATGCAAAGTGCAGCAATTACCTTTACAATGCTTCTCTGTTTTCCAATACGAGCAACAGATCATGGTTTCCAAAAGGACTTCTAATGAGAATAAACATGAGAAGGTTTAGGCCTGTGTATTCCAGGAAGATGTCAAAGAAAGGTCATGATTTACGGGGGACAACAGGCAGGAGCTGTACCCGGGCTAAGGAGTAATTAGATCGCTTGTAATCAGGTAATTTGCTAGGCGGGAGTTTGGCGATGATTGTTTCTACATATAAGAGCAGTAGAGCATGGTGTGGAGTCTTTTAGGGTAATCATGTTTTGGAAGAGCTGCGCTCTGATTTGTATGGGCCCTCCTTGATTTTTTCCTCTGATTTGCTGGAATATGATTCGTCACACTATTCTAGCAGTAGCCTTTTGAGCCTCTATTATTCTTTTTAACCCTCATCTATTATACATCTATCAAGACTATTATTACTATAGTAAGCCTAAGTAAGCCACTACAGAAACTCGGCATAAGGAGACTTTCACAAGAGGTCAGCCCATATGACATACTTCCTCCGTTCAGAAATATTTAGCATTCAAAATTTGTTCAAATATAAGTCATTTTAGTTTGGCCCACACTGCTTCCCATATTTTTCCCTACTATCTATATGGAAAAGTAATCATTAGTTTAGATAGAGAAGTGAAAAGTAAAATAAATAGTAGAAATGATTACTATTTTTCCACAGTTAAATATGGGTACAAGATTAATTTTTTTAACTTCTTAATAAGTATGCAAATTTCTAAAATGACTAACATTTTGTAACAGAGAGTATTCTTTAGCATGCTTCACATTATTCTAGCTTTTTCTATCTTCCAGAAGTATTGAAATACAATTTTCTATTCATCAAGCACAAGAATGGAGACATCTCATCCACCACAGCAATTTTACCTAACAATGAAAAAGTAGCAGATGCCACGTTCCATGTTTGAACTTGCTAAATATATCAAAATGATACCCTACTTACAAGATATCGAAGATGCTCTAGTGTGAACCCCCTTGTAGTATTAATATGGTCCATCAACCTTCCAGGGGTAGCTACAAGAATGTCTACTGAGCTAAGTAGCATCTGTAAATTGTCCTCGGGATCATTACAAGAACCACACTCAAGGTTGGGGCTCTCAATAAGACAGGATATTTCATCTGCCATTGAAGACTGACCAACAGCCAAACCAACAGATAAACCCACTGCTGGAGCAATTGTAGAAAAAACTGACTTGACCTGTAAATCAAAATTTAATAAGACAACTATTTAGAGCTTGAGAGAACTTTTAAAGTTGCAAAAAGCGTCACACACAACGAAATAAAATGCTGAGATTGAAAACTAAATATGTCAAAGCAGTAAACTAGTAATTATGGAGAGGAAATATGAGGCTCAGTAAGACTGAAATTGAAACAACTAAGGTTGACACTGATATAGCCTTCCTCTCAACTGAAGATGAGTAAGAATGTTTCTTACACTCGAACAACCAAGTGTCTTCGATAAAACCCAGTATGGTGTTTAACTGGACATATCTTATAAATGTCTAAATGAATTAACAAACTGGCACGAACCTTACGAACGTCTAGAAAGGAGCGCTTCAATTATTGGTAACCCATAGTAGAAAAGATAAGTGTACAATACCAACAATAACGAACCTGTAGGGCCAAGTCACGAGTTGGCAAAACCACCAGAGCTTTTAGACTTTTACACCTGGATTTACATGCATTTGCATTTGAACAATTGGCAGAGCATATGATAGAGTTTTCCCACTTCCAGTAGGTGAATTTATGCAAAGATCACGCTCAAAACCACCAGGACCAACTGTCTCATTCCAAACTGCAACTTGCACGGGAAATAAGGAAGAAATGCCACTGTTCTCCAGAGCGTCCTGCAGCCTAATAAAAATAAGATAATTACATATTAGGAGTTTTCACAGATAAGTCAAAACGCTGTTAAGAAAAAGAATAAAGGCTCTGTTATTAGTGTCACTAGGGCAAGGATTATGAATAAACAGTTTACTGCAGCAATTTCCTTTCAGAGTAAAATGTAAGAGCATTCTAGAGGTCAAAAATATAACCTAGCCCATATAGCATAGATGGGAGGCTTCTAACTGTAAGTCCCTTATTTATTCTAGCTGTAAGTCCCTTATTTATATAACCTTAGCCCTAATAAGAACAATAAAGGGAGCTTGAAATCTCCTGTAACATATTACCCACTGCTTGGAATAAGATTTACTTATCAAACCCTGGACATTGCAATCAAGACAGGATAAGAATCTTCCAACTCCCTGGACAATGCAATCAGGAGAGATGACAAAACCCATATATTTTAAGCACTAAGTTGTGAGGAGCAAAATGACATCATTCATAAAAAGATTGAGACTGAGACGCCAGTGGAGCATACAGTCAAATCCAATTGCTATAACACAGAATCCAATTGGATTCCTCCATGACCTCTTTTCGTAAACAAAGGCGCAAAAAAAAAAATGAATCAATATCTTACTCTCAACAGTAAACATCAAAACGGAGAAGATACCACTACCTCTACTCGCTAGTACAAAAGGCCTGCTTGCACAAAAGCAAATAAGCATCGAAAGTTGATACCAAAACACACTGATATAATCAGAAAGTAAACTGAAATATGGAACAAGAAAAAGGAACTTGAACATGAGGAGACAAGGAGTTTGTTAAACAGATTTGACTATGAAACTATGAAGTAATAATCAGAAAGTAAACTGAAATATGGAACAAAAAAAAAAAAAAACATTACAAAAGAAGCAGGATGGGATCCTCTCTAGATTCAGCAGAGATCTATAGGACCAAAATTGTTAAGATCAACATGACCTATTGGATCATAGAGTCCAAGAACTGCATATACAAGATTGAAACTCTAACCGCATTGACAGTACTCATTTTCTATAATACGCCTTCCCTTTAGACAGCCTTAGAGGATGACCCCAAGGAAAGGAAACGAGCTTCACTGCATGAATGCAATATTCAACACCAGTGACTATTGATAATGGATGCAGTTCACAAGAAAGACAATGGGAAGAAAAGTAAATTACAGGCATCTGCTTTTGGGGTCAGATTAGTGAAGTTGGAGCTAGTTTTCAGGCTGGGTGGAAGTTTGAGTATGAGACTAGGGGGCATTCTGTCATGCTGGGAAGGGAAAAGGAAACTAATACGGAAAAGAAATGCAGAGGAAAGGAAAGGACTTCCGCTGAATTCTTTTGTCTGTTTGATTTGTGCATGGGAAAGGAATACAAATCACCAGTCAACAGCTACCAACCGCCGGTTAAAGACTGGTTCCAGGACAACGGTCACAAGTTTAAGGAAAGGGAATCTCATCCTTTATGGAGAGGTGGGGAATCATGTTGGAGGGATTTTGAGTAACCCATTCCCTTTCCTAAAAATGGAGTAAAGTGGCTAAACAAACAGCAAGTAAGAAAATCATTCCATTTCATGATCCCCTAAAACAAATGCCCCCTTAGCAGACACTAGCAGGCCACCAAAGAGAGCCATCTTTGGATGCTAATTCACATTAGGCTCACAAGTCTTCCAGGGCATGAGTTAAAACAGAATAGATGACCAGCTAATTGGACACTAAATACGTCATTGATACATATGGAGAAGGATAAACTATAGCATTTTAACTGACGTTGATAATACGATGGTAGTTTGTATTGAGAACCAAACAGCAGCTAGGTTTCACTATGTCATCTCCTTAGGGTTCAAGTTGAGAAGTGGACTAAGGGTGACTCAGTTTGCTAGTGTAGATGTTAGTGTCAGCCAAACTAATGAAATGAAGGCATACAAAGTCTAACAATCCGAATAGATTAAGGGTCTTGTTCGAAAACTAGTTCAGAGCTGAAGATTGCTTAAGAAAAGATATAAATAAAGAGCTGTTACAAAATTTGTAATAAATTGGTTACTGAGGTTGAAGTGCGTGGCATATAGAATCCACATAACTGCCAAACGCTCTTCAAATTTCCTCCCTACAACTTCCTAGATTTCCTTTTTTTTCTTTTGTATGCAATATGTTCCCACAAGTCCATGTCATATTGTGTGAAAAAAATAATAAAATTTACAATAACAACCTCGAAGATTCTTTTTCAAAACAAAGTGCATGGACTCCCAAGTAAACAGAAAGCATTTCATTTCTTTTCCCAGAGTATTAATCAAGAACTATCAAGCCTAGCTGTACCTCGGGGACACTTAGCTTCTTCTTTACATGGCCTCACCGAACACTAGAGTTGTTGGGCCTAGCAGCATGAGTATTAAAGACTAAAGCAAGAGCAATTAGCGTACATATATAAAAGTAGGATAACCAACTTAAAGGATAAAAGATAACTGCATTCAATCAGATTACTGGACTTGGAACAAGATTTCTCCATTGTATAAGAGTCCTGTCTTCCAACTGATTGAGTTTGTTAACCATTTATCACTTGCTCATTCCTTTCTTCATGTCACTGGATACGCCACAGAATGTTATCTCTAACAACTTCCACATGTAATTACAGATACATTACTAGTGTTATCAAGAGAAAGAGAAGGCAACCAGCAAGGCTTCTGATCAGCAGGACCTTACTGCAGTTGGTGAGACTTCCAAAGCTCAGCAGAACTTAGATGATGGTTTCAGGACTCACATCGCTTCAAAAAAAGCTAGAAGGAAAGTCTTTGGACAGCGCAGCTCCTCTAAAAGTCCAAAGCTCTCAGAGAAAATAATCTCCACCATTGTGGAACACCCTGAGGTTTTATCCAGCAGCTCAGATGAAGATCATAAGAGTGAAAGTGATTGCGAATCAAACCAAGGTAGTCAATATGATTATGATCCAATAGCAAGCTGGAACACTAGGGGCCTAAACCACCCAAATAAGCATGACGCGGTCAGGAGATGGATAAAGGAGAATGGTATGACTTTTGGAGCTGTTTTGAAGACCAAAGTTGCTAGGAATAACCTACAAAACGTTGAGAAGGCTCGTATTATTCTGTTTTGGGATGACTTACAATGGGAAGTGCAACATATCTTTTTGACAGATCAATTGATCCACGATGAAGCTGTCTCCAAAGCTAATGGCAGCAATCTTCTTTCGTTTATGCAGCAAATGACCACTTTACAGAGAAGGAGATTATGGCAAGCTCTTGAGAATATTAGCACCACCATGTCTAAACCGTGGACCCTCCTTGGAGATTTCAACATTATAAGGTAGAGAAGAACGAGAGGGAGGCAGTGGTGCTCTAGGAAATGATATCCTTGAGTTCAGAAACTTCCGGCACAATACCAGCTTGGAAGATCTGAAGTATATGGGATATTTCTTTACCTGGTGGAATAAAAATGAGAGGAAAGACAATCTGCTCTAAGCTGAATAGAGTCCTGGTCAATGGAGTGTGGACAGCCATGTTTGGTAATTCTTTTGCGCAATTCTTACATCCAAATATCTCTGACCATTGCTCTTCCATTGTTAAAGTGCAGGAGATTATTAATTTTGGCCCCAAAACATTTAAATACTGCAAGAAGTGGAGTACTCATGCAAAATTTAAACAGTTGGTTAGGGCAGTTCGGGATAAATCTCACCAAGGGTCCCTTATGAGCCAAGTTTGTAGCAAGTTGAAGGAGTTAAAGAACATCTTCAGACAGTTGAATCTGAAGCAATTCTCTGACATTAGCGAAAGAGTAGAGGAGGCTCAGAAAGATCTAGACGACATTCAAGAGAACTACAAACTGACCTCTTCAATGATAACCTAAATCAGAAGAGAGAAGATCACTACTTGTAAGCTCAAGCAACTCTACTGTGCTGAGGACAGGTTCCTCAAACAGAAAAGTCATTGCAGCTGACTCAAATCAGCGGATATAATAAGTATTTCCATGCTGTCATCAAAAGAAGGCATGCTAGAAATTCTATTATTTCTATTCTAGGAAGGGATGGGCAACTAAAAGCAATCCAGAGGATATCTCAACTAAACTTGTTTCTTATTTCCAAAACCTATTGGGCACTTCTTCTGACTGCCTGAAGCTAGACCATGATGTGGTGTATCGAGGGCTCTTATTTCTGATGAAGATATATTTGGCCTTTGCAGTGAGGTAGGGAATGAGGAAATAAAGAAGACTCTCTTCTCTATTCCAGATTTCAAGGCTCCTGGTCCTGATGGATACAACAGCGCTTTCTTTAAAGACACTTGGGATTTTATGGTCCACTTATTTTAAGGTGATCAAAGAGTTCTTTAACACCGGTCATCTTAGGAAAAGCATTAACTGCACAGCTATCACTCTCGTTCCCAAGAAGGACAATCCCAACAGACCTAATGACTATAGACCTATCTCGTGTTGTAATGTGGTCTATAAGATTATCAGCAAGATTTTGGCCAATAGGCTTCAGCAGGATTTGGAAACCATCATAAGCCCAAACCAAGCTACTTTTGTCAAAGGAAGGTCCATCTCCCACAATGTTTTGCTGTGCCACGAGCTTATCAAGGGTTACAAAAGAAATAAAGTATCCTCCAGGTGTATGCTTAAAATCCACCTCCATAAGGCTTTGGATATGTGAGCTGGGATTTATCCAAGATCTCCTCTTAGCTCTCAATTTCCCTCCTATCTTTGTTGGATGGCTCATGGAATATATCACCACTCCAAGTTTCTCAGTAGTTGTCAATGCAGCCTAAAGGGGTTCTTCCAGGGGAAAAGAGGGCTTCGACAAGGAGATCCTATCTCTCCCTATATTTGCTTTGTATGGAGTACCTCAGCCGACTCCTTATCAACCTGGAGACTGAATAGGACTTCTATTACCATCCGTTGTGCAGAAAGATGAAACTTACCCACCTTTGCCTTGCAGATGATCTTATGCTTTTCTATAAAGCTAAAGTTGGACCAGTTGACAAAATGATGAGGCTTTTTTTAGCACCTTCTCCAAAATCTCGGGGTTGGAAGCAAATCTTAGCAAGACCAACCTATTCATGGCTGGAGTTGATGAGGATTTCAAAGCATAGCTCAAATCTAACTTCAGCCTGGAAGAAGGCCAATTATCCATCAAATACCTTGGGTCCCCCTTAGCCCTACCAAGCTCTCTGCTGTTGATTGTCAAGATTTGATAGACAAGCTGGTTGGAAATATCAAGAGCTGGTCCACTAGATTCCTCAGCTATGCAGGAAGACTCCAACTCATCAAATCAGTGTTATTATCCATGCAGATCTATTGGATGAGTATCTTTGCTCTTCCAAAGAAAGTTATCAAGAATATCATTGCTATTTGTAGAGCTTTCTTATGGGTGGGGAATACTGACTCCAAGAAGACAAATGCAGCTTGGAAGACAGTGTGCCAACCAGTGGGGAGAGGTGGTCTTGGTATTAAGTGCCTTGACACCTGGAACAAAGCGGCCATATTCAAGCAGATCTGGCAAATTGGGAATAAGCAAGACACCTTGTGGGTGAAATGGGTTAAAGGTTACTTACCTAAAACAACAATCTATTCGGGATGTAAATATCCCTAGAGACAGTTCTTGGTGTTGGAGGAATCTTTTGAACCTAAGACAACATGTCATTAGACATCTCTCAGAAGGCAATGGAGTTGTGGCCCATGCTGGGTAATAGTTTCTCTATAAAGAAGTGTTATGAAAAGCTGCATGTGACTACCCCAAAAGTACAATGGAGCAAGGTGTTTTGGAGCAAAGGGAACTTTCTCAGGTACTCTTTTATCTCCTGGCTAGCTGTTAATGGAAGGTTGTCCACTCGAGATCGAATGAGAAAATGGGGAATAACCACGGAAGAAGAGTGTGTCTTATACCATAGAGAACAGGAAACACTGAAACACTTGTTATTTAGATGCAATTTTACTTATGATATCTGGAATGTTGTATGGAATCATTTTGGGGTATTAGAACACCTAGAGACTGGCCCAATCTAATTAGATGGGTTAGCAATAGATGGAGGAAAAAATGTAATGCTCACAGATCTACTTTGTTTGGAGAGAAAGGAACAACATAATTTTTAGGAACACCTTTTGTACAACACAGTCATGTGTGAACCTTGTAATTAGAAAGGTTGCACCTAGCAACCTATAGTTTGTAAAGTTTGAAGTTTCTCCATTAGTTTAATATACTACTAATTATCAAAAAAAAAAGTAGTATTGCCTCATAGTCTGCCAATCATGAGTTTGTTAGCGCAATTGCACCAATCACAGATCTAAAATCCAATAAATTATTTTGACAAACTTTTAAGCCTAGACAGGTAACCATACCTAACATGTGAAAGAAGCAAGTAGGCCACAATAAAATCTCAAGATGCCACATAAGCAGTACCTGGAAAACTGACCAAAATTTTGATGGATAATTAATAGAAAGGCCTCATAAGTTATGTGTTATAAGAGAATAATTCTTCGCCAGATGTAGAGCTGCCTAAAATCTAATCACAGCCATGTTTTGAGCTTTAGCCAAAATCCCCTTCCTCATTTTGCTACGATATGTATCCATGACCCGATACCCCAACAAAACTCATTTTGAAAGAAAAAAAAAAACACATGAACATTTCAACCATCATGGAACCCACAGCGCAACACACTGGAACATCCACCACCAACAACAAACATACTCTATCATTAGGAGAATACGGGATACACCCATATATGCAACAAAATAAACCATGAATTCTACCTCATTTCATATAATAAGCAATGCTCTTACTTCCTAAATATATTTATAACTATGAACAGCTAAGATTTTCGTTTATTAAATATGCATATACACATCTTCATTAGCTCACTGTACTTGCAACGATAGATATTTAGAGAACGACAGAACGTGGAGTAGTTGTACCTGGAATCAAGAAGAGGCAGGACACTGAGGGAAACGTTTTCAAGGTTCTCAATATCTATAGGATTTCTCATCCATGGAAGAGTTGGAAGCTTCATTGTCCCTTGCTTAACCATTGTGGCAGAAATTGATCGACCAGAAACTGGCGCTTAATGCTGTAACGGCGGGAAAGACGGAGATCGGTAGGGGGGAAGAAAGGAGCGGGCGACAGAAGACACCAAACCCGAGCGAATCATTTTTTGAACAACGCTGCGTTTTACGCAGGGGAAGTCTCAGGATTAGGGTTCTACGCCTCGTGCTGCAGGCGCGAGCCTCTTGCGCACTTTGGGCCTGGGACTCCCGTATGCCAAAGTAACGTGGTCCGTTCAAGTTATCAAAAGTTGAGAATATTGCGAGTCACCGGCGGTGATATCCGTTCGGTGATCAAATCAAATTAATGTATTTAATGACCGACGGAACATTTATCACAAAACGCTGGTTTACTGTATTTAGGATTGTAAGTTCTGTACAACTACTGTAATATCAAGGTAAGCTCTATAGTAGGACTAGACCAGCATCTCACACAAGTAGTAGTAATCGTTCTCTTAGCTTAGGGCTACTGTATATTATCGTTCTCTTTGAGATAATTTTGGAGGTGATTCCTAGTCCCTCTTCTCCATATCCTTCTAGGTGTGATTTTATCAGTGTGAGGTTCCCTTTAATTGAGATTCCTAAACGGTTGTGTGTTGATTCAGTGTTTGCAGATTCTTGTATTTGGAGTTTCTCTGTTTGTTTGGATTCTTTGATCTGGTTATTGTTCAGAGTGTTGTTTATCTGTCGCTGGTTTTATTCTTCTGGCTTCATAAGTTTAAGGAATTGGAGTATTGTTAATTCGAATTAGGAGCAACGGTATTCCTTTTCGAGTGCAGTAGTCCTTGTCGACCATAGATTCTCGGCTCTTTCTTCTGATCTTCGGGGTTGAGCTTTCAGTGGTGCTGTGGTTTGTGTCTCCACCAGTGCTAATTGGTTGCAGTGAAGAGGGTATCTCCGTCTGGTTTCCATCTCAATGTGGTCGTCCTTGTGCATCTGGAATAATTTTTGTTTTTCTGATTCCGAGTAGATGAGGTGGGTGTTTGTCTGGGTCCTTGCTAAGAGTTTTCGATCAGCTAGATAGTGGTGTGTCGGGTGATAATGTTGTGTTGATGTGGGAACTATATGCCAGTTGGATTAACGAGATAAAGCTTTTTCCATTGTTAGTCATCTTTGTTGCTCAAGTGATCTTCAACCTTGGTCGGTGCAAGGTTAAAACCTGTTGGAAAGTCTTATATTTTTATTTTGGCTTCTCGTATGTGCTCCAAGTTATTTGGATTGAAAACAACAGTCTTATCCTCAGCACAATCAATGTGTTTTTACTAATTTCATAATACGACAAATTGCTTTAGAGCTTATCTTGCAGATGGGTAGCCATAGCAAGTGTTATGAACTAGTGTTTGAGTCCAGGGAGTCTCTTTCATATGAAATGATGCACAAAGGAATACTTCAGGATATGTGGGTCTCTTTCGAGAGGTTTGCAATGACTATTACTAAGGTGAAATACAACCTGCTATCAGTTGGTTTTAAGGGGGATTTGAAACATTTCTTAATTAACAACAAGATATATAGTAACACCCTCGTGGTGAATTTAGCCTTCAGCAGGATATAATTACATGCATTGGAGCTTACTGTCCCAGTGGGTAGCCTCTGCATATGTTTTGAAATGAAGCAAGAAGACTCTAGGTGTCTGTTAGCAAGAATCTGTCCGATCTGGTTTTTCCTAATTGCATTAGATGGTTTGTTAGCTTTGTGTCTTTATCTACTAGATGTATTTCCAGTTTATATCAATTGTGGTTTTAATGATGATAGTCAGATGGCAAAACTTTATGCTATATGGGCTGGTATGGTGGCTCTTGTTTTGGACAGCATTGTGTTGAGGGGGGAGTTTGTCCTCTTTTCTAATACGGTGTCTGATTTGTATTCTCTTAATGATTAATAGTAGTTCCAAGTTTTACTAAAAAAAACTTTAATATCAAGGTAACTTGTACTGTGTTTACACTTATGCCCTTCATTAATTACAACTATCCAGCCAACCGTATCCATCATAGTACTGTCTTTTACAATGAAATATGAACTTAACGTTCAATATCACTATCAAACAAAATATAGACACCTTAATCTATCATTAATCTCCTTGATATTAATGTCAATCATTCTTAGCTACAATCATATGTAGCTATTTTTTGCTATGGTACAATTTGTATATAATAATAATACAGGTTTATAAGCCTATATTACAGTTAAGAAATTAATTAGTATGTACATTTAACACAATTTAAGTAACATCATAGTTCAATGTATATTTTTATATATACATTGGTACAGTTTTTATATACCAAATGTACAGTTTTGATATATCAAATATAAATATATGTAGTCCTCTATAGCTACATTAGGATGTAGCCAATAAATTATTTGTTGCCGCAGAAAATGGAAGCTAATTATGGAATGAAACCTTTTTTTTCAATTTGGAGCCAATATCCTAGGTCACTGCATATTATATAACATAGTTCCAGGAACACAACACAAGCCAGGAAATTCAATCTCTACAGATATAACAGTATTTACAGAAAAATATGCTTGGATGTTAGCCTCTCTGAACACATGACTCAATACCATATTTCATTCCTTGTTTATCTAGTTTTTGTTCGCCATTATCAGATTAATCAAAGGATGAGTGAATGATGTCCTTCTTCATCATTTTAAGAGCCACGGTCAAATATGAGCAATAACAATCCTTTCAACACTTATCATGTTGCAAGTTTGTGGAACCCTTAAGATTAGGGACCACACTCTTACAAATATGAATATGTGTTCAAGAGTAAATATCTGTTTCAATGTGTTTAACATTTGTTCTCACACTCAAGAGAAGAAAGACATAAGGTTTTAGCATATTTGAGCTCTTTTTTAACAATACTTATTAATTTCTCTTTCACATGTATATATCCATAAAATCTTTTTTAGAATTCTTCGTTGTTTTAGGGGTTCTTCTTCTTTCAACTTTAACTTGTGGCAAGATCTGGTTCACTCTTGTGGGCAAGGCCTACACAGCGGGTGAAAGTATCTATTTCTTTGAATTTGAGAAGGAAAAGTCCTTGCATGATGTTCTTTATAGAGGATTTTGGTGCTTGATGGTTCACTCTTGATTTTCCAGTGCATAGACAAACAAAAAGCTCCCCGTGATTATGAATTTTAACTGGTTCCCCATGTGGGCAATAGTTTATGATGTTCCATTTGTTTACCACCAGAAAGAGTTTGTGAGGAAGTTAGGAAACCAAATAGGTTCTTTTTTAGAGTATGCGGAGGAGCATGATCAGTTTAGTGGAGAGTTCATGAAGATCAAAGCTATGTTTGATGTCCAGAAGACTATCATGAGATGCATTCCAACAATCATAATGAGGTCAAGGTGCTTAGGCTTGTATATGAAAAGATGGCATTTCTATGTTTTCAATGTGGCCTCTTCCCCTATCCCATAAAAGATTACCTTGATAAAAAAATTATGTCGTTTGGTGTTCTTCCTTACGGATCTTGGTTAAGGCCAGTAGTCTCAGTTCATACAGAATGAGGAAGCATAGAAGATAGCATGTGGTTTGGTTGAACCCCCTTGTAGGTTGGTGCAACATGAAAGCCTCCCCCCCAATGGAAACGAAGACGGCCAAGGATAATCCTAGTCCACAGACGGTTGACAACCCTCATTTGTCTGTTAATTCATCAAGGAGAGAGTCTCAACTAGATCATACAAGGAGTAAGAGCGCAAAGGAATCTATCTACAGTCGGTCTACAAGAACGCTCATTCGATAGACTGGTATATGAGGGTTCTATGGATGAAGCCTAGAACTGTGCGATGCGGGATTGAAGTTCAAGAAGGGAAGGCCACATCGAGCAATCATGCCCAGGAATTTTCTCTCGTTGTTGACCTCACACAGTGGCATGCCCATGAGCTGCTCGACCTAATCACCTTCATGTGCAAGATGATTTGTCTACTAGGAGTTACCCAATAAAGTAGTTGCCCTATTTCCTAAACTCTCTTTACAGTCTTCGAATATTTTTTAGTTTGTGACAATTTCTAAACTTCTCCCATTTAATTTCCAATTATCCTTTTAGTTTGATGTCACTTAGGTATGGTTTTTGATAGCCCATTTACAAGCAATTGTCTTTGACATGCTAGTTACTTTCACATCATCCCACTAGGATCCGGTGTTCATAGTAGTTGCAAGTTGATGCTTACAACTGTTTAGGGCTTTAGGCCTTTATTTTGCTACAAACAACTTGTCATTGATGTATTGATGATAATGGATGAATATGATTGGTTGGTGTTTAAAAAACTTTACTTATGGCACATTACATCTGAATTAGATTTTTCTTATTGACTTAAGGCTTCTTTGATTTTTTTAACTTTTTACCCCTTTGAATGTAACGCCCTATTACCCTTAAATACAGCGGAAAATAAAACTCTAGGCGATTTACAGACCATCGGGTTCCAAACACCCGGCACCAAACCTCACCAATTACAACTTACAACCTACAAAAGCTACGGTCTGAACTCGAGAAAAAACTTAACACAACATAATAGAAATTAAACATATTCTCTCTCCACAAAACCTAGTCCCATCCCAACGCTCAGTCTCTTCGTGGCCACCTGTAAATCAATTCGTACCTGCAAGATGAAACCAAGCAGCCACCCCAAAAAGGGCGGGTCAGTTCCCTGGAATGGAACTGGTACAATTCTCCAAAAACAAATATAAACATAACTCTTCAAATAAATAGTAACATGAAAACAAACTCTTAAAAGTAAAACAGAGATAAAGCACTTCAAAACAATCAAGTTTAAAGAGAAATGAAAACAAGACAAAGATAAAGAAGAACTTCCAAAACAAGTCATCCACTTAAGTAGTCACACCACATAGTTAGTAAGCATCCATTGTTGATGTTAGAACCAATTCCCGTTCGGAGTATAAAGACTCAGATAGTCACAAAGGACTAGGAATAATAAGATAGATCCAAGAACCAATAACTCAAGAGTGGAAATAATTCAATTGGAGAGATGGCCCCCACCGCCAGATATCAATGTCCATATGGACGAGGGATATACAGCCCCTGCTGTCAGATTTAAATGTCCTGGTGGAGAGGGATATACAGCCCCCTGCTGTTAAATATCAATGCCCCTATGGGCGAGGATATACAGCCCCCTGTGTTAAATTAAAAATGTCCTGATGGACGAGGGATATACAGCCCCGCTGTCAAATATCAATGCCCCTATGGGCGGGGATATACAGCCCCCTGCTGTTACCATTGAAGACGCGCGCACGTCGAAAGAAAGATTTCCAAGATGACCTTTCCAAATTCCCACTAGATCACCAACTACCCAGAGCAATACCAAAACACTCAGTCCTACAGAGTGCAGAAGCGTAAACCCTAAGCAGTCAATGTCTAACGGGACACCAATAGAAGAAACCAATACCCAAGTGAGTTCCACATCCAAGGCTCAGTTAGTCACACAAGCTGAGTCAGTCACACAACCATTTCTTTTTTTTAGAAGTTCCTCTTAAAGCCAGTTAGCGTTTTCCAAAACATTCCACAAGTCAATCAGCCAAAATAACGTAGTACGAGAAATCGTACAAAACATTCCATAAGTCCCAAAACACAACAAGCTGAGTACGAGAAATCGTACAAAACATTCCATAGAGTCCAAAACACAACAAGCTGAGTACGAGAAATCGTACAAAACTCCATAAAGTCCAAAACACGTCAAGCTGAGTACGAGAAATCGTACCTGGGTAACGCTGTAGCAGTTCTAATCAACTTGCACAAACAATCAACAGTACTCTGAAGAATATTAAAGGTAGTCTATCATCAATCACTTGTAGCCCACGTTAAACTTAAATAAACTCCTCACTTATTTCTAAATCTCAATGTCTTTTTAAGCCCTCACTTAAATGCTATGAATAACCTTTGACTTGTCTTAGAATGTTGTATAACTCAAGGTTGTAAGACCAAGGAATGTATTTTATTAACACTTGTTAATTGTTCCACCCTTATCCACCTTACCCATACCTAACCATAATTCTCACATTAAAGACCTTATAACATAAGTGCATTATACGTTATTCAATCAATCTTAGAATTTCAATAACAATTCTTAAGCTCAATACTTTTATTCTTACTTTAGGACATACATCGTGTTATGACCAATGATGGGTTTATCTTAGAATACTAACTATTATTTCACAATTTATTGACTATGTATCTTTATCAATATACTAGATAATCCATTATAACTAAGTTTTCCCCCTTAACTTAATTATGATCTACATCCCGTTATACTGAAATCGTAGTGTTGTAGATGCATTTTAATATAACTTATTTGAGCTACTAAACTCAATTATCTTATCTTTAGTTCAGAATGGCCTTTAGTACAACCATCTATTAATCTTGTCATAAGTTGTTAAATTACTTTTCATCTTGAAATAACCATATTATAGTTAACTCACTTATCGAACTCTCACATTTAGTATCCACAAGGTATATTATTTACTTAACCATAACTTTATAATAAGGTGTTTTAAGATAACCTTTTTATGTACCTTACTTACATTTTAATTCCCAAGTATTCAATTTTACACACATTCTCTCCATAGAGTATGTATAATCCTTTTGTACTAATTTTAATAAACTAAGTCTTAAATACATTTTATATTACTACAAGACCAAGGTTCAAAGGATAACTAATAAATTAATTTCCTTTATTGTATTTAGGATGGACAATATATCTACATAAAGTAGAATTTATCAAAGGAATTAAATTCTGGTTCGTAAGTGAAATTGTTAATTATTTAATAAGATAATCTATTATGAAAAATCCCCATACCTTATATTCAAATGACACATTAATATTCCCGTGTCAAAAGGTAAATCCTTATAGCCTCTTATGTAACTTAGTTCCTCTAAATAAAGGTTCAAAGGTTATGTATCTAATTTCTATTTATAAACCTTTCAGTAAATCTTTAACTATTATGTACAACACTTATTTATAAACTCACATCTTGAATATTAGTAATAAATGTATTTTATATGGCTAACTAATCTAAGAAACTTAAGGATTATTATTAGAGTAATTCCTAATCATAGTTTAATATAGTTTATACCATAATCCTTTTAATGATTTCATCTCAAAATATTAAGTTATTACTCAATACTATAAATATTAAGAAATGATTAAACCTAGACTGATTTATCCTCTTCACATTTAGATGTAGAAGTAACTCATTTACTTTATTATTGTTTATATAATAAGAACATTTAAATGTAAAAGTATTTCATTCATTTTATTATCAATTATAATAAGATCTATTTGTGTAACACTTTATGTAAACTAATTACAAATATTCCTAAATTTCAACTTATTAATTTCTTAACCCAATTATAGATTTACATTGTGGACATTGACTAAATATATACATGTATTTTAATACTGTTATATAAATCTTAGAAATTCAAGGGTAACTAAAAACTCAATTCGTAACCATAATAAATACCACCTCATATAGTATTCTATTATTAGTATTATGTAGAGGTTTATTTTAACTCATTAATTCCTTCATATTATATTTCTATAAGGTATTTTATTCTTTTATTTATTTATTTATCGTATATATACATATATCCTTCCTATTATTTTCTCACAAGGAATGTTATTTCCTTTATCTATTTTTATTGTATATATATATATATATATATATATATACATATACCTACATATATAAGATTTATCCAGAACACTCTTTAAGAAATTCTATTGTATTTAATTATACCTAATATCTTGTAGACATACCCAAAACTGATTTATGGTTTATAAAATAAAGTATTTCCCTTAGTTTTAGTTAAACATATTAGCTTCCATATTATATATAATAAATAAAATGTAGTTTAGTTAAATTCCTTGATTTAATATAAGTTTCTATTTATTCTCTCATATAAATATATATATAATATATGTAACAATTTTACTTCACTTAAAGTTAATACCCAAAATATTTATAAACATACTGTATAATGTTAATTAGTCTTATTATTTTTCCCCACCTATAAAGTTCATTAATCAACTATACTTTAATTTTTGATTACATTAAAAACCATATATTATAAGTTATTCTTATGAAAAATCATAAACACAATTTTTAAAACCTTTTACCATTGCCCAAAAATTCCCAAATTTAATATACAGTAACTATAACATTTTAGACATATTATAAAATTTTTATTTCATAAAAATATCTTTTTAATTTAGCCAAATAATTCCAGAAAACCCGTAACTTGCAAAAATCATAACTTACGTTTAAAAACTCCAAAACCATAATAATTTACATCAAAATAAACTAGATAAAATAAGGAATCTGTGATAAAATTTCAAGTCAAAATACATTCGGGAAGATATTTAAATTAACCCAACAAGTTAGGACTATTTACTGGAATTTATAAACTTTAATAATTATTAATAGCACGATCTAATCTCGGCCGTCCAATCTTTAAAACGAGATCGGACGGCCCCTGTACACCCAGTTCTTCAGCGAATTCAGATTCCCAGTCGAGTACTAAATCATCAATATCTCCTAATCTACAGAACGAAATCGAGTGATTTGTTTCTATGGATTCGAAATCGAATTTCGGTTCTAATGATACCGGTTTCCCCAATTATAATGCAGTATATAATGGAATTCGAATTCAGTTCGAATGTTAGGGTTCATAATGTTACAGAGTGCGATTCGAAAACAATTCCAGCAAATCCTCCTAATCTAACACATAATTGACTAAATTGAGACATGGGTTAGATCGAAAACAGACTACGACAGCAATAATCGGAGAAATTTGATCGGAGACTCACCGGAGTGTGCGAATTTGGGTGATTTCGAAATCGGAATCTGGAAAAAATTCGAACTTGAATGTTTTCGAGGAGCTCACTTTGCAGATCTATAAGTTAAGTTCTAGATCGAATTAGAATACGTATAAGGGCTAATCGAAAGAGGAAACTTAGATCTACATATGATAACAAGAACTAATCCTAACTCGCAACACAGAAAGAAATCGAAGCTAGAAGTTGCGAGTTTACCTTACGTTTTCTGGAAAGAAAACTGTGATTTTATGCTGTGATGAATTCGAAACTTTAGACACCTCTCTCTTACAAACGGTTTCGAATTAGCTTTGGTCATCAACATGAAGTTATAGAGGGATTAGAGTTCTTCAAAACGAGCTAAAGAACATGGAATTTGGCTGAGAAACAAAGAAGTTTGGCTAGTCGAAGTTACCTGAATTCGAAGAGAAACTGGAAACTGCAATGCAGCAAGGATGGTTTGCAGGTAGCAACTTTGGCTCGAATTTCGTTGATTTAGAACGGAGTTAGGGCTTGTGTGAGTTATGGTTGTTTAGAGGAAATGTAGGAGAGGCAACAAAGAAGACGGCACTCAAAAATTCAATAAGATGAGAAAGTTATGAGGTCACAAGATAGGGAAAAATCGGTTCTGAAAATCGTGGAGATAGAAATCTATCTAAGTGTGGGCGGGTGAGCTTGACACGTGGCAGATCTTAAAATTTTGATTCAAAACTTCAATCTAGCATAACTTTGGCTAGGATGATCCGTTTTTGACGTTCTTTTTATCGATCTTCATGGTTTTTCATAACCTATTTATTGGTATAGGTTTCATGCCTGGTTTGACCATTCTCAAAAAGTCAACTCTAGCAAGGCTTAATAAGCTTTAAGGTTTCTAGAATTTTATATTGACTTTTATTTTCAAAACAATGTTCCAACACTTCCTAAAATCTTTATAATATATGGAGTGTTTAATAATTTTCCCAAGATTTATTGACTTATAAATCTTATTATTAAATTCATAATACTATATAATAATATAATAATAGGATAGGAAAAACCCCTAAATAAATTTCACAACCCCATATATAGTTTAATATTCATAATTCCATATAATGATTTAATATCCTCATTCCATATAATAATTTAATACTTAATAATATTATAAAGGTTTAATAAAGAAAGCCCCTAAATTAATTAAATTAATTTAGGGGTATTTCCTTTGAATCTTGCACTTGGACTTATTCCCTTCTCGGTTTTTTTTTTTCATTCTTTGATTATTTTCATTAAACATCTGGCAATGATGATGCTTTGATATTTATTCAATAAATATAACTTGACGATCAATATTCATAATGTTTTAGCCTTGACATATCTTCCTTTTTCATATACTCACTTTATGATGATGGAAGTCTTTCGTTGCTCCGCTAATCTTGAATTGTGTTCTTTTAAGATGGTTATTTGTCCTCACCCCTCAAATTACGAACCTCATTTTAGTTGTGGAAAATATGTGGTCCTAATACTCCCAAAAACATCGATAGATGATGCCTTCCAGCTCTGTGACTATTCAATCAAGGGAGGGTATAGGAAATACTTAAGCTTGTAAAGTCAAACCCTAAGGTTACCTCATGGTAACTAGGAAGTTGACCATACATACAAGTGAATATCGTTGTGATCCTCATCATCATAAGAAGTTTTGTTTCATGTGAAAGTAAATAATACTAAATTCTTCTGACACTCAAAATCTCCACTTAAAACACTCAGCCAAGTGAGTAATAGTTTAGATAAGAGCTTTCAAAACGCAATTTACTAAGGCCATGACCCCAATACGAACAAGGTCCAATTGTCTTCAAGCATAAAATCAGTGAAGATAATTCACAGTACTTTTTAGAAGCAAATAAGTCTACATGTCCTCTTATATTAGAGACATAAAACTAATAGCAAATTAACAAAGGGAAAAAACTAAAAATACCCCTATTTTGACACTGATTATTATGCATGTGTGACATTTCCCCACACTTATATGTTGTGTTAAATTTGCATGTGAACTTTTGTTTGTAGTATTTTTAAAGACATAAATAATATATAATTTAAAAGGTATACACTAGAAGCATATAGGGTTAGTGAGTAAGAGTAAGTTAATCGAAGTCATTGGTCGTGAAAGAGTAAGCTAACAGAAAGTTTGAAAGGATAGGTTTCCCTTATTTAATATATTTGGCTAGACTTAATGATGATGTAACTAAGGTTAAATATGAATGTTTCATGATTCATCAGTGGATGAGCTTCAGGTTAACATCAACATGCCTCAATTGTGAAGATTGTCATGATCAAATGGAAATTTTGCTTTTCACTTAATGGATATAACATCATTCATAAGTTTATTGCTTTAAAGAGATGTTGGAATAGTAGTTTTCCTGGATGAAAACTCCAATACAATGGATCTTTCTCTTCCATTTTGAGGGTATAGTATCTTTATTGTAGTGTAGTTGGTGGAACTCGAATATGTCTTGATTACCTTCAAATTTTTGCACTGGTGGTTGCTTTTCAAGATACTATGGTTGTGGTTACTGAATGGTGACATTGTAGAGAAACTTCCAAAGTGAGACCTCACTGGGTTCTTCATTTATTGAACCCCAAGATGTAGACATCCTCTTCCTCATGGTGTCCCATTGGTAGTGGATGAGTGATGGGGTCCAAATGAGCATGGTTTGGGGTATATTTCATATGTTTGTCAACATTTTCATGCTCATTTCTACACTCTAGTAGTTTTCCTCTAGTTTTATGTATTTATTAGTGTTTTACATAAATATTATTGAAACAGGAGGAATACCATAGCTAGTAATAAAGTAAACAAAGAGATGAACATGTAGGCACAAACGGATCCAAAATCAGAGCTATAAAAAGAAGATAGAGCACTTTTTTCCTTTGTGTCTTCGGACCTCCCCAGGCCGACCGCCCCACAGGTCCGGATGGTCTTTGTTGTTTTTTGACCGCCACCCCAAGCCGCCAGAATTTTGCCTAGATTTGTGTTTTCTAAAGCAGAAGAAGAGAGGAGAGAGAGGCATTCTACCACAACACACAAAACGACGGAAAAGAAGAAGAAGGAGGGAAGGCTCATCTCCATTGAAGCTCTTCTTCAACCTCCCATGGATAATTATTCTCCTTTCTCTCATTTTTGTGCTTTAATGGTTGTGTAGTCTCCTTGTAGCTTGGGATGGGGATTTTACCCCAAAATCCCTAATACCTCCATTGTTGAACCTTGATCTTGTTTTTATGCTCTATCTTAGTCCTTGTGCTTAATGAAGATAATTCTTGAGTGTTTATGACTTCTAAACTTGTTGCTCATGATTTAGGGATTTGTTTAGGGTTTTTCCCAATTATCAATTATGTGTTAAATTGGTTGGTATGGCCTACCGATAGTTTAGCCTTATTGTGGGATTCTATCAAAATGATATTCTGAGGTAGAAACCTAAACCGTGGGGACTAGAACAGTGTACTCTAATTTTGATGATTTTGAGATTAGACTACATTGCAATTTAGTGGAACCAAGCTTAGTGCTATCGATTGACCCAGGCTTAGCTGACTGAGAAGTTTCGGTTAAATTGGTTAGGATTAGTAGGCCTAGAGTAGGTTTCTAATTAATTAAGTGTTCCGTTGTTTAGCCATAAGTTCAAGGGTTGACAATCGGTAATAAGGGGAGGACGGGTGCAAATAATCATCCGGGCTACATCTATCCTAGATAGTTAGTTTAGTGTTTATTGTCTTTATTTATTTCTTCAATTACAACCCAAAAACCCAAAACCCTCAATTTAAGTTTATGCACTTTTATTTATCTTCTTGTACATTTACTAAGCTTATAACTAACTAGATAGTTATGAAGTCCCTGTGGATACGACCTTGTTGTACTACAATGACTGGGTTCACTGCCCATAGTTAGCAAGATAGTTTCACTACTATTTTACGCAACAATGAGACTCAAAGAGAGGTGTTAGATACAGTTGTGAGCCTTCTTCAAATTTTATGATGTAAGGTTCATCTTCCTTGATGGATGCCTACCCAGCGATAGTACAGTTAAAAACCCAATAGTAGGTAAAGAGAGGCATTAAAGTTTGTCTTAACTGGTGACTCGTGAACGATTTTAAATGGAGGTGTGGGTGGTATGTAGAGATCCACCATGTAAACTTAATCATCTGACAAAAAACTTGGAATATTCTCGTAACTAGTCCTTCAACACATTGTTTTCCTCTATTGTGGGATTATCCTTATCATCTTCCCTAGTTTATTCCTCAAATTTATCTTAATACTATCATGTAAAATCCATCCTTTATGTGCATATTCAATCATGTTGTAGCTTCCCCCAAGCTTCAATATCATCTCTTAAGAGTTGGAAATGCATAATAAGCTCTCATATCTTCTCTTGAGAGTTTGAGGTATATGAATCCATAATTCATGATTTATCTTGCATCATTGAAGATTCTTTGGGATTGTTCATGTTTCTCTTTGGTCTCCTCCTCATAATGTTTACCGTAAACTCCTCCTTAAAAACTTTATCAGAAGTTTCTTTAAATCCTTACCACTTTTTTCTTTATATTTGGCTAAAAAATATGTCATACAATTTCTTGAGATAGTGTGTGCATGGCTCTAAATATGTCCATACGGTTTAAGCCTCGCATCGTGATTGTTCATTTTTGCATAAAAGTTCACCCAAAAATTTATAATACAATTAGATCTTCATTTTTCAACTAGTTGGGTTGGATTTGGAGTTGAATAAGTCTCATGGGGTGGTGAAGTTGGGTATCAAATGATGAATAAGATTCCCTACAAAATTCGTCAGTACATCCGTACTCTTGATAGAAAAAAAAGTTGACAAGGATTGAATCAATGGTTTCATCCATAATATTTTCAAAGCAATCATATGTAGACCCTCAACATGTTGTAGAAATACCTTTTCCTTGGTCTCAGTAATTTCATGATCCCCTCCATCCCTCTAGAATCCTCAACAGGTTGGACTTTTCCTTGCCTCACTATGGTATTGATAGTAATCCATCTAACTGATTGTTCCTACCCCTTGAAGGAAAACATCAAATTCTAAAAGTAAACCTTATTCATGATGAAAAATAAAATTGCGTACACTAACTTATAATCAAGACATGCATCCATGTTAAATGACAAAACTCAGCACAATGTAGTTCTTTGGTGCGGTTCACTCCCCCCCCCCATTCTCTACTTATGTAAAGCAAAGTGAACTTGCTGCCAAATTTCCTTCCATCCCTCTTTTACGTGGGAATTTGCCTTCAAATTGGTAGCCTGGGTATCTATTTTGTCTATTGCTTGGTGGTGTTCATTCTATCACTTGTGTGTGTGTAAGAACGGGTTGCATGTGGCATCTGTGAGCTTAAAAGCAATCAATTTCATCATATCTACTGCTCCTAACCACCGTTAACCTATGTCACATCCACCTATCTTTTGTTCCAATATTTGCTTGGTTCGTTTTGTCCTACTTACCAGATTAGAGATCGATAGTGGCTATGTGGGTTTGGGGTTCTAACAAAGAAGGGACACAAGAGAAGGCTTTTGGGAGTGATGATCGGGAACATGAGAAGGATATATGGAACACTCTCAATTTCTAGTTCTAGTAGAATGGTGTTACTCTTCGATTGCTGCATGTCCCCCCCCCCCCCCGGTCTTCCTCAAGCCCATTTTGGTGCGCATCGATCGTTGGTTATGGGCCACGTTTAACCTTTTTGTTGTTTGTCTCTATGTCGCTTCAACTAATCTATGTGAGGATCAATTTCCTTTTGGTAGGAGAAAGCAGTACAACTTGCTTTCGGTGGTCCTTAGTGGAGGTCACGATGGTGGTGGTGATTGTTTAGGACACGACGGCCTTGCTGGTGAACAAGAAAAGAATTTTGGTGCTACTGACATAAGTTTTGTTAAGAGTATATTTGGCTTTTGATTTTATATTTGTCTGGGGTTGTTGGATGTCTATAATCTATACGGATCTAAGAAGAGTTTTAGCTCTCTATTTTTTTCTTTTATAGTAGTCAGTAGTATCTCAAAGAAGCAAGTCACGCTTCTAGAGCCGATTGACGGTAGACACTTAGTCCCGCTACTCTTGTAACAACCCATGAGGCTTTGGTTGCTTATAGTAGTATTGTCTTTGTTATGAACTCTTGGAGGTACATTTTTCGGTTTGAAAATCATTAGTATATGCTATTTAGGGTTGTATTGAAAATTAATGAAATTTTGGGTAGGATTTTTTTTAAAAAAAGACATGCATCCATGTTGTAGTTTTTTTACAACAATGCCAAAACTGAACACATGGGGCACATGAATATAATTAAAAACACAGAAAAGAGTGCAGCCTCAATTGGGGTAGTTATGTTGGTAGAGGGTGGAGTAGAGGAGCAAAAAGTTATGAGTTCGATGTAACACCCCATTTCTTAAACACTTAGATTAACTTCTTAAACCATTAGAATTTGTAGTAAAATACAAAATTATTTAGGTGTTACAACCACAATCCTCTTAAGGGGATGTTAAGGCTCAACCACTTCTTAAAATCAACTTTAAACTTTCAAAAATTTGGGCATGATTTACCAAGACATGTCTCTTAACACCATATACATCTTTATGCAAGAAAACATGCTCACAAAATGTAACCACATGGCATGACCAACTAGTGGCTCCCGAAAGGTAGTACCTACAATTTACAAGGTAGTCTAGAACATATGTCCTTACACTTTGTCCTCGTCTAATACATTGCTCGAATTAGTACAAGGAAGAGGCTGGCCAACCATGGCTGTCATACGCTTAACTTCAATTACAAAAGAGTATGAGGGAAAAGTGCTCTCATACTTTGATTTACACCTTTTAAACCCATGGTAAAGTCTTTTAAAAGCAAATAAAGGTATTATAGTTTAACAAAGGAGTTTGTACAAAACTCTTAACACTCAAGCAGCTCAAATTCCGCATAAGCTCACACTCTCATAGCCTCTAAGACCTGCAACAAGGTCAAACACTTACAGATAGCACACAAGATAAACTGTCAGTATAAAACTAAGTAAACACTAAGCAACCCTAAAGGTAGTTTTATTACTCTTTTAATAATGATTATTGATAAATTTGTATCTTTCATTTACTCCCTGTAACTTGCTTCCATTTGGAGTCCTTTTAAAGGACATCATCTCTCATTATACACCTTGTTGCCTCAAATCTTCACAAGCACAAGTTAATCATATATGCCACAAGTCCACATAAGCATAAATCATATACATAAACATTGTGGAGATCCTTCAAGAGGAACATAATTCTATACGTTCAATTCATTTCAAACATCCCATTATAGTTCATTTTCACACATCAATGTTCATATGAACATTCCAAGATCAATAGCACATTATCCATAAAGTATAAAATGGCTTGTGTCCCTTATGACATTGCAAATTTCAATGGCACATATGGCCTCCGGTTTAAAAGGTTTGTTTCCCTCATATTATCAATGGCTTCATTAGCCTCCAGTTTATAGGGTTTATTTCCCTCTTAATATCAATGGCTTCACTAGCCTCTGGTTCATATGGTTCGTTGCCCTCTTAATATCAATATCTCTACTAGCCTACGGTTTATAGGGTATATTCCCTCTTAATATCAATGGCTCCACTAGCCTCCGGTTTAATAGGGTCTGTTGCTCTCTTGATATCAATGGTGCTATTAGCCTCCGGTTTATAGGGTTAGTTGCCCTCTTAATATCAATGGCTTACTAGCTGCAAACGGTCTTTTTGATATATTAAAAACTACGAAATTAATTCTAGAAATTAATAAATAAAATAAACCTACGGGTTACAAAATATTCCCGGTCTTAGCAGTAAAGTAATATGAGCAACCGGGGTATCGAACCAAGGGACTAAGAAAACGAATCTAATCCTAGCAAAAGCTGTAAATCGGGGGAAAGTTGTAGAATAATAAAATAGAAAACAAGAAGAAAGTAAGTGAATAAGATCATAAAAACAGAACTCCGGGTTTAGGTGGTCTTTTCTAGTTAAGTCATGCAGTTCTATCACCAGTGATTAGGAAATAAGGTTCGGCAAATTCTAATAAGTTTCTAAATGACTAAATCCTAGCCAAATAAAACTCTCTTGCATAGAACGTGATAAACCAAATCATGAATGTTAGATTTAACTAATGCTTGTGTTTAGTGTATGTAAACAGAGAGTTTGTAATAAGCGAATGCTTGCTTTCTTATTATATAAAACTGATGTTACACGCCTATGCCTTACATGTATATATATACATTTAGATATATGCTAAAGATATACAAATCCTAACAGAAAATCTTGGAAGATAAAATAAGTAAGTAAAAGATAATACTTACTTAAGTGGAACAATTAAAGATATATGGGCCTAAGTAATTGGACCTGCATGATTAGGCCCACTATTATCCCAATACCCCCCCTCAAGCCGTAGGTAAGCAAGATTACCTAGGCTTGTGAGACTATGGTTGGTCATCCCCATTTGTTGAATTTGATCTCTGTATCTGGTGCCTGAAAGGACTTTAGTCATCATGTCTGCCAATTGAGTTGAGGTGTGTGTGTAAACTATATCAACCAAACCTTGCTGTATTTGTTCACGAACAAAATGACAATCTATCTCGATATGTTTAGTCCTTTCATGTAAACGGGATTTCGAGCAATGTGAATTGCTGACTGGTTGTCACACTTGACTGGTACTGGAGTGATGTTGGTGACCAAGTTCATGAAGGAGTCGTGTTAACCAGGTGAGTTCTGCTGTGACTCGCCGTAGAGAACGATATTCAGCTTCTGCGCTAGAGAGAGAAACTGATCCTTGTTTCTTAGTCTTCCACGAAATAGGACTGTTACCCAGGAAAATATAGTAGCCAGACACTGACTTTCGTGTGTTAGGGCATGCAGCCCAATCTGAATCACAATATGCTAGAAGATCTAACTTCCCTTCCTGCTTCTTATTAAGTATTATCCCATAAGTCATGGTTCCTTTAATATATCATAGTGTATGAAGTGCTGCTTGCATGTGAGTATCAGTTGGATTTTGCATGAATTGACTCAGCACCTGAACTGTGAAGCTAATATCTGGTCGGGTGTTAGATAAATAATTCAACTTTCCAACTAATCGACGGTAAATAGTGGGATCTTCAAGACTTGTACCGTCGTTGAGGAGAAGTTGTTTTCCCATTATCATGGCCCTTGTGTGGTTCTAGCATGTTGACAATCATATTCCTCGACTAAGTCTTTACAAACTTCCGTTGGGATAGAATGTATCCATTATCTGTGTGTATGAATTCAATTCCAAGGAAGTAATGCAGCGCACCCAAATCTTTTATCTTAAAATTTAGATGCAAGGCTTGTTTGATGGCATCTACACTCTGTTGGTTCGCCCCTACGACAAGCATATCATCTACATAAACTGCAACAAAAATCATCTCACTCCCGGTACCCTTATAGAATAGGGAATAGTCATTCTTCGACTGTGTGAAAGCAAGAGTCTTGAGGAACTGAGCAAGCTTAGAAAACCATTGTCGGGAAGCTTGCTTAAGTCCATACAGGGATTTCTTTAATCGACAAGCTTTATTTCGACCAATAACTTCAAGCCCATGAGGTACCCTCATGTAAACTTCCTCATCAAGAGTCCCATGCAAAAAGGCATTGTTAACGTCGAGTTGATTGATCACCCAACCTCTGTGAAGAGCGACTACTATAAGAGCACGCATCGTGGTTAGCTTAACCACGGGAGAAAAGGTCTCTGTATAATCCAACCCATGACGTTGTGTAAAGCCTTTTGCTACTAATCTTGCCTTGTAGCGCTCTAAAGATCCGTCGGACTTCAGTTTGATCTTGTAAACCCATTTGCAACCAACAACTTTCTTCCTTTTGGCAAATCTACTACTTCCCACGTGTCATTTTCTTCCAGTGCCTTTAATTCATCTCGCATGGCCTTTTGCCAATGTTCATGAAGAACCGCTTCCTTGTAATCGTTGGGCTCACACATGTTCATAATTTCATTATTATGATCGGTGGTCAAGAGAGCAATAGAAGTACAAGGCTTGATGTCAGTTAAACTTGCACAATCGGATATAAAACCAGAGTGTTGACCTTTGCTTCCGTTACCCTCTCATCTAAGACATCTTGAAAAGCAGTGTGGCAAACATAGTCATTAAGGTAATCTGGTCTATGAGTCTCTCTACTGGAACGACGTAGACCATGAGAAACACTATCATGTGATACTGTCGGGACTTCTGCTGGACTAGAGATGGAAGAATCTTCGTTATCATGCTGAACGGATGTGATGAATTCACGCGTGGCATTAGCGGGTATCCCATCATCCTCGAAAAGAACAGGGTGTTGGGTCGGTTACATAAATGTCACCGTGGTGGACTGTAGCTCTATAGACTTCAATATCTTGTTGAAAAGGAAATATATCAACATGGAATTTGATGTCACGGCTGACGTCAATTTTGACTAGTAAGACTCAAAACTTTCCATCCCTTTTTCCTTGGATCAATTCCTAAATAAACACATGCTTCTCCTCTTGGATGAAACTTTCCATTTTTGTGATTAACAATAGTCTTGTAATATAAGCATCCAAAAGGCTTTATCTCCTCATACTCCGGTCTCTGACCATGCAGGCTTTCAAACGGAGGTTGACCATTTAAAGCCTTTGATGGCAGCGATTAATCAAAAGGTTGCATATAATATGCACTCACCCCAATACAAAAGTGGAACATTTGACTGGAAAAATATAGCTCTGGCAGTTTCAAGCAAATATTTATGTTTTCTTTCCACTATCGCATTTTGTTGGGGAGTATATGCACATGTTGTTTGATGTATGATTCCTTCTGTGGCATAAAACAACTTTCCCTCATTCGAATTCCCAAGTTCTTTCGCATTATCTGTCCTTACTATTTTGACTGCAGCCTCAAACTGTCGTTCGACCATCTTGATAAATTGACAATAACACTCCAAGATTCACTCTTTTGCCGGATAAGATGAGCCCAAGTGGTCCGAGTATAGTCATCAACAATACACACAAAAAAACTTATATCCATTATAAGTTTCCGTGCTAAACGGTCCCCAAACATCTATATGCCAACATTTCGAAAGCTCTTGTACTTTTGTGATTGGACTTATCAAAGGGAAGACATTGAGCCCTAGCTTTGTAACAAATATCACAAGCAAATGTAGAAGGAACATCGGCTGTTTTATTAATCCCATTTTAACAAGTTTAGGATAAGGTACATGACCTAAGCATACATGTATTTGCTCAGCCTTCGGACTTATCCGTGTAATCAAACCTCTATCTACCGTATTAAAGTCTCGGTTTACTTTCTCGCAGCCCAGACCATTCTCGCAGCCCAGAACATTACCGCAGCCCAAATTCCTTCCTTCGCATCTGCCTCGTTCTTCTACCCAGCGATCCGCCTCAGTGGAATCCAAAATATAGAGCCCACCTTGGTTAAGCCAACACTTCTAATCATCCCTGTTGTAGGGACCTGAAGAAAACACCGCTTCGAATCAAAAAGCATGGAACATTTATGCTGCTCAGTCATCGTCTTCACTGAAATCAAATTAAACATAAAATCTGGAACATAAAGCACATCCCTAAGCGAGATTTCCTTTCCGATTTTAACATCTCCCACCATACTTACTGCTTGAGGTCTACCGTCGGGTAGCCACAACAGTGCGATTGCACTTGAGATTCTTCCAATTATGAAACAAAACCCTAGCTCATGACATATGATCAGTGGCCCCCGAATCAATTACCCACCTTCCGCGGTTTGGTTGTGCAATTCGTTGCTCAAAAAACAATTTTCAGCACAAATATTGAAGGAATACTTACGGAGAAGAAGTTGCAATATTCGTTTTCCTTTTTCGTTGCTGCGACTGTGCTTCGAATCAACTCAGAAATTTGTTGAAGTTGTTTTTGTGTTAAACCTCCTTCATCTTGTTTTTCCATGTCGCTGACTTCCTCCTGTTCTTTCGCAGTATTAGCATACGCTTTCTTCTTGCGAGCTAGAATGGCGTCTCTTCCATGGAGCTGATAGCACTCCGAAGCGAGATGGCCGGTTTCGCTTGCAGTGCGAACATCTGCGTCTCTGGTAACAATCATCGGCGCTGTGGCCGTCTTCTTGCAGAAGAGCAGGTAGTCTTCTCTTGTCTCCTTCATTTTTCTAGGGTTCTTCGATTTTCACCGACACCATGACTGTAAAACGACATGGCATCCTCCTGATGAAATATTTCTCTCTCTGATCCTCTTCTTGCACTATCAAAGAGAATGCTCTTTCTAATGTTGGAACATCTTGCATAGCCAAAATCTGGCCTCTGATTGCTAAATATTCTCGGTTCAAACCCATGAGAAACTGAACCAACTTGTCGTTCTCTCTGGCCTTTTTGATTGCTTATTCACTCTGCATGTACACCCTGTACAACTACATCATTCCGGTGGTTGAGCCGAATCAATCTCTCCCCAAATCCTCTTGAGTTTGTTGTAATAAGCCACGACTGAATCTTCACCTTGTTTAGCCTCTGCTAATTGCCGCTTCAAGGTGTGAATTACCGCCAAATTGCTCTTCTCATATCTGCTGCAAAGCGCATCCCAAATTTCTTTGGGATCTTCAATACCTCACGCCTTGCAAAACTGTTGGGTCGAGTGAGGTCTTCAACCAAGAAACAACCAGGGAGTTTGCTCTCTCCCAGGCTGCAGAACGCACTGCATCATTCTCTGATGGCTTTTCTATCTTGCCAGTAACAAAAACAAACTTTTTCTTTGTTTTCAGGGCGGTCGTCATATCCGTCTTCCAACCCAGAAAACCAATCCCGGTGAACTTTGGAACAAGATGCAACCCAGGGTTTTCAGCGGCATGAACGTAGATCGGGTCATTGACGTCGATCACATTGTTGCTGCTGACGCTACCAATTTCACCTGCTTTCTTTTTGCCTCCATCATCGTCGGCCATAGTTGAAGATGATTAAAACAGAGAAATCTTTCCCTAAGCTCTTGATACCATGTTAGATTTAACTAATGCTTGTGTTTAGTGTATGTAAACAGAGAGTTTGTAATAAGCGAATGCTTGCTTTCTTATTATATAAAACTGATGTTACACGCCTATGCCTTACATGTATATATATACATTTAGATATATGCTAAAGATACAAATCCTAACAGAAAATCTTGGAAGATAAAATAAGTAAGTAAAAGATAATACTTACTTAAGTGGAACAATTAAAGATATATGGGCCTTAGTAATTGGACCTGCATGTTTAGGCCCACTATTATCCCAATAGGATTAGGGTTATTAAAGGATTTGTTAGTTTAGTTGGGAGCTAAAGAGTAATTATGTTATACGCTTAACTAGTATAAATAGGCTGATCCTATCAGATTGGCTTTATCTACCCTGTAACAGGGGTTGGTGGATTATTACATTTGTGCCACCTGATCGGCGTGATCCGACAACGCACTAGTACAAAAAACATCTATTTCGGCGTCCCTATTTCAGCGGTTGTAACAACAACCGTTAAAATAGGTGCCCCGAAAATTCTATGTCTAAAAAAAGGCACCTATTTCGGCGGTTCTTAGCTAGGAACCGCCGAAATAGGTGTCTTTTTTTAGGCATAGAATTTTCGGAAGCCTATTTTCCCGGGTTTTTTTCAAAAAATTCGGACCGCGGGAAAACTTCAGCCTATTTTAGACATAAAATTTTCAGAAGCCTGTTTTCCCGGTTTTTTTTTCAAAAAATTCGGGCCGCGGGAAAATTTCAATCTATTTTGGCGGTTCCTAGCTAACAACCGCTGAAATAGACTTTATTTCATTATATATATCACAGCTGCTCTTCATCTCTCTTCTCTCACGGTAATTTTGCAACTCTAACTGGCGAACATACATGCTTTGCGCTCCTCTCTGCATCTCGCTCACTAGATTGAAAACGGGGTTGAAGTAGTTCATTCTAGAACTGGTAATATACTCGAACTTATCTTTTTCTCATTGGAGAACAAGCTACATACATGCTCTGCGCCTTTCATTCTCTTTGTTTTGTCTACGCATCTCTTCATTCTCTTCTAGTGTCTGCGCCTATGTAGTGACAAATCACTGAAACTGCTGCATCTCACTCACCAGATTGAAGACGGGGCTGAAGTAGTTCATTCTAGAACCGGTAATATACTCAAACTTATATTTTTCTTTTTGGAGAACAAGAAACATACATGCTTTGCGCCCATTTATTCTCTTCTTTGTGTTTTGTGTCTCTTTATTCTCTTCTTGTGTCTACGCCACTACAATCTCTTCACACTCACGGTGATATTGCAAGGCGAACAAGAAGCTTACATGCTCTGTGTCGTTGTTCATTCTCTTGCGTTTGCGCCTCTATAGAGATACAAAACTGTTGCATCTCGCTCCCGAGAAAGAAGACGATGCAGCTAAATTTTTTTTATTTTTTAAAAATACCTATGGCGGCGGTTGTTAGCTAGGAACTGCCGCCATAGGTGTGTTTTTTTTTAAAACCACCTATGGGGGCGGTTCCTAGCTAACAACCGCCGCCATAGGTGTTTTTTTTTTTAAAAAAAACAACCACCTATGGCGGCGGTTGTAGCTAGGAACCGCCGCCATAGGTGTTCTATCTCGGCGGTTGTACAACCGCCAAAATAGGATCTCATCCCTATTTCGGCGGTCTCCATTTCGACGGTTCTATAACCGCCGAAATAGACCTTTTACAGCTGCTGAAATAGGCCTTTTTTGTACTAGTGACGGTGATTCCTTCCAAGGTGGTGTGTATGTGTAAGACGAAAATCTATTTATTCTTTTTCATTTTGGTAAATGGTATATTCATATCATTAGTTATATTCCGGATATGAATAGGGTTTGCATAAGTGAAAAGTAGATAATATTATTGACTTACTCTCCGGAGATTTAAAGATATCATAACTTTTTTTTTTCTTTCTGGTATATGGAGATATCAATTTGTTTAAAGATAATATGTAGGTACCAAGTTGACTATGAGATATAGTAGAAGCCATTTGAAATTCAATCCTAGTAAATCATATATGACACGGAACTCTTTATTCCTTTCTTTATGAAGTGGTACAATCCTATAAATCTTTTAGTGTTTCTCTCTTTCATCCTTACAAATGAGCTTTGTACCTCTATTTATAGACTTTTTAATATAAAATCTACCTTTAAGCTCCTATATATATATATGACAATGTTCTATTAGAGCAAGATTTCTTTCTTTAATACTTTATTCTAACAAAGCTTTCTAAGGCAGTAACCCAGAGGGAAGGCCCGAGGCCCGGGCCTGAAGATTGGGCACGGTCGCTGAGATGCTTGCCCGACCATTAATATACCAGTCCAGGAACTGGGCCCGGAAGCAAACAACGGGAACATGGCCCAAAAGTAATACTTTGAGAGTGGGGCCCGCAAGTTGAGCTGTTTGGAGGTGAAGATGCCTGCCTGGGCACTGAGCCCAGAAATAAAAGGTGAAGACAAGGCTTGAAAACTAAGACGAGTCCTGGAGACATGATTAAAGATGAGGTCAGGAGACGAGGTCGCCCGCCTGGGGACAGGGCCTAGTACAACCTATTATGGTTTTTCCCTATGGTATTTTCATACCATTACATTAGTCCCACAAGTTTTACTCTTTAGCATTAAAATTTGAACTTATAAAAAAGAAGATAAAATACATCTTTTGTACTTATTACTTTCCACTATCTCCTAATCTCACAAGTTATTTTTCTTACAAATAAAAAACTTCAAAAAGGTTGGTGCAATCGGTACAATCGAAGTCCACAAGTCGTAGCTGTTTACAAAAGTCTCACTTGTGTCTTTCTTCTGGAACCAAGATATTGAACATAATCCAAAAGTAAGGTGCCCTTAACAAACAACCCTTATGTGCAATAGTAATAAGAAGCACACAAATTTAGAAGTCTGGAAATCCATAACTGGATATTAAAATAAAGTGCTATCATGGCCATCTACGATCTCCGTATATCTTCAAAAAAACCAATGGTTTTGTCAACAAGAACCATTTCCTTTTGTCAAAAAGGGAAGATATAATATCAATAGCTTTTATTCCTGTCAATGTTAGCAAAATAACGACAGTTCCTAAAAGGGCAAATAGGATATTACTGAGCAAGCAAAATGCTATGGTGTTCCATGATTAGAATTTATTAGTTACACATGGTATCAAAACTAATTTATAGTCATTCACAAACTAAGCTTAGTAATAGCTGGAGAAGCTGTTTTTTTAGAACTATCAAAGTTTAAACACAAAATTGAACTTTGTCTGAAGCGATCGGGCTCCCAATGTTCTATTTTGGTGAATGTTTCTTTCTTTCTTTGGTTTTTTTTAGGAATATCAGTTTCGTCATCGTGTCCCATGACCTTTTTTGGTCTTTGGCGTGATGGTCTTTTTCGGACTTTCTAGCTCGATGGCCTGGCTAAATGACCTGTTTTCAGACTTTATTGCTCGACGATCTTTTTTCTAACTTTCTGGCTTGATAGCCTTTTTCTTTCGTTCCTACCATGGATATACAACTCTTCTGTAGAAAGTCTCATCGGTTTTCGTTTTCGATGAAGCAACCAAAGAACCTATAAAAGCGTCTTGGGTTTTGATGATATTTTGAAATTTTGTTGACATGAAGATTTTGCAAACTTCCTTGCGACTTTGTTCCATGTTCCTGTGATCAATCCCCTAGTGGACGTACCTGGAAATATTGCACCCTCGAGATAGAAAATAGAAGTTTAGATTGAAAAACTGAGGATAAAGGTAAGTTTACAAGTGCTGTAATAAACTGTATTTTGAAGTTTATATTTCTACTTATTATCCAGCATGTGTAGCATTACAATAGCAGTGTTGGACATCAAATTAGTTTATAATGACACATTAATCAATCCCAAGTTAAGCATATTACAATCAAAACATACCCTGTACGAGTTTTAGAAGAGAGGCGGCTCAGACATCAATGAATATACCCATGTATTATTACTGGCACAGATTACATGACCTAGTGAACAGTACTATTTATAGTAGGGTAAGAAGATTAAACGCTGTGTATAGATAAGTTGGAACTGAATATGGACTGTACAGATACGTGGACTAATTACAATTTTGGGCCAGTATCGGATAACAATGTTGTTGGGCCTGTGTCTATAGTGGGTTCGGTACTTGAGTCTTTAACATTTCCCTGCGATCCAAAGGGGTGAATACCCAGACGGGATCAAAGAAGAGTGAAGCGGGAAGACGGCAAAGGTTTGGTCAACACATCCACGACCTGATCTGCGCCAGCAAGAAACGCAATCTTCAGAGAGTGATTCTGCACCCGCTCACGCACGAAGTGATAATCAAGACCAATGTGTTTAGCACGGGCATGGAAGACGGGATTCGAGGCCAAGTACGTTGCACCCAGGTTGTCACACCAGAGAAGAGGTGCATGCGACAGGTAAAACCCTAATTCTCCAATTAGGTTTTGTAACCATGTTAATTCGCAAGTAGCATAGGCCATTGCACGATATTCTGCTTCGGTTGTTGATCTTGCTACTGTTGGTTGTTTTTTCGATTGCCAAGAGATGAGATTTCTGCCAAGATAAACACAATATATCCTGTTGTGGACTTGCGATCAGTAGGATCACTAGCCCAATCTGCATCAGAAAAGGCTTGTAGGGTAAAGGGTGAGTCTGTTGAAATATGAAATGATAGGTCACTTGTAGAATTGAGATAGCGCAAAATACGTTTGAGTGTTTGCCAGTTTTGAACCGTGGGTGAATGCATAGATTGACATAGCCGATTCACTGAGTAGCTCAGGTCTGGTCTGGTGAGAGAGAGATATTGGAGAGCCCCCAATAGGCTGCGAAAAAGAGTGGGGTTGTCAAAAGGTGTGGTGTCATTTGGGTGAGTGGAGCTAGGGGTACTCATGGGTGTTTGAACAGACCTGGAGTTTGACATATTAGCCCTGGACAGAAGGTTCTGAATGTATTTTCGTTGACTGAGATGAAGTCCAGTAGGAGTGCGATGAACCTCAACCCCTAGAAAGTAGTGTAAGTCACCCAAATCTTTTACTGGGAATATAGCTGAAAGCTTAGAGATAAACTGTTTAACCAAGGTAGGGGAGGAACCCGTAATAATTATATCATCCACATAGATGAGTATAAAAAGAGTATCACCCTGATAATTATAGATAAACAGAGATGCATCTGCCCTTGAGGGATGAAAGCCCATATTGAGAAGTGTGTCAGTCAGTTTAGAAAACCAGGCCCGTGGTGCCTGTTTCAGACCATAAATTGACCTTTGAAGTAAACACACATGATCTGGTAGATAAGGATGTATAAAACCTGGTGGTTGAGCCATGTATTTTTTCTGTGAGATCCCCATGTAAAAAAGCATTTTCAATGTCGATTTGATTTATCTTCCAGCCTCTAGTGACAGCAATAGAGAGAATGAGTCTAATTGTTTGTGGTTTTAATAACAGGACTGAAGGTCTCTGAGTAGTCTAGACCTTCAGTTTGAGTGTAACCACGAGCCACTAACCTTGTCTTTCTCTTTTCAATGGAGCCATCTTGTTTCCTTTTGGTCTTGAGCACCCATTTTACTCCGAGAGGTTTAGTGTTGGTAGGGAGAGGAACTAGGGTCCAGGTTTTGGTTTTCTGTAGGGCATAGAACTCTTTCAACATAGCCTCTCGCCATTCAGGGTGATTTATAGCTTGTCTAAATGTAGGTTCATCAGGTATTGTCTCAGTAGCATGGATAGATGGCCAGGCAACAGTGCCATCTGTCCTGATGAGTGGTTTCCTAATATGGTCACATGCTCTGGTGACCATGGGATGTAAGACTGGTGCATCAGGAATGTTGTTGTTGGCTGTGTGTGGTGTAGATGCAGAAGAGGAAGAAGAGAACTTGTGGTTTGTGGTGTTTGAGGAGTAGTGGGAAGTAGAGTAGTGTGAGAGGGGGTGGTGGTTGTGGAGGAGGATGATGATCTGTTTGTGGATTGTGGGCTTGAAATTTGAGGCAAGGAATTTGTGGGTTGAGGTTGTAGAATAGGAGAATGAAAAGGGAGACTCGAGGGTTGATATGTAGCAGTTTCAGTGGAGGGTGCAGATTGTGAGAGGCTGAAGTGTGGGAAGGAGGTTTCATTAAACAACACATCCCTTGAGATGTAGATTTTGGATGATGAGGGATCAAGACAGAGGTAGCCCTTGTAGTTAGGAGCATACCCCAAAAATATACACTGGAGTGACCTGAAACTCATTTTGTGAGAGTTGTAGGGCCTTAAATTCGGCCAACATTCACACCCAAACACCCTTAGAGTGGAAAAGGTAGGGGTGGTATTGAACAACATTTCATAGGGTGTTTTGAGATCCAGGATGGGTGTGGGTGTTCTGTTTAAGAGAAAGGCAGAGGTGAGAAAGGCGTGTTCCCAAAAAATCAGTGGCAAGGAGGCATGTGCCAATAGAGATAACCCCTTATCCACTATGACTCGATGCCTTGATTCAACTGACCCTTGCTGTGGGTGAGCATAGGGGCAAGATATTCTCAATTGAATACCAGACCGAGTAAAGAGAGGCCGTAAAGGTTTGAACTCAGTTCCCCCATCAACCTGAACTTGCTGAACTTTAGCTCCAAAATAATTTGAAACAAGTTGCAAAAAAGCAGTAAATATAGAGCAAACCTCAGACTTAGCAGCCATGGGAAAAAGCCAAACATACTTACTATAATCATCAACCACCAGTAAATAGTACTTGTTGCCATTGAAAGATAAAGTATGAGAGGGTCCCCACACATCCAAAAACAGAAGTTCAAAAGGTTTCTTGGAAACTGAAGTAGATAGATGATGAGGGAGAGCATGCATTTTGCCCATATAACAGCCCTTACAACCAGATTGAACAAAATTCTTAGCTGATACTGGAAGACCAAACTTATTTGCAATATAACTAGTTACTTTGAGAGAGAGGTGACCCAACCGTTGATGCCAGATTGTTGAGGTAGTTCTTTCTGTCACATTAGCCTGAGGAGAGGTGTAACCCTTGGAACAAGAGACACCAAAGTGATACAGCCCATTCTTAGTTCCTCCCTTGAGCAGGGTTTTCCCTGTTGCCAGATCCTTAACCAAGAAAAAGGTGGGATAAAAAGCAAACATTACATTATGGTCAGCACTGAATTGTCTTACTGAGACCAGATTTTTGTTTAAATCTGGAACATATAAAAGGTTAAGGAGAGAATATGCACCATTAGGAGTAGGAAGGATCCTAGATCCTTGAGCCTTTATTGGTAGAGCCCCACCATTACCAAAACTAACTTCATCAGACTGAGGAGTTTGAGTATCCAGGCTGAGATTGGAGAGATCATATGTAAAGTGATTCGAGGCACAGCTATCTGGGTACCAGGATGAATCAGTAGCTGTGTAGTTTGCAGTGAACTGGTTGGAGGATTGAGCCTGGTAAGCATGGTCAAAGCGGTGGTAACAAGCTGTAGCTGTATGACATACTTGTTGCAGACCTGACATTGAACCCTAGGGTCTGATTTACCAGAGAGGTGTTGACTATTCTTGCCACCCTATAAGAGCCAGCTCTGTTTCCTCGACCACTCGATTTCTCTCCCTTGAGTTGCCATTATTGTAGTTCTGTGTCTGAGACACATTGGCAGAGATGTGGTTGTTGCTAACAATGTCAGCAGTTTGTTGGGCTAGATGGGATTCATAGGTAAGTAACTGGCTGTAGAGAACATCTGGAGATACAGCCTCAGTCCTCAACATTAGATTAGTTTTTACAGACTCAAAATCAAGGGGAGACCAGACACAACACAACTAACGAAATCAGAATCAGTCATAGGGGAGCCAGCAGAGGCCAGAGAATTAGCAATAGAGGTGGCTTTGTGAAAATAGGTAGTGACACTGTCTGAGCCCTTCTTAATATTCATGAGTTGAGCACGTAAAAGCATAATACGTGAATTAACCTTAGCAGAAAACATTTCCTGTATCTTATTCCATGTTTCAACTGAGGAAGTAGATAAAACTACCTGTGTGAGGACTGATTCTGACATAGATGAATTGAGAGAGACATAATGAGCTGATCTGTTTGTTTCCAGGTAGCATACTCCGGATTGGGAAGAGAGTTGACAGTCTCAGCTGGTTTGGGTTTGGTGCCATCTATCCACCCAAAAAGGCCATGTCCACGAAGGTATGGTTCCAGTTGAATTTTCCAAATGGGGAAGTTCTCAGCGTTCAACTTAATAAAGTTAGAGGAAGGGGATAAGAAGGAAGAGACAGAGACTGAGGCGGAGGAAGAATTGAGAGAGCCAGAAGACCCATTGGTCTGAGTATTACCAGTAGACGGAGGATCAGGCATTGCCGGAAATAGAAGGAAAGCTGAGGAGAAATGCAGTCACCTGCTTCAAGGGCTCTGATACCAAACGAGTTTTAGAAGAGAGGCGGCTCAGACATCAATGAATATACCCATGTATTATTACTGGCACAGATTACATGACCTAGTGAACAGTACTATTTATAGTAGGGTAAGAAGATTAAACGCTGTGTATAGATAAGTTGGAACTGAATATGGACTGTACAGATACGTGGACTAATTACAATTTTGGGCCTGTATCGGATAACAATGTTGTTGGGCCTGTGTCTATAGTGGGTTCGGTACTTGAGTCTTTAACACCCTGACCTTTTGCTATCTAAAAATTGTCCAGAAATAGCTGCCTATTAGCGTATCTTTATATTACAGAAGAGCCAATTCCAGAAAGGAAACAACAATTGAGCAAATTCTGCAGCAGAGTTACGTCAGTAAAGAAACAATCAATGAACAATAGTTGGCCTGATTGGAGAATCAAATACCTTTCTTGGGAGTTAATCAAAGTATTGAGATCACAGGTGGAATTACCGTGGGTAATAGTTGGAGACTTCAATCAGATTATGTGGAATTCCGAGAAATCTGGTGGCAAGATTAGGAAAGATCAGGACATGAGATTATTCAGAGACACAGCTGTCTGGTGTGACCTCCACGATGCTGGCTATTTTGGTGACTTTGGCACTTTTACTAACAAACAGTTTGATGGTGATTTATCTTTTAGTAGACTTGACAGAGCTCTTCTTTGTAGCAGAGCTCTTTCTATGTTCCCTAATCTCTCTGTTGAACATCTTTCGTGGGATACTTCTGATCATAGACCTATTCTGATTAGATTTTTTGGCCATCAAAGGAAACACAAGCATCTGTTTAGGTTTGAGTCTGTTAAAGAAGAGAAATGTTTTAGTATTGTCTCAGAGGTTTGGGGAAGTAATTGTAACAATCTCGATCAGAAAATCCAAGATTGTGCAAAAGCTTTGTCCAATTGGAAAGGGTGGTCCTATGGAAAAATTCAGTGGAAGCTAAAATAGAAGAAGCTTGAACTTTCTTCTCTCAACCAAGATTTTACTTCTGTTGGGGCCGAATCTAACAGGAAAAGACTTAGAGTGGATATTGAACTCCTCACTTTCAGTATCGAAGCTTGGTGGAGACAAAGATCTAGGCAACAGTGGATTGCCGAGGAAGATAGAAACACTAGGTTTTTTCATTCCAAAGCTTCTGTCAGAAAGAAAAGAAATTCTATTTTCGGTTTGATCAATCAGAATGGTTCTATGTCTTATGATTGGAGTAGTATTGAGTTTACAGCCAGAGACTACTTTCAATCCTTATTCAAGAGCTCCAATAGTGTCACAGATCCTAGGTTTGTCGAGGCAGTCAGAGACAGACTTTCTCCTCTTCATGTTGCCTCTCTGTTGATCCCTTACTCTGCTTCAGATATTGTTACAGCTATGAAGGATCTCAGTGGAGACAAGTCACCAGGACCAGATGGCTTCAACGACAACTTCTTCAAATCCTATTGGCATGTGGTGGGAGATCAAGTCACTTCTACTGCTCTTTCTATCCTCCAAGGTAACCCTATTTCTGATTTTACAAATCAGTTTTACATTACTTTGATCCCTAAGGTTAAGGGTGCAGTAGATATCAGGAACTTTAGACCTATAGCTTTATGCAATTTCACTTACAAAATTGTTGCTAAAGTCTTGGCTAATAGAGTTAAAAGTTTCCTTCCAGAAATCATCTCTTCTAACCAATCCGGTTTTGTAAAGAATAGGCTTATCACAGACAACATTATCATCTCTGGAGAAATCATGCACTTTCTGTCTAAAAGTCAGGCTGTCAAACATGGTTATTTTGCTCTCAAAATGGATTTGAGTAAAGCCTATGATATACTTGAATGGAATTTCTTAGAGGATATCTTATCAGCCATGGGTTTTCCTGATATGTGGTTAAGACCAGTCATCAATTGCATTTCTTCCACTAGATGTTCTCTCCTGATCAATGGAGTTCCAGGCACTTATTTTTCTCCTTCTAGAGGTATCCGTCAGGGAGATCCACTTTCTTCCTTTCTGTTTATCCTAGCTCAAGAAGCTTTTTCTAGTGTTTTGAATAAAGCTGATCTTAGAGGAGATTACAAAGGTATTAAGCTCTCTAGACACGGTCCTAGTATCAGTCATCTTGCTTTTGCAGATGACTTACTTGTGTGTGGTAAAAATACTGTGGGGAATGCTCTCTTTCTTCAAGATACTCTAACTCCTTTTTAGCTTCTTCAGGTCACGAGATCAACAGTCAGAAGTCCGAGATTCTGTTCAGTAGAAAAGCCAGCTCTCACTCTAAGATTCAGTTCTGTAATCTGTTGGGATATGAGGAAACTTCCAACTTTAAGAAATACCTAGGCTTACCTTCAGGCTCTGGGAGAAATAAGAAACAGATCTTTAATTATCTCATCGAGTCTATTCAGAGAAAAGTTTCTAGCTGGAGTAACCCTATGTCCCAAGCTGCTAGGACTGTTTTAGTCTCTAGTGTCCTTCAGGCGATTCCTGCCTATACCATGTCTATCTTTCTTCTTCCTAAAAGCATCAACGATAAGAAAATTCCCTTCTTGCTTCCTTCTGGTGGGGAGGAAATTTAAACAAAAAGAGTATTCATTGGATGAAGTGGCAAGATGTGTGTAAGAGTAAAGATACAGGTGGAGTGGGATTCAGATCCTCGAAAGACTTCAACCTTGCCTTGCTTGCTAAACAGCTTTGGCTCATTCTCACTGATCCTAATTCCCTTGTTGCTAAGACAGTCAAGAGCATCTATTTTCCTCATACTGATCTTCTCCAGGTGAAGAAAAGAAACTCCGACAGTCCTATTTGGAAATCCTTAGTGTCTGGCCTTAACCTGTTGAAATCAGGAATTAGAAAGGATATAGGGAATGGGAAAGACTCTCTTTTTGGAAAGATCCCTGGATTCCTAGACCTAATTCTTTCAAATTTTATTCTCCTGTTCCTGCTTCCAATGCTCGCCACACTATCAATCAGTATATCGACTTTGACAGAGGAGATTGGAATTGGTCCCTTCTTCATCAGCAGCTGTGGGATATTGATTTAGATATGGTCAGGAAAGTTAATTTTAACTTGCAGAACAAAGATCGATGGATCTGGCATCATACCAAAGATGAAATTTTCTCAGTCAGATCAGCATATTTTGTTGCTATTTCTGCTAAAGAGGTCCTAAGTCCCTCTTCTAGTTCTGTTAATCAGATTTTAGATGACAGAATCAAAAAAACCCACTGCAGCCCAAGAGTCAAGCTCCTCTTCTGGAAATTTAAACACATATTGTAGCTTGTGTTGCGAATCTAGCCAGAAGAATTGGAAGTTCTCCTCTTTGTTGCTTCTGTGGCAAGATTGATAATATGTTCCATACTTTCTTCGGTTGTATCATGGTTAATCACTTATGGGACGACATTTTAATCCTCCCTAGTCATCTGACTCCTGATGAGTAAGATGTCCATGAGTTTATTTTTTCAGAAGTCAAAAACTGGTCCACAGAAAAACTTGAAAAAGTTATTAACACCATGTGGATTGTCTATGATGCCAAGAACTCGGCAAGACATAACCCCCTCCATTCATGGATGGCTCTGATAGAAGCCAATCAAGCATTTGTTGCTGCTCATAAGATTATTACTGATAAGTCCTATGCTGATTATTCCACTAAGTATGTTTGGTGTCCTCCTATGCAGGATTCACTAAAAATTAATTGTGGTGTCAAGATTAAGCGCGGTAATGTTATGATCCTGGCTGGTTCCATTAGAAAGCACGATGGTGACATCTTGTATGCTTTTAACAAAAAAATGACAGCTTCTTGCAGTTTGATAGGAGCAGAGATTCATGGAATCGTTTATGCTCTGAAATGGTGTGTTGAAGAAGGGTATCACAATGTCGAGATTGATGTCTGTAATCCTGATATATTCAAGTTTCTGAAGAACAAGATGTATCCGGGGTTTTCGAACAGCAGCAATCCTTTTTGGGAACAACTTGTTTGTCTCTCTGATCTGTGTAATATCAGCAAGGTTAATCTAGATAACTCTGAATGTAATTTTCCGGTTACTTTGATATCCTATATGTTTAATAGTTCGATTAAGTTTAAAGTTTGGGTAGGAGAAAACATTCCCTATTCCATCTCTAAGGTTTGTACTTTTGATGTGGATGAACTTCCTTTTGAATGAAAGCGAAGCTCCAATGTTATGATCAAAAAAAGACAAAAGAGCTGTTGTACGTATTATTATCAGCAGAGTATGACATACGCATATTAATTTATCATAACAGCAGGAGCAAAGAGACAAGTTCAAGAATTATTTTATGGATTTCACTCTTGCGGTGATGGGCTCTTCGAAAAAAGATATCAAAATATCAAAAACAATGTTAGTGGGGATAATGGAGACCCACCTCATGAAACCAATTAACCGTAGACGCTGTCTATCTAGCATCCCTTTTATTAAAAAATCTAGCATCCCATTAGTGTCGTTCGTTTAATACTGCTCCCCATATTTGTTTACACTTCTTTCTGATCACTTTTGTAGCTAATTAGAATATTACTCTCTCCGTCCTGAATTGACCGTTTTGTTTGTTTTATGGCACGTTTTTCCACCTTAATATTAAACATATAAGATAAAATAATTTTATAAAACTTAATTTTGTAACATATAGTTATCATGTAAGGAATCATATACAAAACTTAAATTTTCAAAATTAATTTATCTTATATGTTAAAAATTGAAGTCAAACGACATGTCCAAATAGTAAACAGGACGGTCAATTCAGGACGGGGGAGTAGTAAGTAGCTTTATATCTAAATAGGTTTTAGCCTATATCGACTCTCCCGCCTGTGGGACTGTCGAATTGGTGTATCCCACGCCTCTGTAGTGCTGCTATGACCTAATCTAAAAAAAACGGTGTGCGGTGAGGCTGTTAATTAAAAATAGAAGAGTACTAATAATAATGTGGTTTAGCTAGGATCGTAAGCTTTGTAATGGTTATGTAGCTAGTACTAGTCCCTAATAAAAAAAACTAATAATAATGTAAAACTCTTTCTTAAATAATAATAATACTAATAATATCAAAACAAAAATGGTAAACGAAAGATGCTTTTATGGTGTAGCTAGAGCCGTATATATCAATCATACCTTGGTTTACTACCCTTGTAGTTTTGTCAGCCAACTCATTCATCGAATCTTTGTGGTCGCTCCGTAAATTTCACTCTTATATATTAGCTAGCTGCAACCTAATAAAAAGAAGGGAACATTAATGGCATCCATAGGAGCAGAGTCAGAGAAACACCTTTGTTGAATAACCATGAACAACACCTCTCATCTGAGGAAGGGAGAAGCAGCTGGCAGAGAAGGACATCAATTTGCGGCAGCTGGCTAGGCTAGTAGCCTGGGAAGCGAGTCAGCTGTGGCGACTATCCTCATCCTCCACAGTCGTCTCTATATTCAACTACATGCTTTGCTTTGTGACCATGATGTTTTGTGGAAAGTTGGGTTCAGTGGAGCTTGATGGTGCGTCCATATCATGCGTTGGGATCCAGGGTCTAGCATATGGTATCATGGTACGCTTTACAAAAACTAACTCAATCAATATTGTTCAGTAGTGTAGGTGTGTACGTACTAGTATTAATTAATTTGATTAATTTTGTCAGCAGGGGAATGGCGAGCGCGGTACAGACGGTGTGCGGGCAGGCATACGGTGCAAAGAAGTTCAGTTCAATGGGAATAGTATGCCAGAAAGCCATGATACTTCACTTAGGAGCGGCAACACTCCTCTCATTCCTCTACTGGTACTCAGGTAGTTTCCTTAAAACTATTGGACAATCAGATGCCATAGCAGAGCAAGGTCAGATCTTCACAAGAGGTCTAATCCCACAGATATACGCCTTTGCAATAGCTTGTCCACTACAAAGATTCCTACAAGCGCAGAATATAGTTAACCCTTTAGCTTGTATTGCTGTTGGGGTGTTTTTGGTTCATACCCTACTCTCCTGGGTGGTCATTGATGTCCTTGGTTATGGACTCTGTGGGGCTGCACTCACTCTCAGTTTCTCATGGTGGGTTATTGTTGGGTTGGATTGGGTGTATATAGTGTTTAGCCCCAAGTGTAAGGAGACTTGGACTGGGTTTTCAGTTATGGCTTTTAGTGGACTCTGGTCTTACTTCAAGCTTACACTTAGCTCGGCAATAATGTTGTGGTAAGTAAGGAGTATATATGTTTTCCGAATTGAATATTTGGTTACTGCTATATATTGTTAGTTGATGAATATTGAATAATGTGCTTTAATTTGTTGAATATGTTTGTACCTAGTTTGGAGATATGGTATAGTCAAGGACTTGTGCTAATATCAGGATTGTTGTACAACCCAACAATAGCCTTAGATACCATTTCTATCTGGTAAGCTAGCTACTTAATAGTAAAATGATATGAATTTATCGGTATGATAGATTAATTAATATTTTTATTTCATTAATCTACCAGCATGAACTATTTGACCTGGGATATTGAGTTCATGCTCGGCATATCCGCAGCTGCAAGGTAGACTAAAATCATCCTCTTATATTTTAAGTTTTCTTAATATTATTTTTAAAATATAGGATGTATTAATTATTTTTATCTTTTGTCTAGCGTCCGAGTGAGCAATGAGCTAGGAGCAGGGCATTCAAAAGTAGCCAAGTTTTCAGTGTTTGTGGTGAATGGGACAAGTATTCTAATCAGCATATTCTTCAGCTCCATCGTATTATGTTTCAAATCTGGATTAAGTAGACTTTTCTCCAACGACTCCGAGGTTATCAATTCAGTTACAAACTTGACCCCATTATTGGCTATCTCCATCTTACTCAATGGCGTTCAGCCCATCCTCTCGGGTGTTGCCATCGGAAGTGGTTGGCAAGGACTCGTCGCTTATGTTAATGTTACCGCTTACTATGTTGTTGGCCTTCCGGTGGGTTGCATTCTGGGTTTCATGACAACTTTAGGTGTTGCTGTGAGTAGCTTTCAATCAATTTCCTCTTCTTCTCTTTTTACCAATCACGTTTAATTCATTATTTTTGTATTGTTTTAATCAATTCAGGGTATATGGTGGGGAATGATCCTTGGGGTTCTTTTGCAAACGGTGACATTGATAATCCTGACAGCTACCAGAGATTGGGAAGTTGAGGTATATATATATATATAATTACCTGTAAATTAAGTAGCTATTCTAATTTTTTTCCTAATTTAATTACAATTCTGGGCAGCCTCATATATATGTTGTCGATACGCTCTTATATATTCTCGATACTTTATTTGTGTAGGTTCAAAAAGCAGTTGATCGATTGAAGAAATCCGCGAATACCACGCCTACTTTGGAAATAATTGGCGTTTGATCACAACGGGCGCAGCTCATTTCCTGGATGCAGGAATATGCACGAGTGATGCCATCACAATTCTTGAATGTTATTGTACATCACTAATAAAAATGTAGTACCGTCAATGTATTGTAGTATAACCAGCTCCAATTATTTATATAGAATTATTATGTCGCAAAAAATCTTACTTTTAGACTGAATGTTGTGTGTTATATGTTACAATATTCTAATATAATTTTATTTTATTATATAATTTTAAGTTGAAATTCATTTTTGTTTATTTGCTTTTTATATTGTATATATTTATGTGTTATTTTAAATTAAAATATAATAAATTAAAAACCTCTTGATGTATCATGTCTTCTTTTTTAGAATATAACAATTTAAAATTTGCAATAATTTTTATTTCTATATTATAAATGATGAATTAGTACTAAATTAAATTTTGATTATTACTAATTTTTAAAAAATACTTTATATTAAAATATTTTGTAATTTAATACGCTTAAATTTCAATTATAAAAGTGTACTATAATATTTTGAGTATATAATATTGTTTTCAGACATTTTTATTTAGTGCTATAAATAAACTAAATCGATTATTAAAATAGAAGTACAAAAAAAAAAAGAGTAGTATTTCATTGACATTATATCACCTCTTTTTATTATAGGAAAATGGGCAAAACAAATATATAATTTTAACTATACACTTTTTCCCTCTCGGTCTAGTTAACTCAACATGTTTATTCTTTATACTTTCCATATATTTCAAATTTTGACGATATATCATTTTCGTCATCAATTTTAATGTTAAAGTTGTCTAGAAATTATACTTTACATCATCAGTATTGTACGTGTTGATGAAACATTGGCATGTAAGGGATAATTGACTAAGATTCTTATGAACAAGTAGTTTAGGAAATTCTACATAAATATTGTTGCATGTTTTTTGTATCAAGACGGTGATCTTATCGACTTTGCATTAAAACTAACAAAAATACATTAAGTTACACTTTGAAAAAGAAAAATGAAGAAAATGGAAGTGGTAGTAGAGAAAAAAGACATGTCTGAAAATCACAAGGGGAAATCTGATTAGAAGAGCACTAAAGAAACTTTATTTTAAAGATGTTGAGACAGTTAGATATTCTAACAGTTCGTAACATGCACATGTAAAGTGATGCTGAACCTATGAATGTATTGATTGTGAATGACTGGAACACATGAATTATTTTGACGGTTAAACAACTTGTAGCTTCCATAGTTCTTGGCGTAGAATAAAATTGCATCTACTTCTATTATAAAAAAAACATGTACTTGTTGTGTATCTATATGCAACTGTGTTATTCTAATTCTTTTAATGTTTTCTCATTAAACCATTACTCCTTGCAGTAAATTGCCCACATATTGACTAAAAAACAAATCATTGCAAAAGATTGATTTCAAAAATGAAATGTACATTCTAATTCTTCAACCTCTCACTTGTATTTTGTTAACTTATTTCTTGTAGTTCGTTAGCATGTAACTTGTAATTCGTTAACTTGTCACTTGTATTTTGTGAACATGTCACTTGTATTTCATAAACCCGTCACTTGTATTTCATAAACCCGTCACTTGTATTTCATTAACTTGTCACTTGTATTTGGTTAACCTGTCACTTGTATTTTGTTAACCTGTCATTTATATTTCATTAACCTGTCACTTATATTTCGTTAACCTGTCACTTATATTTCGTTAACCTGTCACTTATATTTTGTTAACTTGAGTCGTCGTTAACTTGAGACTTGTATTTCATTAACCTGTCACTTGTATTTCATTAACTTGTCACTTGTATTTGGTTAACCTGTCACTTGTATTTTGTTAACCTGTCACTTATATTGCGTTAATCTGTCACTTGTATTTGGTTAACCTGTCACTTGTATTTAGTTAACCTGTCACTTGTATTTGGTTAACCTGTCACTTGTATTTGGTTAACCTGTCACTTGTATTTCGCTAACATGTCACTTGTAATTTGTTAACCTAATATTTGTATTTCGCTAACCTGTCACTTGTATTTTGTTAACATGTCAGTTTTATTTCATTAACCTATTACTTGGATATTGTAGTTATTGATAGTCAGTGTGACTTATTTTAACTCTTAAACAACTAGTAGCTAAATTATGGAGAACATTATTAGCTGCTATAGTAATTGGTGAAGAACAAAACTTCAACTACTTCAATTGTAAAAAATAAATACTTGTTATGTATTGTAGCACCCCTAACCCTAAACCTGTAATAACATCGCAAGTCGTAGCATAATAAATAATAATTCGCAGCGGAAAATAAAACTATCTACCTTGGTGTTACACGCCATTACTCACCCTTGTGAGTAACAAGGCATCCTTACTCCTTCCAACAATCTCAACTCCTCACGCTGTGATGAACAGATACTGAGCACTATAATTATTACAAACCAAATCCAACTAAATGAGCAACTAACTGAATACAACAACCTCCTTAATACAATACCAAATAAAACCAAAGGTGTTTGTTGAAAACACATCAGCTACCCCCGTGTCCCGCACTCCGGCTTGAGTCTTCTTCAATAACCTGGAATGTTTGGCCCATTGAAGGGCTCAGCAATCGAAATGCTGGTATGCTATATGTAGTAAATCATCTAGATTCCTTAAGTCGTTTTAACCATCTTGATATTAGATTCTTTACATGAAATACCGGTTTACAATAATAACAGTAATAACTGTAAACATTAAACACTCACATAACAATCCACCTGTAAACATCAATGTACAATAGTACCAACACCAATAACCACACATCAATATTCCATAATAGTAACCAATAATCACACATCAGTAATCCTTAACAATAACCAATAAGATACGTGTATTAAACTGTACTTGTTAGTTGGCCACCTGGCCCTTATCCTTTAAACCGATCACTTAACATTTTCCAATTAATTTCCACCTCAGGCGTCATGTCAAGACAACCCTTAATAACTTATTAATGGACGATAGTCCCCTGGGTTCCAATGGAACCCTTACCAGCTGACCTTATGGCCCTGGATAATATATTTTGACCGATCCAGTCTAACCTGTTCACCAACGGCAGTGCCCTCCGCCATCCTCAAATGTGACTGATGGATTCCCTTGAGTGACTCCCCATTGAAGTCTCTCGTAGTGATCACGATGCGCAACCAGAAAGTCGAAACAGTCTGGATTCTTCTCTTTATAAGTTAGCCCTTTAGTCAGTGATATAATAACCAATCCTTGAGTTAAGACTATAATAGTTGACCATCAGTTAGGTTCAATAATACCTAAAGGTCAGTTAGTCTTGTTCCAGTTTAGATGTATAAACTTCCCGTCATAAGACGTTCGCGTAAAAATACAACGCAACAATGTTGAGCAATACAGTATACAATATCATATACATAAAATCACAGATATCGCTCTTAAACAATTAACACATAATGTCAGGACCTTAGGAAAATCCTTAGGACATTCAGACCACACAATTAACATACCGTTCACCAAGTAACTGCTAGCTTGACAAATTCCTGTTCAGTAGTGAAATACCCACGAATTTTGAGTTAGGATAAGTATAGTGTATAGTCGACGTAAGTAAGTTAATCGTTATGTTAGAACAATATATAATGGCTAGTCCGAGGTTAGTATATTAATGGTCGGCGAAGTCAAAAACGTTATCTTATTCTTATTTTCCTTTCTCTTCCTAAATTGATTATAAACTTACATCTTTCCGTATTCTCTCCGATGTTATAACGTCTTCCTAATCCTAAGAGTTCAATTCGTGTTTTACTACTACATTTATTATAGGTTGGTAAGATCCTTATTTTCTCCGATTTATTTAAATTATTATTAATCTAGTTTCTTACTAATGTAACAACATATCCCTTTTTGTTGGAGTCCATGATTTATTTTATTTCTTTTCCTATTATATCAAAATAAATATTTTATCCTCTCCTTAGATATTTGTGCTTGTAGTTATCTCTTCCTCATTTTATTTCAAAACAATAAATTACTTTTAAATTTCTAATTGGTTGAATCTAGTCATCTTCCAAGTTACTTACAATCTAATTATTTATCTTGCCTTTCAAATTATCTAAAACACTAAATGTATAATTCATTTTCCTAACTACTTGCGACGATTATTATTTCTTTTCCTTTCTAAAACTGGTTACGTTCTGGCACTAACAGTGTGGATTCACTTTGAATTATTTACAATATTAGTTATTTTCTCCTCCGATCATTCATCCTTATCTACTGACATTATTTCTTCTTTCATTTAATTAATTAATTCATACTTATCCACATCCTCTTCTTTCTCAACTTAATTTATTTATTAATTATCAAATACATTTTTGTTTCCCCCCTTACTCAATATTTATTCCTATAAATACCCACAACTATTCTCTTCTTCCTTCATCAATATTCACGTTCATCCTTCCCAATACAAGATCTCTAGCTCTTTCTTTATTCCTTCAAGTTTCTTCAAGGCTTCTCCCCTGGTGCCGAGTTAGGGTCGTTCAAAGGGTAAGTGTAATTCTACTAGTTGGGGATTACAAAGGTTATGATTCTATTATATTCTTATTGAAGGATTGTTGAAAATGTTTATTTCAAATCCTAGATGTCAAGTTCATTAATGGTGGATGCTATTAGTAGTGGGTGATATCCGTTCTCGACTGGACATGGATTCCAGGTAAATGTTGTGCTCAACATTCTCTACCTCTGTGTTTTTGCGAATTAACAACGGATTGGTTTGGATGTGGTTTTGATATTGTGAAAGTTTGGGAATTATTTCCCCCTGTGTATTCTGGTGAGATGTTTTGCAAAAAGGTTTGGATAAATGTTTTGGGAGGCTTCCATTGGATTGGTTATTGGCTTGTTGGTACCGATTGGTACTCCGTGTAAATTGTTGGTGCCTTTATGGCGCTCCGTGTAATTATTGGTACTATGTACCCCGTGGATATTCTTATTACTTTTGCTTGCAGACATTACTTGCAGTTAAGCTCTAATGATCTACTCCTTTGGGTCATAAGTTACCTTCTAGGGGGTGTGCACACTTAAGGACGTAGAGTGAGGTGGGATTCTAATTGTTGCGACCCCAATTTGGGGGTCGTCCGTGTATACCATTGATTTGATTCCTTGAAAGTTCTCCCCCGAAATGTTTTTGCTAATGGTGATTTGGAGTTGGTGAAATTAATTAACGTTATGGTGTGAGTTAATGTTTTGCAAATGTAAAATGAGTTTCAAAATGTATTTTACAAGTTGAGGCAATGTTTACTCAGTTTCGCTGATTTGCGCGATCCCTTCGTGCTTTTGTATATTGTTTTCTGATCGCAGGTAATCATGGCTGAATTGGGGATTGGGAACGCGCTACCACATAGTCTAGGAAAAATGAAGTTATCTTTGAGTCATTAAGATGAGTAATGAAACACTTTTATTCAAGTTACAAAGTTTGGTAAATGTTTAGGAATTTATTTTTGGGTTGAATAAAGCCTGAGCACTCAATGGGTGTTGAGTGTGGCGGTAACGCCCTGGTTAAATTTATTTCCGCTGCTGTTGAGTTAAGTTGTCAGTTATTGTGTTCAAGACAAAGTCCTTTGACAATTATAAATTTGAGATTATCATATGTCAATTTTAAATTGTTTCCGCTGTACTTCTTTGTTATATTGCTAACTATGTTTATTAAACATTTCCTCATCCGTTATTAGTTTTGAGTTTATTTTTGTGTCTTTCTAACTCTGTTTTCAAACTGATTTTTGCAAGTATGGACCTGTCCGAACGTCCGTCCGGACATTCATGTTCGGACAGATCCCGAAGCGCATTTTATTTTTCTGTCTTTAGCAGTGTTCGAACATCTGTCCGAACTTCAATGTTCGGACAGCTTGCAAGGACGAATCCAACTTGTAAGTCTCGACTCATGTCCGAACTTACAAGTTCGGACCAAAGTTCGGACCAGAATTGTTTTGCACTTTTAGGACTCGTTTGAAGTCCGTTTTCGAAACCGTTTGCGTCGTTGGACTCGTAATTTCATAAGCTTTCATTTAAGGCAAAATCCAGGGTGTTACAAGGTGGTATCAGAGCTAAGTTTTCGAAATAAGATAAGATTTGATGGAAAAGGAATAAAATCTAGAACAAGCCGTCGTTGGGGGTTGCATTGGGTGTCATGATGTGTGCTTGATTATTTTATGCTGAAGTGTGTTAGGTTACATACTCCGTGTACTATGAGTTATATAAGAATGAGTCGTTGGATATCGGACGGTATTGCTTGCATATATTTTTATATATATAATATAGGGGGAGTGCTTACGCGTATTGATGTGTTGTATGTGCTTGATTCTCTATGATGGAGTGTTCAGAGTTTATCTACTCCAATGTAGCATGAGAGGTATTAAATTCAGAAGATAATTGTTTGGTTAGCACTATATAAATATTTATATGTAAATATTATGTTAGTATATATATTTTTAGTATTGGGTTGTAAAATAATGTGGAATCAATTATGGGAATGCTTGGGCTGGAGTTATTGATTGTGAGGATATTTTCTAAGATGATTTATGTGACACCTTCTGGTGAATTCCTATTTCTCCCCGATGTTACAATGTTTCCTTATCTGTTATATGGATGAATTTATAAATCTACGCATACTAAGGTGTACAATATTATCAATGTTCATGATTACTGTGAAGTAGTGAGTTCTATGTGATGTGCCAGACGGACAATATAGTCAAATGTTTGGTTTTGTTTCTTCCCTTGTTTGTGAATGTGTGTATTATGGTAACTACTTATAAAGGATTTTTTATGACAATATATAGACTAATTTTACGGCATATACTCGTAAGGGAAAAGAAGAAAATAAGGGACATATATATTATACACTCTAGCAATGACTACCGGGTATTGAGAATATATGTATATATACACGTATATAATATAATTAGAGAAATAAATATTGGTATATTATCGGTGTTAACTCTGGGGAGATTTGGAATGATAGTAGTTTCTAGTTGAATTAATCTAGGGGGAATGTGTTGCTTTTTGCCATCATGGTTGTGTGTAAATATGTTTGTCTATGTATTTGATGTATGACGAGCCCGTGTAAAAGGAGTTCGGCATCTTTATTTAATGTTGACTGTTCAAAGTGACTGTAGTTATTATGTTAGGTTAACTAAGTTCAAGTCGTGAAATCTATTAATTATATTAACTGTGGCGTAAGAGATGAATTGTTAATTTTTAATTACCATTTATGTTATTTGGCGATTGAATTTATAGGTTGTCTTCCAAATTTTTATGTTTGGTCTAAATGGATTTAGGAGTATTCGGTAAATGAGTGGTTATGTGTTTAACCAGTTTCTCAAGAATATTATATGTAGCCAATGGAGTGTTTTTGAAATTATTTCTAGCTTCTTTAAAAGCAGATATTTTGCAGTATATATATATACGCCTTATTCAATATGTTCTTGAACAATAAATTGCGGAAATTTTTTTCGTTGGCTATAACACTAGTGTAGTCTTGGTATTAGTTGAAAGGATTGTTGTGATTAGCTTGATAAATAAGTATAGGAAGTGTGGTTGTGAAGTGTTACAGTTAGGATTTTGTAAAAAAAAGAACATGATAAGTGCAAATGATTTCGATATGTTTGGCCGCGGAAAGTAAAGTGTTAGTGTATTTATATGGGTGTACATGTGTAGATGTATCTATTTTAATATTAATAGTTTTTTGCCTTGTTAAATGACCGTGTTGGTTGGATATGAACAATGTCGACAAAATTTGAATATGTGTTTAGACATTTATGCAATTTAGGATCATTATACTACTCTTGTTGATTGGGTCCCCATGTTGTTTGCTATGAAGATAGGCTAGGGAATGTTACATGCTTTCTAAATGATAGTATATTCGTAGAACTTCATACCAAAGTAGAGCGTAAAATGTGATATGTATTATGAACATAATGTGTCGGTTGGTCTTTTAGCTAGGTTCTATTAACTCCTTGACCTTGGAAATTTATTATTAAGAGGATAAGTTAGCTAATCTGGGTGCTAAGTTGGATAGACGCTAGTATTACAATTTATTGAGGATTATTTTGTTAAATATTGAAATTGAAATTGAGGTAGAAACCCATGATTAAGTTTCATTTATATGTTGACGAACTGGTTAGCAGTACCATATTAAGTAATAGCATGAAATGTACTAAGTAATGAAACATTTTATTGTCAGTATTAAAAAGGGTTCTTCTGGTGGTCTTGAAGTATAATCGGTTGGTTAGAAAATGATTTGTGGGTAAAATAAATTGTTGATGGAGCTAAAAATGAATCTGTAGTGGTTAGGGTTAAGTTGTGAGTATGAGGTTCGTAGTTAGGCAAAGCATATGGAAAATTATTTGTTTGTTTCTGTGTATTTTTTTTGATGTAATGTGATAGTATTTTTGGTGAATCTCATGCTAAGTATTGAAGAGACCCTGGTGTACTAATTTATTGAAATTTATTTTCAAAATTGGTTGTATTATAAATCTTGATGAATTCTCATAGCCTGTTACAAATTGATTAATTATGTCTTTTTGTACAATAGGAAAAGGGTAGTATTTAACTGAGCATTCGGTGTTTGGAAATAACTTAAATTTGTAGACTAAATAGAGGAAGCATTGAGTAGATAGAGAAAGGTTTAGAATTACGATCCTTGTAACTGTAGATTTTAGTAGAAAGTAGTGATGAAATTATTATGTAGGTCTTATCAGTTTTGTTATAAGTAGAGAGAAGAGAGAGAGAGAGAGAATATTTTCTAGATGAGGTTTAAATTGTTGTGAACTTAATCGTTATTAGCAATAGGGGAGGAACTTGGAATCGATAATTGTATGATAAGAGGTAAATTTATCCATGAGTTGAGACATATTTAAGGAGTAAATTCTAGGCTATAGATAGTGTTATGACTCTTAGGCGTTACGATTATCATTGGCTATTTTGGTGTGACTAATAATCTAATTTTATTGAGTTAAAAAGATATGTGATTGATCATTGGGGAAATGGTATTAGATTTTGTGGTTGGTGTTAGGTTCATGTCACAGTAGGGGCGGGAACAATAGATAAGGCTTCCTTGTGGGACTTTGGATATCTGTATTCTTTGGGATTTCAGGATTTCAATTGGGATTCTAGGCATGAGGTTACCATGTCAGTATAAAAAAAATAATTTTTAATTGATATTGTGGGATTTATGGCTATTTATTTTGAAATGGGAAATTAGATTAACTTATCTGTTGTGAACCTTGGTTATATGTTTTGATAGGAATCGTCTGTGGATATTGGTGGGAGTATTGATCACCGAGAACTTGATCTAGAGATTTAGGTGGGTATGATGACTTAAAATATGCTTTGACAATAAAAGAAAAAAAATTGAGTAATAGAATTATATAGATTTCATAGCTCGTAAGGAGATTTGATTTTGGAAAGAAATTGTTAGAAAATGTGTATTGTGCTTGGATGTTTGTGATGTATGGATATCTTGTGTGGTGTATATGAGTACTAGGTAAAATAGAAACTCTTATTTAAAACCTTGGATGTAGATCTTCTTTTTTACTAGTTGTGGATTGCGTTCTTGGAATGTTACTGAAAATTCTAAGCTGGGTGTTGAATGTAAGATGAAGAACATGTCTTAACGAAGAAAAGTAAGGGCATCTTTTAGGTTACAAGATGGAATTCGTAAGGATCTAGGATTCTAGTTCAAGAAATGACATTTAGTTTTGGGGAAATATTCAGAGGGAGGTTAATGAAAGTTTTCAGAAGTAGCCTAATCTTTAGTGTATTCGGTAGTGGTTAAAAGATGAGTTGGAGATTAATTCTATGAATTCTTTTATATGTTAATTTGTGTTTGGTGTGTATTGAATTAATTTATTTATCATTCTCTAAAAAAGGATTGGAATCTTGATACCTAAATGTTGAGGTGTTGCACCTAATTTCATGGAAGGCATGAGATATATTAAGCGTTATATTATAGGTGGACTTAAAATGGGAAATGTCATGGTAATTGCGGGGATAGATATGATGTGTACTGGTATCAAAATGGGTGATACTAATTTGATGTGATGAATATGGAATGGTTGAGTTGATTTGGACTTCTGTCCTATGTATTGGATTGGTGTAATGTTCTGGACTTCAATCTATGTGGTGAACCGTTTAAATTGGTTTGAATTTTGGTTTGTGTATTGAAATGGTTGTCCAAGGGGGCCGAGAACCACGCCGTCCTTTGTCATTCAACTGTGCATTAGATTAGTTTCAGCTTCGAGGGCGAAGCTTTATTTTAAGGGGGATGAGATGAAATACCCACAAATTTTGAGTTAGGATAAGTATAGTGTATAGTCGACGTAAGTAAGTTAATCGTTATGTTAGAACAATATATAATAATGGCTAGTCCGAGGTTAGTATATTAATGGTCGGCGAAGTCAAAAACGTTTATCTTATTCTTATTTTCCTTTCTCTTCCTAAATTGATTATAAACTTACATCTTTCCTTATTCTCTCCGATGTTATAACGTCTTCCTAATCCTAAGAGTTCAATTCGTGTTTTACTACTTCTACATTTATTATAGGTTGGTAAGATCCTTATTTTTCTCCGATTTATTTAAATTATTATTAATCTAGTTTCTTACTAATGTAACAACATATCCCTTTTTGTTGGAGTACATAATTTATTTTATTTCTATTTCCTATTATATCAAAATAAATATTTTATCCTCTCCTTAGATATTTGTGCTTGTAGTTATCTCTTCCTCATTTTATTTCAAAACAATAAATTACTTTTTAATTTCTAATTGGTTGAATCTAGTCATCTTCCAAGTTACTTACAATCTAATTATTTATCTTGCCTTTCAAATTATTTACAACACTAAATGTATAATTCATTTTCCTAACTACTTGCGACGATTATTATTTCTTTTCTTTTCTAAAACTGGTTACGTTTTATCTGGCACTAACTGTGTGGATTCACTTTGAATTATTTACAATATTAGTTATTTTCTCCTCCGATCATTCATCCTTATCTACTGACATTATTTCTTCTTTCATTTAATTAATTAATTCATACTTATCCACATCCTTTTCTTTCTCAACTTAATTTATTTATTAACAATGTTGATCTTATCTACTGCTAGCAAATTAACTATTTATTACTCATCTTTCTACTAATTATTTTATTCCTAATCATTAAATTATTTAACCTTATCATTATCTACTCATCCCTTAATTACCGATCATTCATCCTTATCTACTAACATTATTTCTTCTTTCATTTAATTAATTAATTCATACTTATCCACATCCTCTTCTTTCTCAACTTAATTTATTTATTAATTATCAAATACATTTTTGTTTCCCCTATCACTCAAAATTTATTCCTATAAATACCCACAACTATTCTCTTCCTCCTTCATCAATATTCACGTTCATCCTTCCCAATACAAGATCTCTAGCTCTTTCTTTATTCCTTCAAGTTTCTTCAAGGCTTCTCCCCTAGTGCCGAGTTAGGGTCGTTCGAAGGGTAAGTGTAATTCTACTAGTTGGGGATTACAAAGGTTATGATTCTATTATATTCTTATTGAAGGATTGTTGAAAATGTTTATTTCAAATCCTAGATGTCAAGTTCATTAATGGTGGATGCTATTAGTAGTGGGCGATATCCATTCTCGACAGGACATGGATTCCAGGTAAATGTTGTGCTCAACATTCTCTACCTCTGTGTTTTTGCGAATTAACAACGGATTGGTTTGGATGTGGTTTTGATATTGTGAAAGTTTGGGAATTATTTTCCCTTGTGTATTCTGGTGAGATGTTTTGCAAAAAGGTTTAGATAAATGTTTTGGGAGGCTTCCATTGGATTGGTTATTGGCTTGTTAGTACCGATTGGTACTCTGTGTAAAATGTTGGTGCCTTTATGGCGCTCCGTGTAATTATTGGTACTATGTACCCCGTGGATATTCTTATTACTTTTTCCTGCAGACATTACTTGCAGTTAAGCTCTAATGATCTACTCCTTCGGGTCATAAGTTACCTTCTGGGGGTGTGCACACTTAAGGACGTAGAGTGAGGTGGGATTCTAATTGTTGCGACCCCAATTTGGGGGTCGTCCGTGTATACCATTGATTTGATTCCTTGAAAGTTCTCCCCTGAAATGTTTTTGCTAATGGTGATTTGGAGTTGGTGAAATTAATTAACGTTATGGTGTGAGTTAATGTTTTGCAAATGTAAAATGAGTTTCAAAATGTATTTTACAGTTGAGGCAATGTTTACTCAGTTTCGCTGATTTGCGCGATCCCTTCGTGCTTTTGTATATTGTTTTCTGATCGCAGGTAATCATGGCTGAATTGGGGATTGGGAACGCGCTACCACATAGTCTAGGAAAAATGAAGTTATCTTTGAGTCATTAAGATGAGTTATGAAACACTTTTATTCAAGTTACAAAGTTTGGTAAATGTTTAGGAATTTATTTTGGGGTTGAATAAGCCTGAGCACTCAATGGGTGTTTGTTGTGGCGGTAACGCCCTGGTTAAATTTATTCCGCTGCTGTTGAGTTAAGTTGTCAGATTTGTGTTCAAGACAAAGTCCTTTGACAATTATAAATCATTTGAGATTATCATATGTCAATTTTAAAGTTGTTTCTGCTGTACTTGTTTGTTATACATTGCTAACTATGTTTATTAAAACATTTCCTCTTCCGTTATTAGTTTTGAGTTTATTTTTGTGTCTTTCTAACTCTGTTTTCAAACTGATTTTTTGCAAGTATGGACCTGTCCGAACGTCCGTCCGGACATTCATGTTCGGACAGATCCCGAAGCGCATTTTATTTTTCTGTCTTTAGCAGTGTCCGAACATCTGTCCGAACTTTAATGTTCGGACATCATGCGATGACGAATCCAACTTGTAAGTCTCGACTCATGTCCGAACTTACAAGTTCGGACCAAAGTTCGGACCGGAATTGTTTTGCACTTTTAGGATTCGTTTGAAGTCCGTTTTCGAAACCGTTTGCACCGTTGGACTCGTAATTTCATAAGCTTTCATTTAAGGCAAATCCAGTGTGTTACAAGTAGTTCCTTCCCGTACGCTGTTATATAAACACGCAATACCGGGTAAAATTAATATAACTATTCACTAAATATTACAGTACTGTCACTGTAGTGTTTATGCTCGTTGTACAATAACTCTGTATGTTCTTTATTTCCCCCCGTTATTTAACAGTTCCAGATAGTTCACTAGTTCATTATTTTATGTGATCTCCACATGATAATGAATTTCTATCTTGTAGTACATCTTTATTCCATTAATCATTTATCCGTAGTTACTCTCACTTATTCCGTCTATCAATCTCCTTTGGTTGTTTTCATTATACCCACATTTATTTTATAAACTTTATATTATATCCCATAATTGTTTCCACTTATTCTTTATACTATACAATTTGGTTATTTTCATTATAACCACCTTGATTTAATAAACCTCATATTATACTCCATAATATGTCATAATACATTATATTACTTAGTTTCAATTCCTTTCTTTATTAAATTATAAAACCAACCTTATTAGTTTCTGTAATTATAAGTTGGACACAGTAACTTTTATAAATTACCAAATAACCTTATAAATTTGGTATTTATATTTTGGACACATTACTTTTGTAATTTACCAAATAACCACATATATCTTTTCGGTAATTACAATTCCAATACTCCAACTTTTATAAATTACTAAATAACCATATAACTTTTATAATTTACTAATTATCCATATTAACTTTCGGTAGTTGTAAAATGAACATTCTAATTTTTATAAATTACCAAATGACCACATTAATTTTCATTCTTGACATATACTTTCCTTATATTTACATTTTAATCTCAAAACTTTATAAGTTACATATTAACTTATAAACTATAGTTTTAATATTTAATTTCTTTAAATACCGAAATGGTCCTTATAATTTTGCAAATTATGCATTCGCCCCAAATTAAATTCAGTTTTACACTTATACTTTCATAAATTACATATCCACCTTAAACTTTTATAAACTTAATATTTTATGTCATAAATCATTTTAATCCAAAGTTTTTGGTCAACACTTTGACCAAGACTTAATTTCATAATTAATACTTTAATATACCCATAAAATCATATGTACTCTCGGTTTTATCCCAAACTTTTCAATAATTACAAAATCGCCCCAAAACTTTATAAATTGTTATTTTAACACTTAACCACTTATTTAAATTCACCAAAATTCATAATATTAATTCCTACCTTATATTATATCATAAATATACCAAATAAACCCCTTTGTTCTCGGCAATTATTATTAACACACTAAACTTTTCAAAATTTACATTTTAACCACATAACTTATTAAATTAGCCATTTAAATACTTGTAGCTATTTTAAATACTCCCAAAATTTATAATATAAGCTAATATACTTATACACTTCAAAAAGTCACCAAATAGCACATTTAATTCTCGGCCTTAATTATGTTTTACCATAAGGTTTCAAAACTTGATTTAAACTTTATAATATGTATATATAAATGTATATAAGCCATAAAACACTTCTAAAAATTATGCTAATGACTTAGAATGATTATAATCTCAAAATAGAACATTTAATTCTTACAATTTAGTTTATATATATGTAACACCCCCGAATAAAACATCCCTAGATTAATTGAAACGCCCGACGATAATGTAAACTAGCTTGCAGCGGAATAACCTCCATCCGGGTGTCACAGATGCCAACCACCCACGTGGTTGACAGACCACATCACTAATACTAAGTTACGGTCTGAACGACTGGAAACAGCCCTCTATCAAAACCCATATACAACATATAGTACAATTCCCAAGTTCCGAGTGTCTACAACAAATTTACCAAATCATAGACTAAGAATTACATCTTGGGTTTTATAACAACCCGTATATTACACAAGCCACTACAAACTTAAAAGTCATGCCCTGATGGACTACCCCCATGGTAGCCATCCCGCCTACGCTCCGTTATTGTCTGACACAATACCTGAAAAAAATTGGGTGTAAAGGACTCAGCAAACTACGCTGAGTATGAACGTGTGTAGCCCGTATGTTACCGGGCCACATGACTACTTGGTCGAATATTATTAAGTCAATTTACATGCTATAATAAAGCAGTAAAACACACCACATTACAACATAGTATCATACTCACTTAAGGTAGTAACACATTAGCAACAACAACCAAGCACAACAAGCTGCTAGTAACACAACAGCAATCATGTACATAATAAAACGTGTGCATAGGTATGTAATACCCATGATCCTCACTATGGGATCGTACGAGCGTTGTGTGTTTTCATTTCTTTTCTCTTTTTCCCTTAAAGTGTATTTACTTTCTCTTTCCTTGCACCAGGTCTGGGGATGTAATTTAGATCCCGTGACCATCTCATGTAGGTGCTAATCTTTCCTTGTTTCTTTAAGGGTTATTTGTGAATTCTCTTATCACCACAATTTGGAGTACATCTTGTCCACAGCTAATCCTCCATTCCCGGATAGCTCTTTCTCTCTCTGTTGTTTTTAAATGTTACTGGCCATTGCCCCGGATACCAAGGGTCCGTCTCCCTATTCCTTTTTCCATGTTACTAGCCTCTGCCCCGGATACAATGGGTCCGTCTCCCTATGCCTCTTAATGCTCTGGTCTCTACCCCGGATACAAAGGGTCTGTCTCCCTATTCCTTTTAATATTATTGGTCTCTACCCCGGATATTAAGGGTCCGTCTCCCTATTCCTCTTTATTTTATTGGTCTTTACCCCGATACAAAGGGTCCGTCTCCCTATTCCTCTTTATTTTATTTGTCTTTATCCCGGATACAAAGGGTCCGTCTCCCTATTCCTCTTTATTTTATTGGTCTTTACCCCGGATACAAAGGGTCCGTCTCCCTATTCATTTTTAACGAGTATTGGCTTATCATCATCATTGATAGTTCGACATCATAGTGGGTGTCATTAGAGGTCCTCTATAGTTAAGAGGAGTTTTCTCTTTATGTAGTTCCTTTGTTTATCCACGAAGTTCGTTGTGTTTCATCTCAAGGTTTCATCGACGAGAAGGGACTACACTACTGTGTGCGCGCAAGCAATATGCACAATCATAGCAAGCGGGTAAGCAAGGAAAATAAGCAATCCATCCACATGCTTACACAAGTTCACAACAGACAATTAAGCACGGTAAGACAACATTCGTTTTCATGCATTAGTCTTGTGGTCATAGTCAAACAAGGCACACAGCACACAAGCCGTGTAACACGGCAACATACGAACCACACATGTCCATACCTTATTCAGAAGCAAGTGTCGTCTCACACACGGGTTCCCGGTCGGAGTTCGCTACGGCCCTAGCGTTAATTAAAAACAACGTGTCAGTTTATGATTTCATGTGACAACCTTTGTGACACTGCCCGCATTTATCTCGTTATTATCGGGTGTTATTTCCTAGATAAATCTTTCTTGAATGTTAAACCTTTATTTGCCCTTAGGGTTTCCCATGTATTAAACTTTATCTTACTATTAGGGCATTCACACCCTTGTTTTACACGTTAACTAAGTCCTTTTTCCTTAGTTAATGTTTTAGAGCGTTTAAAGCGCTAATTATGTAACAAGTTTATATAAAATAGATATAACTTGTCTAAGGTGTATTCCCTCCTTAGCTAAATAGGTGAGTAATGTTTTAACCCTTGTATAATGATAATATAGACCATAGAATACCCATAAAGCTCATTTATACCGAAATCCAAAAGTTTCTAGATCTGGAACACAATTCCCATGTAATACCTTATCTAACGTTACTTTTAATGTAGAAATCGGTGCTTAACCTTCTCCACATGTTTCGCTAACCTAGTTATGTTTATTAGCTACTATTTGGGTTCTTTATTAAGTTTGAATCCCACTTATAATACCCTTGTAACACAGTTATACAGAACCTATAATATCAATGAAAAGTGAAACCACAATCTAAATACTTCTTCTTGTTTCTTGTTATTCTTTAGTTCAACGGATGTTTCACTCCTTCCCACAGTATTACCCAACTAGGTATAGGTGTTAATAATGTTTTTAACTCAAAAACCAATCCAATAAAACACTCACCTAGTTTCTGTACTCAATTATACAGAACAACCTCCATCTGAAACCTGAAACTGAAATCTGTACAATACCCCTCCATCCCTACTCTTTCTCTGATGTGTTACTTTGATTTCTATTTTCCCCAAGGTGTTTATAACCTTACCTAAGTGTAATAGGGATGTCTTAAACTGAACACCAGCTCAAAACAACATTGATAACAATTCTGGAAGTTCATTTTACAGAGAAACAGAAACTGGAAAACTAAAACAGCAGCCAGAGTACTCTCTTCTTCTCTTATTTCTTAATCGGTCAAGTTGACTTCTAACCCTTCCCCAAGATGCTTATAACTTTCTTAAGTGTATTAGATATGTTCTAGGTTCATTTACCATTCCATGCCACCCTTTTAAGCCCTCTATAATGGAGTTACACAGAGAACAACTTTCAGAATAAAGTATAAAACTGAAACACTACATCCTGCTCTCTTTTCCTTAATTCCTTCTGTCAGCTCACGAATTAGTTTTCTACTTCCTCCCAAATGGTTTACTCTCTTAGGTAGTTATATTAGCAAGGTCATAAGTTCATTTCCAGACCTATACAACCCTCTTATACTCACTGTATTACAGTTATACAGAAGTAGCAAGATTCTGGAAAACTGAAACCCAAAATCTGTACATCACCTCTTTCTGATTTATATTTTTAGTTAGTTCAACCGGTAAATGTATATATCAGCTTAGTTCCCTCTTTTAGTGATGTCTTTAGTTCATTGTTAGACCATTACTACCCTCCTAACATAATAGTAACCGGTTATACAGAAACCAGGAGACTGAGGATCAGAAAAACAGAAACGGTGTGTTTTCCTCTAATGTTTCCCTTCTTGATCTTTGATCTGGTTTTTACTAGCTATCTGTTGTAACAGTTTGATAACATTATATTCCCCTAGTCTCTTAGTCTAATTCACTTCTCATTCTGAATCTTGTTTTTGTTTTACTGACGTTACAAACAAGACAGAACCCAGTTCACAGAAAAGCTGAGACACACCATCCTGCACTTCAATACATTTGCCTCCAGTTTTTTTCTTCTTACTCACTGGCTACTAATCTTCCAAATGTACATAACCACCTAGTTCAGTATTTTAGCACGCCTTGGATTAATTCTCAACCCACTGTGTACTCTCAATCAGTGATACAGCAACTGAAAGAAAGAAGTGAAAACTGGAACTGAAAACATGGTTTAAATGCAGGTTCTTTTATAGTCTTTAAGTTGCTAGGTGTTTCCTTTTTCACCCTCCAATTTGTTCTACTTAGCCTGTTTACCGTTTTCCAGGGAGTTTGTAAGCTACTAAGTGTAATAGTGGTGTAGTAGGTTCATCAATAACCCAATAGAATCATCTTTCTCCTCTGGCTGTTAGTTATACCGAAACTGATATGTTGCAGGAAACCTGAGAACCAGTTTCTATACCTTTTCTCTAACCTGTTTTATAAGTCCTTAGTCTGTCTTTTAATCATCCCAACGCATCCCTCTACCTGCTTAAGTGTTTAGTAGTCGAGATTCAAAATTCCAAACAACAAACAAACGACCGAGCTAATGTTACAGGAACCTCCTAAGACTGACTGGAAAGAAACTGAAAACTGAAACTCAAATTGGTGTTCTCCTTCAAATTTTTTTTTCTCTTTTCCTTTCCCTTATTCCATGCTAATTTTGTAAGAATAGCTTACCCACTGGGTCAGGTGTGTTATCAGGACTATGAGTTTGACACAGACCCAAAATAGTCTAGCTAAAAATTCTGAAAACTCCCTTGCAACACATCCGTAAAACTGAAAATACCAACCGAAACATGGTCCGGTTTCTCTTCTTTTTTTTTTCTTTCTGTTTTGTTAATGGTCCTAGATTCCTACTCCCTCACAGGGTTTAGCTTTTTAGTTAAGATCCTAGACAGACTTAACTCTAAAACAGACCCAAAACAATGTAGTTTGGCTACTGAAAATGCAACAGATGAGAAGATATATAAACTGCTGCATTTAGTTTCTGTTCTTTTACATTGCTAGTTGTTTCTTTTCTTTTTCTCCAAACACCCTCACGATTTAGGTAACTTTGACAGGTGTTTGTTATGTTGTACATGCATTATTACTTAATACCATTCCAGGTAAGCAAGGATGCTGAGAAACATGTTACGATTTTCGACGGTTATCAGGTTTGACAAGGTTTATTGTTTGTCCCGTTTTCTGATCCAGTAATCAGCTTAGAAATCACTCACCGTCAAGCGACTTGACAATTTCTCCTTAGCTACACTTTTGGCGAAATATGGGAACTCCAGCTCCTTGGTCACTCGACAACAGCTGAGGCAAGTTTCCCAGAGGTTAGGCTTGGTAAAAGGATGCCAACAGGTTGTGGAATCTGGTAGAAATTTACCTGATGGTGTGTGTTCGTTTTCGAAACGAGCCTGTTGCTAGCGGGAACTTGATGCACCCTTCACGGTTTACATTCCCAAGTGAAGTCAAGCAAAGATGAAGAGGGAGATGAGTTAGACAGAAGTGAACCTCGGACGTGAAAACAGAAAAGAATAAGAGAACTGAAATAGCAGGATTTTCCTCTGAACTCATAGTCTCACCTGAGCAGTTTCTTGAGGAAGATTGAGTTTTTGTAATCATACCCAGGCTCCTCGGTAGTGGGCATGCAAGGTCTTGTGAAGAAACTGAGAAGGATGGAAAGGGTTACCCGACTGGGCATCACCTAGCTAGAATCAGAAATTGATCTGTGAGCTCCTGGTCTTCCACCTTCGATGTGGTTGTTTGCATGGGACAGAATGTTTGGATGCTTATACCGAGACTCTAGCTCAAAGGAAGGAGGCTGAGTGGGTTTGATTCCTTATGCGCCAGTTCACCAATGTTTCTTATCAGCATGCGGAATTTTGGAAAGGGGAGACGGAACCAATTCTGATGCGTGGGAGTTGCAGCAGCAACAGAGTCTGACGAGCATGTTGTTGTTTTGTGGCCTTTACCGAATTCACAGGTGGTCCATACTTCTGTGTCTGGTTCTTTTTTTTTTTGTAGTTACCTTAATAGACTCAATAGTAGATTTAATTCGTTGTACTTGTTACTGAATTTGGGCACAGCTTATCTTATCCGGTTAAAGAGTTCATGAGGTATACGAGAGGTACGGGGTTCGAACCTCAACGGGAGCGTTTGCTCTTTTTCTTCTTCTTTCTTTCTTTTCTTTCTTCTTCTTTCTTTTCTTTTAGTTGTATAAGCTATACATGCTTATTTATATATGGTGGAACTATATATATCGCGTTACTAGTTATGTACGCGACTACTTTATTTTTTGTTACGATGTATGCAACGTTACTATTTATTATTTACAACGTTATAATATCATAACATTATGTACGTGTGTTCTCGTATTCGGACATATATAAGTACGACTATATTTGAAATACCCCTAACCTTTAAAATATAATTAAATGATCTATTAATGATCTAAAATGATTAATAAACATCTAATTACTATTGGGGAACAATCTAAAAGATCTCAACAAGGCAAAACACGCCTTAAGATCGGTAAAGCCAAAAATGTGCTTTAAGACACCATAAAGATTGTATGACCTCAAATAGGATCCAAAGTGGATTCCTAAGTATTATAATGAAGCAAGGAACACAATAAAACCGTTCTCAAGGAGAACTAAGCTCAGGAACACCCTGTGACACAAAAATGTGCGCTAAAACTCCTTAAAGCACGTTTTTGTGAGATTGCCTTTTAAATTGATTTTTAATGGGCTTAAAAATTATAATTATCCTTAAATATGATATTTTATCATATTGTATCATATTAGGAATTTAATTCCAGAAATTTACGAATTTTTACAAATTAATATTAAAATATTAATAAAACCCTAAAGTGGGGCCCGCATGAGTCAATATTGACCAAGTATGGTCAATGGTCAATTAAATGACCCATTTAACCCCTTGGAAATCGGCTGGCAAGAGGGAGGAGACAGCCTACAATCATTATGGGACAAACTATACCTAATACCAATTACTTTTGAAAATTAAGTTACTTTTTCAATTATTTCAAAACTTACCCATTCCTTCCTTCCTCCTTCCTTCCTTGTCCGATCTCCTTCATCCAGCCGAGCTCTCCCTTCTCTCAAGCTCTCAAAGCTTGCTCTTGAACATGGAAGGCAAACCTAGCTCTTAAGTCCTTAAGGTAAGTGTTTTAATGTCATTTTTAGCCCTTTTTCTTCATCTCTTCACTACCAACACCTAAATTTCGTGGCTCATCAATTCCTATGGCTTATTCTCAGTGTTCTAAGGTTAGAACAAGAGCTAAACTCGTTTGAGACCAATAGAGGGACCAAGGTTGTTCAAATCTACATTTTAAGGTAAAAATGTGCTTTAAGCTCATAACTTTTGATTCCCTTCGAGTTTGGCTGTGAAACTTTGGCCATAGCCTCATCTTCTTCTCCTTTTCATGTGGAATCTGTTGGTTAGCCATTTGGAGCAAGGGTGGCCGAGATCCAAGAGAAATACTCTCTTTTAAGGCATTTTTCCAAGGTAAAACCTAATAACAAGGTAGTATTTCGAGATCTAACTATTTCCTATGTCAATATGGTGGATCTAACACCTTGTGGTGTGTTTGGTTCAGGTCGAAAATACCTAGAACTTCCCTTGCATTTTTAAGGTGATTTTTGCCTTAAATCTTACATTAATTATCCCTTATGGTTAAGCTCAAGCTTGGAGGGTAACCATATCTTGTTTTTGTGTATTAAACATGTCTAAATCAAGTGGTGATTTTTCCTACAAGTGGCCGAGAGCATACAAGGCTTAATCAAGGTATAAACACCTTAAACTTATGGTTTTTGTAATTTTTAAGCATATACATATATATGGCCGAGAGTGAATATATATATATATAGGTCATATTGACCTAAAAATGGAAAAAAATGGCTAAGATAAATTAAGCTAGTCATTTAAGGGATTTAATTAACATGATGGTCAAATTATGACATTATGTGGAAAAATAATTAAACCTAAGTGAGGCCGAATATATATGCTATATTTTGAGACATTTATTGTGTAATTTATTTTGCAAGTTCAAGGTTGTAATAAGGCCATGTCATTAGGCCATTTTATTTTAAGTTTATAAGCTTATTTAGTTTTATTTATGCTTATAATTAAAATTGGGGCCAATTCGTAATTACTAGGAATTTAGAAAGCCGTGGGCTTAATTTAGAGCAATTTAGGCTTTTTAAATAAATTTAATAAAAAATTATAACATTTTATAAAGTTTTGGGTCAAAACTGTAAAAATAGAAAAGTATGGGGTATTGTTGGTAATTACCGAAAGTTTGAGTCCCAATTGGTATTAGAAGTCAAAGTTGACTATATAGGAGACTTTGACCAACTTTGGAGAATTTTAGAAATTAAAATACTACCTTATAATAAGATACTTATTAAATTGTAAAAGATTTATAAGACTTGGGGTGGTATTGTGATTTCCGAAAACTTGGGGGTACTAAAAGGAGTTTAGTACAAACCTTAGGTTATTAGGAATTTTTAGGAATTGATTTGGTTAAATTTGGAGTTAATATGAATTAAATAAGTATAATATAAGGTATTTCATAATATTGTTACAAATGGGTAACATATGTGGTAAAATCGAGATTTAGAGAAAGTATAAGGTTAGGAATAAGGTTTATAACCTTTTGGTATAGTTTGGTGATTTTTGGAATTATATACAAGGTTTTATAAGGACATATGTATAATATATGATTTTAATGGAATTAGAAAACTATATGTTATAAAGAGGGGAAATTGGTGAATATAGAAAGTTAAGTGGTGGAAAAATAATTTAAATAGACCATGGGGTCTGTTCGGTTATTTTGAGAAAATATAACCATGGGTTATAAGTATATTAAGGAATAAGGATTATAATATAAGGTATATACTATAAGTGTAACAAGGAAATATAATTTGGGGTTGAGTTGTAAATTATGGAAGTTTTGGTGGGAATTAATTAATACCGAGAGTTTTAAGGGCTGTTTGGTATTTATTAACAATATATAACTATAAGTTATAATTGTTTTAATGACATAGTTGTCAAAATATGTTATATAACTATAATATAACATGGTATAAATTATGTGGAGGATTTTGTAAATAATTAAGGAACATAGGTGCTGTTCGGAAATATTAATATTTTTTAATGAACTTTATAATATGGTTTTGATGTTATAAGAATTATAACATTTGTAATATAAGAGGTATTCATTAAAAAGAATGAATATATATTATAAGAATTGCCATATAAGAAATAGTTCCATGAATACATACACATAAATAAATATGTGTTGTGGAGGAAAATATAATATGGTTTAATGACCATATATTTTCATAATTAAAATGACGTATGATAAAGGGAAAAGAATTACAAACATTGGATATGGAATGTTAGGACTGTACATGTGATAATAAGGATTGATAATGCAAAGTATTGTTTACCACATTGAATTTGGAAAAAGAAAAAAAAAGAGAGAAACAAACCTTAGAAAAATAAATACTAAGGTGAAATGTATGGTGTATGACAAGAATCATACATGCAATATAGAAACAAACTATATGATGTACAAACATACATTAGGTTACATGCGATAACAAAAGCTCAACTATAAAGTATATTAATATACGAGACAAGACTACGCTTGTAATATAACACTTTTCCAATCTCGAGTTAAACCTAAAACCCGACAAACATTGACAGTTAATAACGGGGGTTAACCGGGAGGTATTAGTGACGGTACGGGGTACCGTAGAATTTTGTGTTGTTATACAGTATGCTAATCAGTAGCATTATGTATTGTATAGACTGTTAGAGACGACGCACGGAGCATAGGATCTTGCTGATTCATACTCCACCGTAATACTCTCAGGGTGAACGGTATGTTATTTATGTGGCTTGATTGTCTCTGAGGATTTCCTCAGTTCAGACATTGTGTGAAAATCTGTGATAAGATTGAATGTCTGCTTGTGTGAATTAATATGCTTGAGTTGTGTATTAATGCTGCCTTATTATTACTGTTGTGCGATAACAGTACCGTTCGTATATATGAACATATTATAAAACGAACTAGCGGCAATGATGCTATCTTATATGTGTAATATAAGGAACGTAAGTAAAACGTTGTAGCATTAGGATAATAAGATATATAAAATATCTGAGACTTATATACGGAGCATTGGCCTCTTTAACGCCGCTCTCGTATCTAGCACTGGATCCCGAGTCGACATACTCAGGATTGGACTACGACCTTGGTCTGCTGTGTTAGAAAAAAAAAGAATAGTAAAGCGATGCGATGGTATAGATAAGTTTATCAAGGATGTGGCTCTTGCTGTGAACTGTGATCCATTAACGATACTAGGACACCGTGTGGTAGCCGTAAGTATCTGGATAAATTTCCAACGAACTACAGATTGTTCGTAGGACGGAGACTCTACCGCTGGAGTGGCTATTGCCGTGGGTGACCCGCCATAAGAGATGGGTAACTTAGAGACACGTCGTTCTAACGAGACGTTGTCATTAGACATGATTGAACAATTACGAACGACTATATTAACTCGTACATTAGGCGAACATTATTTGGGCTTGCATGCCAAAGACGAGAGTTCATACTCGTTTATAATTCTCGTTACTCGCCTTGTTGTTTTTTGTGCTTGTTGTGTTTTATGTGTGGTATGTTGGTGGATTTGTTTGAACAAGCCATTGTGCTCATATTGTGTGTTGTGAACTGGTTGTGTCGAGTCACCGTACTCATGTGTGGATTGTGGTTGGGTGTCTGGTCGAGTGAGTCGCTGAACTCAATTATGAATTATTAAGTGTTTGTTGGAGTGGAGTCTCTGTACTCATATAAGCGCTGTAAACGCTTTCAGTGGTTTATTACGATGCGATGTGTGAAGCCGGGGGCTTGTTTGTTATTTGAGATTACTGCAATATATATTGTTGCTTTACAGTTTCAACATTGAACTATTTGTATGGAAACGAATTGCATACTCTCGACCAAATAACTGAATGGTCCGAGGGTGCATGACAGTCAGGTAATAACATACTCAGCAGGGGCTGATTCCATACCACAAACTACCATTTTTGCAGGTATGCAACTTCCGGTGTCGGCAAAGAGAGTGACGCGCTGGGTAGTTTGATTACAGTTATTTAAACATGCACTGTTGCATTTTAATACGAACCTAGAAACATGTATAGGTTTTGGATACGTAGAAAGCTCACTGTGAATGTATTTTATATTGGTTTTGGGAGTTTAGATCTATCTCTTGTTGTCACTGCGAGAAAATGTTTCGTATTTAAGAGCTTATCAGGAAGCACGTTATTACTCGTATGGGCGAGCAAGAACGGTGACCAGTAGTCAATTGTTGAGATTACCGCTGCGATTATATTGTTAAGTAAGATGATTAGGAGCCGAATAGAGTAGGGGTGTTACAAAAGTGGTATCAGAGCGGAGTACCGCTCTGATGACAAGAGATAGTAGGATTTATACAGTGAGCATAGGTTTTGGGAATACGGGAAACGTTGTGAGGATACGTGACCTTGCGGGGTTGATGCAATGCTTAAAACTTGCACACCATAACCGTGGAGGCACTTCAATAATAAATGACCGAAACTACGGTATTAGACCAAGTAAAGGTCTAACCCGTCCTCTTGACTTATGTCAGAGAGAGGTCAGGGTAACAGTACTAAGGAAGAACACGGAGCAGCGGAAGGTGGTGAAGGTCCAGCAACCCCAAGTAACGCGAAGATGGTATGAACCACTCGCACTTGATGGGAGAGCATCCCGGAAAATTTGCAATGGTACCCCACCCGCCGCAGCCCGTATCCCGAGTACTATCTAGTGAGGCAATGAAATGAGAAACACCACGGAGATAACTCTCCTGATCGGAAAGACCCGATGTGGATGCTAAGAAGATTATGTTAAATGTAGAAAATAAGACTTTGTGTTTTGATGTAATGCTTAGGACCGGGGGTCCTGGTAATGACATAATGTCTACCATACGAGGATGTGATAAATAATGGACCGAGTTTGAGGAGAAAAATTTCCTGTAGGACTAATGGGGCTAACTTGCTATGAGCAAAGCAACCCTGTCCTATATCCAAGAAAACACTGGTCAGTGCGCTTGGGGGAAAAGGAAGTGGAAACGACGAGTAATGATTAGTTTAAGATATGTAGTATACAGAAGGAATTACCTTTAGAAGTCTCACCCGAAGCGAGTAACTCTAAACCATGCAACACTGAAGGTTCAAGATGGCCCGACGTGCATGAGGAGAAATCATGAGAACTGTAGAAAAGAACTCGCTAAGTTGCTATCATGCATGCCTCGTGAGAAAGTAAGACCTTATACCATGGTAAACTTGTGGGAACGAGTGCGGAGTGAGACTGTATAATTTTTGAATAAGAACCTTTGACTTAACAGGAACCCGATTAGGAATAGCACTGCACTGACACACCGTACTGGTGACTCAGTCTGCATGGTGCACTTGCCACTGCAAGTGCCACATAACCAAAGCATCAAATTCAACCTACCTTGCGCACTTGCTACAGCAAGTGCAGCGACGTAAACTAACCCTAAGGACGTGGTGGTCCAGGCGGTTACCAATAAACACTAAATCTTATGTAAGTCCGTAATGCAATAAAGCAGGACACAACCTTCTTAAGGGCAGGGGTACGAAACCCTTGGGTTTGAGGTCGATAAACCTCGAGAAGACCTAGCCGTCTGACCATTAAACCTGAAAATACACCATTTAGTAGAATATTAAAAGGGAGTAATGAGAATAACAATATTAGTGCCTACAAGTCTAACCCCAGTGCCGGTATGGACATTAAACGTCAATCATTACCGGTGGGGAGTGACGGGTCTTCAGGACCAGCATAACCATATTTAGAGAGTGCGTGACACTCGTGGTTAAACCACTACCATTGAACATTGCCAGAGGAAGAAGTGAGCTATATGAGGCAGGACCAAAAAAAAATATTATAATAGGCAGATGTGAACGTGCAAAAAGGGGCCGATGTAATGCCCACACCACACACACCGGAGGTGTGGTTGATCCATTATGCTGCTAGACTCCGTATGGAGGGCAGTGGATACAAACAAAAGTGAAAATTGATGGCGACGGAAGATACCGTTACCTCAAAGAGGATGGAGGAAATATGAGTTGAATAAGAGTAAGGACTACACAATGAAGAGGAATGATTAGCGGAAACCACTAAGTTGTGGGTATCCAATTGTAACCTCAGGAGAAAGTATTAGAACCAACTAGGAATAAATTAAATAACAAGATAACAGTCATTTAACTATCAGAATAGTATTGAGTCTGAATATCGTATGGCATAGGCCTACGGAGGGATACCTTAGTACCACCAAAGTGACCCAAAACTAGGGGAAAAAGGGTGATGAATCACAAGTACTGATTAATATCAGACTAACGGGACTACCATAAGACAGGGGAAACCCGAGGTGTCAACCTTTATCATGGAGTCCGGAAACACCATATGGTGTAACCCAATAGATTGGGTGGAATCCGCATACTGAAAACTCATGTCTGAAGGCGTTAACAGCCTAGGAGTGAACGGGAGAGATAACGGTAGTTACTGATCCCCACTCACAAATACCAGATGACGAACATGTGGAAACCAGAATCAGGGCGATAAGTCGCAAACACCTATCTTAGAGAAAGTAAGGAAATATACATTAATAAAAGAAACCATAGAACCTAATATTAGGGCCATTCTGACATTAAAGGTTAAGAATTGGCAGCATAGCTACTCAAACATAAGTTACCAAGACTAAGAGTACGATAATCACCGGGTACGAACGCTACGAGTGCACTAAACGAGACATGGGACGACCGCACTCCTAGGAGCTTGTGGGCCTGACAAACTATATGAAGTTAGTTGGGTAAGTAGTAATGTATCAGTATGGTACCCCATGCATGTAAACGAGTGGTGTAGGACCCAGGAGGTAATCAACTCTGTGTCTAAGTCAGCGAATGGAACCCTGACTAGGTAAATGTAATGACGAGAGAGATCTCAGTCAAACTAGCAAGGTTAGGAAAATCAAGGATAGCTTGATAATAAAGTGACATAAGGTCGCAACTCCACAGTGGAGGAGTTAAACATAAGTTTTGGGGATTTTAGTAAACGAGGAAACTAGGCCAATTTAATGGTAATGGCAAGTTGAACTCATGAATGAAAAGAGGAATTGAGGTATCTAAGGAAGTTATATTAGAGAAACCTTTGTGATAATAGATGCTACCCAAAAAGGGGGCACAGAGAGAATTATACCACGCGCTGAGGGCGCCGCGATGATGTCGCATTAAATAATAATAACCACATGCTCAAGTCATAAACGTTAGTATGTTAGTACCAATTAGGTTTGAACAGAGAATGAATACCAAGCTAAAACCCATAGTCGTATTGTATGTTTACAACAGACGAAGGGCAAAAGCGAGCATTACAAGAGATACTCTAAGCCGGAGATTAGATACTCCGTGCAAACCGCAACGGCGGATAACCGTCCAATCGACTGGTACATGGTGCGCAACAAGCGACCATTATAATAACTGTTAACCGATTATGCAGGTGAGAATCAGAAGGTGGAAGATCAGATAAACAAATGGATTCCCCTAATGGAGAAGAGGGATGAACCATATATGCGGACACTAAAATACCAACACACGAGGGATACGAGTTCACACTAGCAAAAGCGGACCTACAAGGTACCCAAAGAACAAACTCATTCCAGAGGGAAATAACTTGGAGTTATGAGGCGCCAGTTAGATGCGCATATCAGACTCGTCTTGATATTTTAGAGACAACTGATGTAAGCACTAGATGCTAGAGCATAGCTTGACAACACTTATACCGAAGGTTAGTTCGGTAGGGTGGCATGAACTCATGGGAATATACCTTGAGCATGTATAGAATTCAGGAGGATTGAATAGAATGGCTAGTCGAAATAATAAGCGTGTGTGACTAACGATACCACACAGTCAAATAAATTACTCCATTCCCATAATTATGGAAGACCGTGTAGAAAACACCGTCACATGGAGTTGAAATCGACATAAAACTACTACCTAGGAGGGGTAAACTAACCATAAGGAAGTTGGGCATACTGCTTGCGGAGCGAGTGGGCCCATATTGCTTAGGTTTGACATACCTAGCAGGCTTGAGGAACACAAATGATGTGTTTACATCTTCCGATCAAACCGTATATGAATATACATACACCTAAGTGAGGTAGGCGGTATAACCTGAGGGGCTAAAGCCCGACCCTATGGAAAAAGGGGTAATGAAATATGTAACACATTAGTGCACGAATAATCCCACTGGAATGGAACATCTTGAACTTATTACTTCACGATGATATATTCGTAGATTACGTGGGCGTAATCATTTTTAAGGGGGGTAGAGCGATTAAAATATACCGTACGTAGCGCATGGTACACATGCAGCAAACACTATTATTGTACGTGAGTACAAGTGTTACGATTGTGTTATGTTACTTGAGGTAATATTGTGATGTATTATGTGTATGAACATAAATATATTTTAGTTCGCATTAGTTATGGCGAATAGGAAAGGGAGAACAGATAGAGTGTTCTTATCCTAATTCCGATTATTTGCAAACGTTGCGAACACTAAACACATAAACGCCTAACTTGTTATCTCCGGTTGAGAGTTCAAGTAGGTTATCTGGTAACTTCGGTGGGAGATGGCAAACAAAGGAGTAGAAAGCTCCATACTATATGATTTGTGACTCGGTATGAAACCGATTATTGGAATGCGATGAGTGAGTCGGCATGAGACCGATGTATAACCTAGTGGAGGTAAAACCTCTAGGAATTGTATGAATAATTATAAGTCGAGTGAACTTGGTACTTGGTAGAATACATAATCCTGTATGCCGGTGATTAGGTTAATTACACTAGTTGACTTGTGTATCTATGGGAACAGGTGGTAAATATCAAGAGGAAACGATTAGAAGTGAATAAACAATTGATTGATTGAATTTGACGTGGGAAGTTGAACTTGATCCTGGTCCGATCAAGGGAAACCGAACACAAATTGAGGTAGAGATAGTTCAACACTGACGCTGACCACGTCGGGGTTGAATGATTCTCGAAACTTCCTACAAGTGGACACAGATATGAATGGAAATTGGAATTTAGGCGTCACTCGAAGCCGTGGACCGTGGAGTCCTTCGTCATTAGACCGGTGTGTCTGCGAGTGACATCACCCATAGAACCGTGGACCGCAGAGTCCTTTGTCATTAGACCGGTGTCTGTGGGTGACTAAGGAAATAAGGTGACTGCCCGAGGAGCCGTGGACCGCAGTGTCCTTCGTTATGATCAAACCGGTGTGTCCGCGGGTAGTAGACGTTGGTTGGGTTGGGGATCGTCAAGTCCTGGTCTTTAAGACTGCTTCCCTGTGAGTTGTCAACGTTAACTATATGTGCACGCATACATGTGGAATGATGTGTGGGTATCCTCGCGAGATACTAACATGTAGATAGGGATGCGTGGAGTATCCCTTGCAAACACCTTTGAGTACTTTATGAGTTTGCACCTTGTCTAGTGCTGTGTACTATGAGTTTTGCACCTGGTGATATATAAATAGTACCGCTGAGTACTTTTGTGGATGAATTGGATGTGCACCTTGTTTAGTGCTATGAAACGAATGAGCTTATACCATGAGTTTGACTACTTGATATATGCTGTATAGACTAGGTTGAACCTAGTGGGAGTTACTCCCTAGCAATGGACTGTTTGGTTACTTAGTGGAACTTGATTCCTTAGGTGAACTGTAGAGGGTTAAGGACTTCGGGACGAAGCCTTTTTAAGGGGGGTAGACTGAAATACCCCTAACCTTTAAAATATAATTAAATGATCTATTAATGATCTAAAATGATTATAAACATCTAATATATTGGGGAACAATCTAAAAGATCTCAACAAGGCAAAACACGCCTTAAGATCGGTAAAGCCAAAAATGTGCTTTAAGACACCATAAAGATTGTATGACCTCAAATAGGATCCAAAGTGGATTCCTAAGTATTATAATGAAGCAAGGAACACAATAAAACCGTTCTCAAGGAGAACTAAGCTCAGGAACACCCTGTGACACAAAAATGTGCGCTAAAACTCCTTAAAGCACGTTTTTGTGAGATTGCCTTTTAAATTGATTTTTAATGGGCTTAAAAATTATAATTATCCTTAAATATGATATTTTATCATATTGTATCATATTAGGAATTTAATTCCAGAAATTTACGAATTTTTACAAATTAATATTAAAATATTAATAAAACCCTAAAGTGGGGCCCGCATGAGTCAATATTGACCAAGTATGGTCAATGGTCAATTAAATGACCCATTTAACCCCTTGGAAATCGGCTGGCAAGAGGGAGGAGACAGCCTACAATCATTATGGGACAAACTATACCTAATACCAATTACTTTTGAAAATTAAGTTACTTTTTCAATTATTTCAAAACTTACCCATTCCTTCCTTCCTCCTTCCTTCCTTGTCTGATCTCCTTCATTCCAGCCGAGCTCTCCCTTCCTCTCAAGCTCTCAAAGCTTGCTCTTGAACATGGAAGGCAAACCTAGCTCTTAAGTCCTTAAGGTAAGTGTTTTAATGTCATTTTTAGCCCTTTTTCTCATCTCTTCACTACCAACACCTAAATTTCGTGGCTCATCAATTCCTATGGCTTATTCTCAGTGTTCTAAGGTTAGAACCAGAGCTAAACTCGGTTGAGACCAGTAGAGGGACCAAGGTTGTTCAAATCTACATTTTAAGGTAAATATGTGCTTTAAGCTCATAACTTTTGATTCCCTTCGAGTTTGGCTGTGAAAATTTGGCCATAGCCTCATCTTCTTCTCCTTTTCATGTGGAATCTGTTGGTTAGCCATTTGGAGCAAGGGTGGCCGAGATCCAAGAGAAATACTCTCTTTTAAGGCATTTTTCCAAGGTAAAACCTAACAACAAGGTAGTATTTCGAGATCTAACTATTTCCTATGTCAATATGGTGGATCTAACACCTTGTGTGTTTGGTTCAGGTCGAAAATACCTAGAACTTCCCTTGCATTTTTAAGGTGATTTTTGCCTTAAATCTTACATTAATTATCCCTTATGGTTAAGCTCAAGCTTGGAGGGTAACCATATCTTGTTTTTGTGTATTAAACATGTCTAAATCAAGTGGTGATTTTTCCTACAAGTGGCCGAGAGCATACAAGGCTTAATCAAGGTATAAACACCTTAAACTTATGGTTTTTGTAATTTTTAAGCATATATAATATGGCCGAGAGTGAATATATATATATAGGTCATATTGACCTAAAAATGGAAAAAAATGGCTAAGATAAATTAAGCTAGTCATTTAAGGGATTTAATTAACATGATGGTCAAATTATGACATTATGTGGAAAATAATTAAACCTAAGTGAGGCCGAATATATATGCTATATTTTGAGACATTTATTGTGTAATTTATTTTGCAAGTTCAAGGTTGTAATAAGGCCATGTCATTAGGCCATTTTATTTTAAGTTTATAAGCTTATTTAGTTTTATTTATGCTTATAATTAAAATTGGGGCCAATTCGTAATTACTAGGAATTTAGAAAGCCGTGGGCTTAATTTAGAGCAATTTAGGCTTTTTAAATAAATTTAATAAAAATTATAACATTTTATAAAGTTTTGGGTCAAAACTGTAAAAATAGAAAAGTATGGGGTATTGTTGGTAATTACCGAAAGTTTGAGTCCCAATTGGTATTAGAAGTCAAAGTTGACTATATAGGAGACTTTGACCAACTTTGGAGAATTTTAGAAATTAAAATACTACCTTATAATAAGATACTTATTAAATTGTAAAAGATTTATAAGACTTGGGGTGGTATTGTGATTTCCAAAAACTTGGGGGTACTAAAAGGAGTTTAGTACAAACCTTAGGTTATTAGGAATTTTTAGGAATTGATTTGGTTAAATTTGGAGTTAATATGAATTAAATAAGTATAATATAAGGTATTTCATAATATTGTTACAAATGGGTAACATATGTGGTAAAATCGAGATTTAGAGAAAGTATAAGGTTAGGAATAAGGTTTATAACCTTTTGGTATAGTTTGGTGATTTTTGGAATTATATACAAGGTTTTATAAGGACATATGTATAATATATGATTTTAATGGAATTAGAAAACTATATGTTATAAAGAGGGGAAATTGGTGAATATAGAAAGTTAAGTGGTGGAAAAATAATTTAAATAGACCATGGGGTCTGTTCGGTTATTTTGAGAAAATATAACCATGGGTTATAAGTATATTAAGGAATAAGGATTATAATATAAGGTATATACTATAAGTGTAACAAGGAAATATAATTTGGGGTTGAGTTGTAAATTATGGAAGTTTGGTGGGAATTAATTAATACCGAGAGTTTTAAGGGCTGTTTGGTATTTATAAACAATATATAACTATAAGTTATAATTTTTTAATGACATAGTTGTCAAAATATGTTATATAACTATAATATAACATGGTATAAATTATGTGGAGGATTTTGTAAATAATTAAGGAACATAGGTGCTGTTCGGAAATATTAATATTTTGAATGAACTTTATAATATGGTTTTGATGTTATAAGAATTATAACATTTGTAATATAAGAGGTATTCATTAAAAAGAATGAATATATATTATAAGAATTGCCATATAAGAAATAGTTCCATGAATACATACACATAAATAAATATGTGTTGTGGAGGAAAATATAATATGGTTTAATGACCATATATTTTCATAATTAAAATGACGTATGATAAAGGGAAAAGAATTACAAACATTGGATATGGAATGATAGGACTGTACATGTGATAATAAGGATTGATAATGCAAAGTATTGTTTACCACATTGAATTTGGAAAAAGAAAAAAAAAGAGAGAAACAAACCTTAGAAAAATAAATACTAAGGTGAAATGTATGGTGTATGACAAGAATCATACATGCAATATAGAAACAAACTATATGATGTACAAACATACATTAGGTTACATGCGATAACAAAAGCTCAACTATAAAGTATATTAATATACGAGACAAGACTACGCTTGTAATATAACACTTTTCCAATCTCGAGTTAAACCTAAAACCCGACAAACATTGACAGTTAATAACGGGGGTTAACCGGGAGGTATTAGTGACGGTACGGGGTACCGTAGAATTTTGTGTTGTTAACAGTATGCTAATCAGTAGCATTATGTATTGTATAGACTGTTAGAGACGACGCACGGAGCATAGGATCTTGCTGATTCATACTCCACCGTAATACTCTCAGGGTGAACGGTATGTTATTTATGTGGCTTGATTGTCTCTGAGGATTTCCTCAGTTCAGACATTGTGTGAAAATCTGTGATAAGATTGAATGTCTGCTTGTGTGAATTAATATGACTGAGTTGTGTATTAATGCTGCCTTATTATTACTGTTGTGCGATAACAGTACCGTTCGTATATATGAACATATAAAACGAACTAGCGGCAATGATGCTATCTTATATGTGTAATATAAGGAACGTAAGTAAAACGTTGTAGCATTAGGATATAAGATATATAAAATATCTGAGACTTATATACGGAGCATTGGCCTCTTTAACGCCGCTCTCGTATCTAGCACTGGATCCCGAGTCGACATACTCAGGATTGGACTACGACCTTGGTCTGCTGTGTTAGAAAAAAAAAGAATAGTAAAGCGATGCGATGGTATAGATAAGTTTATCAAGGATGTGGCTCTTGCTGTGAACTGTGATCCATTAACGATACTAGGACACCGTGTGGTAGCCGTAAGTATCTGGATAAATTTCCAACGAACTACAGATTGTTCGTAGGACGGAGACTCTACCGCTGGAGTGGCTATTGCCGTGGGTGACCCGCCATAAGAGATGGGTAACTTAGAGACACGTCGTTCTAACGAGACGTTGTCATCAGACATGATTGAACAATTACGAACGACTATATTAACTCGTACATTAGGCGAACATTATTTGGGCTTGCATGCCAAAGACGAGAGTTCATACTCGTTTATAATTCTCGTTACCTCGCCTTGTTGTTCATTGGTTGTGCTTTGTGGTTATGTGTGGTATGTTGGTGGATTTGTTTGAACAAGCCATTGTGCTCATTGTGTGTTGTGAACTGGTTGTGTCGAGTCACCGTACTCATGTGTGGATTGTGGTTGGGTGTCTGGTCGAGTGAGTCGCTGAACTCAATTATGAATTATTAAGTGTTTGTTGGAGTGGAGTCTCTGTACTCATATAAGCGCTGTAAACGCTTTCAGTGGTTTATTACGATGCGATGTGTGAAGCCGGGGGCTTGTTTGTTATTTGAGATTACTGCAATATATATTGTTGCTTTACAGTTTCAACATTGAACTATTTGTATGGAAACGAATTGCATACTCTCGACCAAATAACTGAATGGTCCGAGGGTGCATGACAGTCAGGTAATAACATACTCAGCAGGGGCTGATTCCATACCACAAACTACCATTTTTGCAGGTATGCAACTTCCGGTGTCGGCAAAGAGAGTGACGCGCTGGGTAGTTTGATTACAGTTATTTAAACATGCACTGTTGCATTTTAATACGAACCTAGAAACATGTATAGGTTTTGGATACGTAGAAAGCTCACTGTGAATGTATTTTATATTGGTTTGGGAGTTTAGATCTCTTGTTGTCACTGCGAGAAAATGTTTCGTATTTAAGAGCTTATCAGGAAGCACGTTATTACTCGTATGGGCGAGCAAGAACGGTGACCAGTAGTCAATTGTTGAGATTACCGCTGCGATTATATTGTTAAGTAAGATGATTAGGAGCCGAATAGAGTAGGGGTGTTTGTCTAGTGCTGTGTACTATGAGTTTTGCACCTTGTCTAGTGCTGTGTACTATGAGTTTTGCACCTGGTTGGATATATAAATAGTACCGCTGAGTACTTTTGTGGATGAATTGGATGTGCACCTTGTTTAGTGCTATGAAACGAATGAGCTTATACCATGAGTTTGACTACTTGATATATGCTGTATGTATAGACTAGGTCTGAACCTAGTGGGAGTTACTCCCTAGCAATGGACTGTTTGGTTACTTAGTGGAACTTGATTCCTTAGGTGAACTGTAGAGGGTTAAGGACTTCGGGACGAAGCCTTTTTAAGGGGGGTAGACTGAAATACCCCTAACCTTTAAAATATAATTAAATGATCTATTAATGATCTAAAATGATTAATAAACATCTAATACTATTGGGGAACAATCTAAAAGATCTCAACAAGGCAAAACACGCCTTAAGATCGGTAAAGCCAAAAATGTGCTTTAAGACACCATAAAGATTGTATGACCTCAAATAGGATCCAAAGTGGATTCCTAAGTATTATAATGAAGCAAGGAAACAAAAAAACCGTTCTCAAGGAGAACTAAGCTCAGGAACACCCTGTGACACAAAAATGTGCGCTAAAACTCCTTAAAGCACGTTTTGTGAGATTGCCTTTTAAATTGATTTTTAATGGGCTTAAAAATTATAATTATCCTTAAATATGATATTTTATCATATTGTATCATATTAGGAATTTAATTCCAGAAATTTACGAATTTTTACAAATTAATATTAAAATATTAATAAAACCCTAAAGTGGGGCCCGCATGAGTCAATATTGACCAAGTATGGTCAATGGTCAATTAAATGACCCATTTAACCCCTTGGAAATCGGCTGGCAAGAGGGAGGAGACAGCCTACAATCATTATGGGACAAACTATACCTAATACCAATTACTTTTGAAAATTAAGTTACTTTTTCAATTATTTCAAAACTTACCCTCCTTCCTCCTCCTTCCTTCCTTGTCCGATTCCTTCATTCCAGCCGAGCTCTCCCTTCCTCTCAAGCTCTCAAAGCTTGCTCTTGAACATGGAAGGCAAACCTAGCTCTTAAGTCCTTAAGGTAAGTGTTTTAATGTCATTTTTAGCCCTTTTTCTTCATCTCTTCACTACCAACACCTAAATTTCGTGGCTCATCAATTCCTATGGCTTATTCTCAGTGTTCTAAGGTTAGAACAAGAGCTAAACTCGGTTGAGACCAGTAGAGGGACCAAGGTTGTTCAAATCTACATTTTAAGGTAAAAATGTGCTTTAAGCTCATAACTTTTGATTCCCTTCGAGTTTGGCTGTGAAACTTTGGCCATAGCCTCATCTTCTCCTTTTCATGTGGAATCTGTTGGTTAGCCATTTGGAGCAAGGGTGGCCGAGATCCAAGAGAAATACTCTCTTTTAAGGCATTTTTCCAAGGTAAAACCTAACAACAAGGTAGTATTTCGAGATCTAACTATTTCCTATGTCAATATGGTGGATCTAACACCTTGTGGTGTGTTTGGTTCAGGTCGAAAATACCTAGAACTTCCCTTGCATTTTTAAGGTGATTTTTGCCTTAAATCTTACATTAATTATCCCTTATGGTTAAGCTCAAGCTTGGAGGGTAACCATATCTTTTTTTGTGTATTAAACATGTCTAAATCAAGTGGTGATTTTTCCTACAAGTGGCCGAGAGCATACAAGGCTTAATCAAGGTATAAACACCTTAAACTTATGGTTTTTGTAATTTTTAAGCATATACATATATATGGCCGAGAGTGAATATATATATATAGGTCATATTGACCTAAAAATGGAAAAAAATGGCTAAGATAAATTAAGCTAGTCATTTAAGGGATTTAATTAACATGATGGTCAAATTATGACATTATGTGGAAAAATAATTAAACCTAAGTGAGGCCGAATATATATGCTATATTTTGAGACATTTATTGTGTAATTTATTTTGCAAGTTCAAGGTTGTAATAAGGCCATGTCATTAGGCCATTTTTTTAAGTTTATAAGCTTATTTAGTTTTATTTATGCTTATAATTAAAATTGGGGCCAATTCGTAATTACTAGGAATTTAGAAAGCCGTGGGCTTAATTTAGAGCAATTTAGGCTTTTTAAATAAATTTAATAAAAATTATAACATTTTATAAAGTTTTGGGTCAAAACTGTAAAATAGAAAAGTATGGGGTATTATTGGTAATTACCGAAAGTTTGAGTCCCAATTGGTATTAGAAGTCAAAGTTGACTATATAGGAGACTTTCACCAACTTTGGAGAATTTTAGAAATTAAAATACTACCTTATAATAAGATACTTAAATTGTAAAAGATTTATAAGACTTGGGGTGGTATTGTGATTTCCGAAAACTTGGGGGTACTAAAAGGAGTTTAGTACAAACCTTAGGTTATTAGGAATTTTTAGGAATTGATTTGGTTAAATTTGGAGTTAATATGAATTAAATAAGTATAATATAAGGTATTTCATAATATTGTTACAAATGGGTAACATATGTGGTAAAATCGAGATTTAGAGAAAGTATAAGGTTAGGAATAAGGTTTATAACCTTTTGGTATAGTTTGGTGATTTTTGGAATTATATACAAGGTTTTATAAGGACATATGTATAATATATGATTTTAATGGAATTAGAAAACTATATGTTATAAAGAGGGGAAATTGGTGAATATAGAAAGTTAAGTGGTGGAAAAATAATTTAAATAGACCATGGGGTCTGTTCGGTTATTTTGAGAAAATATAACCATGGGTTATAAGTATATTAAGGAATAAGGATTATAATATAAGGTATATACTATAAGTGTAACAAGGAAATATAATTTGGGGTTGAGTTGTAAATTATGGAAGTTTGGTGGGAATTAATTAATACCGAGAGTTTTAAGGGCTGTTTGGTATTTATAACAATATATAACTATAAGTTATAATTGTTTTAATGACATAGTTGTCAAAATATATGTTATATAACTATAATATAACATGGTATAAATTATGTGGAGGATTTTGTAAATAATTAAGGAACATAGGTGCTGTTCGGAAATATTAAATTTTTGAATGAACTTTATAATATGGTTTTGATGTTATAAGAATTATAACATTTGTAATATAAGAGGTATTCATTAAAAAGAATGAATATATATTATAAGAATTGCCATATAAGAATAGTTCCATGAATACATACACATAATAAATATGTGTTTGGAGGAAAATATAATATGGTTTAATGACCATATATTTCATAATTCAAATACGTGATAAAGGGAAAAGATTACAACATTGGATATGGAATGTTAGACTGTACATGTGATAATAAGGATTGATAATGCAAAGTATTGTTTACCACATTGAATTTGGAAAAAGAAAAAAAAGAGAGAACAAACCTTAGAAAAATAAATACTAAGGTGAAATGTATGGTGTATGACAAGAATCATACATGCAATATAGAAACAAACTATATATGATGTACAACATACATTAGGTTACATGCGATAACAAAAGCTCACTATAAGTATATTAATATACGACAAGACTACGCTTGTAATATAACACTTTTCCAATCTCGAGTTAAACCTAAAACCCGACAAACATTGACAGTTAATAACGGGGGTTAACCGGGAGGTATTAGTGACGGTACGGGGTACCGTAGAATTTTGTGTTGTTATACAGTATGCTAATCAGTAGCATTATGTATTTATAGACTGTTAGAGATGACACACGGAGCATAGGATCTTGCTGATTCATACTCCACCGTAATACTCTCAGGGTGAACGGTATGTTATTTATGTGGCTTGATTGTCTCTGAGGATTTCCTCAGTTCAGACATTGTGTGAAAATCTGTGATAAGATTGAATGTCTGCTTGTGTGAATTAATATGACTGAGTTGTGTATTATGCTGCCTTATTATTACTGTTGCGCGATAACAGTACCGTTCGTATATATGAACATATTATAAAACGAACTAGCGGCAATGATGCTATCTTATATGTGTAATATAAGGAACGTAAGTAAAACGTTAGCATTAGGATAATAAGATATATAAAATATCTGAGACTTATATACGGAGCATTGGCCTCTTTAACGCCGCTCTCGTATCTAGCACTGGATCCCGAGTCGACATACTCAGGATGGACTACGACCTTGGTCGCTGTGTTAGAAAAAAAAAGATAGTAAAGCGATGCGATGGTATAGATAAGTTTATCAAGGATGTGGCTCTTGCTGTGAACTGTGATCCATTAACGATACTAGGACACCGTGTGGTAGCCGTAAGTATCTGGATAAATTTCCAACGAACTACAGATTGTTCGTAGGACGGAGACTCTACCGCTGGAGTGGCTATTGCCGTGGGTGACCCGCCATAAGAGATGGGTAACTTAGAGACACGTCATTCTAACGAGATGTTGTCATCAGACATGATTGAACAATTACGAACGACTATATTAACTCGTACATTAGGCGAACATTTTTGGGCTTGCATGCCAAAGACGAGAGTTCATACTCGTTTATAATTCTCGTTACCTCGCCTTGTTGTTCATTGGTTGTGCTTTGTGGTTATGTGTGGTATGTTGGTGGATTTGTTTGAACAAGCCATTGTGCTCATATTGTGTGTTGTGAACTGGTTGTGTCGAGTCACCGTACTCATGTGTGGATTGTGGTTGGGTGCCTGGTCGAGTGAGTCGCTGCACTCAATTATGAATTATTAAGTGTTTGTTGGAGTGGAGTCTCTGTACTATAAGAGCTGTAAACGCTTTCAGTGGTTTATTACGATGCGATGTGTGAAGCCGGGGGCTTGTTTGTTATTTGAGATTACTGCAATATATATTGTTGCTTTACAGTTTCAACATTGAACTATTTGTATGGAAACGAATTGCATACTCTCGACCAAATAACTGAATGGTCCGAGGGTGCATGACAGTCAGGTAATAACATACTCAGCAGGGGCTGATTCCATACCACAAACTACCATTTTTGCAGGTATGCAACTTCCGGTGTTGCAAAGAGAGTGACGCGCTGGAGTTTGATTACAGTTATTTAAACATGCACTGTTGCATTTTAATACGAACTAGAAACATGTATAGGTTTTGGATACGTAGAAAGCTCACTGTGAATGTATTTTATATTGGTTTTGGGAGTTTAGATCTATCTCTTGTTGTCACTGCGAGAAAATGTTTCGTATTTAAGAGCTTATCAGGAAGCACGTTATTACTCGTATGGGCGAGCAAGAACGGTGACCAGAAGTCAATTGTTGAGATTACCGCTGCGATTATATTGTTAAGTAAGATGATTAGGAGCCGAATAGAGTAGGGGTGTTACAATGATACTGTATGAAAATAATACAATATAATATAATAATGCATGCATACATGCTACTATAGGTTATATACCTAAATTTAATGATGGGTAAGATAAAAGAAATATAATGAATTAAACTTAACAGTCGAAATATTTTGACAACGAGTTTAGTAACAAAGCCGACCGGTTTAGAGAAACCCGTATCAAATAACTGTAGAAATCTGGGGATGAACTGTCGGGGTTACTTGTTATTCGGAAATACCGGAAGTAGTTAGTCATGGAGACTGACTTATAGTTTTATTACCGTTTAGATCATACTTCAGACGGAGGCGCTTGACGAGCTACTGGTCTACACTGCGTATCCTAGGTCTTGGTGAACGGTATGTAAAGGGGTTTGATCCGAGTTGTCCTAAGGAAACTCCTTGGGCTCGGATTTGGTTGATATCACTTGTGTGTTAAGTGTTTTGGATACATGTATGTGATTGTGTGCTACGACATTAATTATTTATGCACGAGCGTCCTACGGGACTAACACTACGTCGACTATAGATCGACTTATATAAACATACATATACGTTATTGTGATGACATGACGGTTACTTGATATAATACCATAGTATTAATATTAAGTATATGGTAACCTAAGTAAAACACTTAGGGACGAGTCACGACATTGTCGGTCTCTAGAGCATGGATCTCAAACATGAATATAACCTAGATTACTTCTAGGTATGCGTGAGACCCATTGGGCAGCTAATTAATAATTATATTCTCCATAAGACTAAGATCATATCTTAAACATTATGAGAGAGAGATTGTATGAGTCGAGGTGAGGAATCCCGGTAGTTTACGAACTACTTGGTTGCGCATTTGTGATCACTGAGGGGGTTCCCGATTGGGTTCCGCTCCAGGTTTATACCCAACGAGCCCTATTTGGATCGTGGGTCAGGTGGCTATGGCCTTTTATATGGACGTCTTACGAGACAAAAGAGAATAGTCAGGGGCCTCCGGACCTCTGGCGAAATGAGCACCTTTGTGTGTACGGGAGGACTACTGTCCATGGTGAGGTTATCAGGTTGTCTTAACATGACGCCCTACTGGTATTAATTAAACATGGTTTGGATGGATGGGGCCTTAAAGGCCAAATTAAATTAACTAAGGAAACTATACGCTACGACGATTGTACATTATACTGTTATTATTTCGATACGTTCGATATACAATTGTGGTTTGTGATATTCTATGACTGTTTGAGTTGGATGGATGGTTTAATGTTTATGAATGTTTGGATGGAGGATTATGTATATTATACATGTATATTACAGTATTGATTATAACTGTAAAATGGTAAAGCATGAAACCAATCTAATAATAAGATGGTTTAAATGACTAAGTGACCATTAGGGTCCAGGCTCGACATACTCAGCGTCTATCGCTGATACTACACCATTATGCAGGTTGTTGATTATTGCTGAAGCCGAAGTGCGGGAACAGGGTAATTAGAGTTTATTTTAATTACCGCACATGGAGTTGTAATATGGTACGGTTATGTATATTCAGGTTTGGGTAGACGCTCACTTGTCGATGTTTTTGGTTTATGGACTTAGTATTATGTATAGGAGTTATCTCGTTATCACAGCGGTTAGCAGTTTGTTTGTGTTGGAAGTTGGATGTAGTTTGGCTTCGTTGCTCGCATGGGCGAGTAATGGCCGGTGACACCCGAGTGAGTATTGTTATTGTTATTAATTCTTCCGCTGTAAGACGTTTTATTTATTGCTACGTGAGAGATTATTACGTGATTATGGAGAGGGGTATTACAAAAGTGGTATCAGAGCGGAGTACCGCTCTGATGACGAGGAAATAGGTCAAGACAGTGAGCTTAGGACTTGGGAAATTACGGGAAACGTTTGTGAGGTACGAGACGACTCGTCTTAAAAGATATTGTGTCTAGTAACGCAAATTGCGTGATATATTAGCCTTAGAGGCAATTCAATATCTACTGGTTGTGTACGGTAAATTACCGAGTATTTATGTGACATACTATACTACAGATGTCTGGGGGAACTAGAGGGCGTGGTACTGGTAGAGGTGGAGGCGGTGACCCCGTGATTCCAGGAGTTGCTGAGACGATTGCTGCCGTTCTCGCACAGCTTGGTGCTCAAATTGGAGGAGCACCAGCCCACCCGCCACAGCCCAGGGAAACGAACTGGCTGAAGTCAGTTACCGAGACCCGACCACCTACTTATTCTGGGGAGCCAGACCCCATAGCCTTGGAGTGTTTCATTGTTGAACATGAGAAGGCCTCCGAAGCTTTACAAGTACCTGCCAACCAGAAGGTTGTCATTGCTGCTTTCCATCTGAAGGATGCAGCCAGCACTTGGTGGAGGTTGGTCAAGGACCATCACCTGGCTACGCCCGACTTTTCGTGGGCTGCCTTTGTCGAGTTGCTGAGGGGGAAGTACTACCCAGCACACCTCAAGCAGAAGAAGCGCCATGAGTTCGAGACATTATCCCAGGGAGGTCTGACCGTGGATGAGTACTACGCTCGATTCATTGGTCTGCTGGACTTTATCCCCGGTGTTGGTTACTCGGAGACCGTAAAGGTCGAGAAGTTCCGGGGGGGATTGTTGTTTCGCATCCAGATGGCGATGGGTGCTACCCTCTACACTACCATCCAGGTATAAACATGGAAGCCATAAATTCTATACTTACTACATTACCAATTAACTTTGTGAAAGCTTACCAATGAGATTCCAGGAGTGTTATGATGCTGCCTCGAGGACGGAGCTGATGCTCCAGACTCGGGAAGAGACTCTCGGGACTAAGAAGAGAAAGAACCCTGAGGGAGTCTGAGGGTGGAGGAGCATCTCCAGGCGACAACCAGAAGAAGGGAAAGTAAGGACTTATCCCATTCTAAACTACTTATCATATTAAATACCTTATGAATGCTGACCCGAAACCTTAAACAGGAAATTCTTTCAGAAGAAAGGGCAGCAGGGTCACCAGGGAACAAAGGGGAAAGAGCCCGTCCTTCGGTTGACCGGCCCGGTTATAGATGCTCAGCCTTTGAGATCTGCACCTCCTAAGGGTGAGAACACCTACCTAGTAAACTCAATTGTAACCTTAACCTTTATATCATCAGGTTGTAACTTAAACTAAATGCTACCAACAGGCACCGGACAGCCCCAGCGCCATTTCTATTGTAAGCGTTGTGGGAAGGACCATCCTGGGGTCGACTGCAATGGCCGCAAAGTTGAGTGTCGGTGCTGTAAGAAAGAGGGCCACCGGGAGTTCGAGTGTTGGATGAACCCTGAGAGCCGTAACTACAGGCCACCAAGGAATACTCAGAAGACCTCAGTTGGAGGATCTGGAGTACCACGAGGCGGTCAGGATGGCCAGACATCTACTGATGCTGGAGCCATGAAGGGCAAGGGATTCGATAGGGCATGGGTACCCTGAACTCCATGAGACCGCTAGTGGAAGACTTTTGCTTACCTTGTTATGTACTTACCTTGGATGTTAGACAGAGATATGTTATAAGTATGTGGGGGTGTGTATTGACCACTCGCCTTTTTGTGTATGACTTTTGAGGACTGTTATGGGAACTCGATACGAAGAACCTTGGAACCTTGATGAATTATAAGAGAAAGAATGTAACGCTTACATTATCATGTAGCCATACTCGACGACGCAGAGTCAATGAGAACCGGTAATTACTGAACCAGAATTCCCCTGCATGGCGCACTGCTATTGCCAGCGCTATGACAAGTAAACCACTGAAATTTTCATCTGCCTTCGCACTTGACAGAGCAAGTGCTGCAACTGGAACTACTACTTTTTAGTCTTTTATTATATATACCAATAAAAAATTTTTCAAACTTTTTCATTACAAACCTTATGATTAAAAACCTATGCAACCTGGGAAGACCATTAGTCCAACCACTGCAACTGAGGATAATACAGCCACTGTGATTGTAAACCACACCAGTTAATTGTTCGAGAATTTTGACAGGGCTTATTAGCCAAATACCATCAGTGTATACCGCATTGATGCTAATCACTACCCAGTGATAAATGTTTAGTCCTCATGACAAGCATACCCTTTGCAGATGCACCACCGTCAGTGCGGATGGTTGGGAAGTGAGAGCCGAGTTGCTCAAGCTATTATGCAATCTACAAATATCCATATTAAACGGATGAGGGAACGATATGAAACTATGGATGAGATATGATCATGATAAACAGGGAGGAAAGGAATATATGTGCACTCAACGAGATCGAATTAGGAGAACAAAGTTTGCTAAATATAGCACGGATTTGTTACTCCGATGCCACAGGCAATAACACTTGCAACAAGATGACCGCCAACATGAACTAAAAAAAAGTAAGAGGATATCCATCAAAGGAGATTGACAACAGAATACTTCACAATAACCGTGTGACAGAAATTACCAGTTTACTAAACGAGACATGGGACGACCGCACTCCGATAGGAGCATGTGGGCCTGACAGACTTATTTATGATTAGTAGGGTAAGTAGTAAGTATCAGTACGGTACCCCAGCAAGTAGACAAGTAGTGTTAGGAACACGAGAAGTAGTGCAGACTGTTATCGTGAGTGGTTAGAACTGGAGTTATTAAATAAAAGGAAAGAAATTAAAACTCAAAAATCCGTCGGGCTGCAAACAATCCCGGTCGTTGATAGTTTAAGTGTAAGCGACCGGATATCGAACCTTGGGACTTATAGTGAAATAAGTAGTACCAGTACTAAGCTTGCACAAAAGGGGGAGTTAATTGACTTGTTTCTGAAAAGTAAATAACAGATTAATTTAGTGAACTGAAGTTAAATTAAACGGAACTCCGGGTTCAGGTTAATACGATATGATAATTGTGCTATCTCTACCGGTTTAAAAAATAATTTGGCAGATTCCTGTATTATCTTAAGGTCCGATGAAAACTCATAAGAACTCGTTTACCTAAATGCAAGGTCCGATGAAATCAAGCAAAATGCGTGTAAACGGCAGAGGAGTGTGAGGAATTTTATTCTTGCAACTTGTATTAACTTAAACGATGAAAATAAGTTCCTACAGTTTTACGGCTAATTAACCGTCGGTTCGTCACCGATCAGATTAAAAACAGATTTAGTAAGGCTTTTAATAAATCGATGAAATTTATTAAAAAGGGAGAGAAACAAAACTTAATCGTAACAAACTGAATTTATTTTAACCGTAGAAATATTCATAATTACAACAATACATAATTAAACCTTCACCCGGAGTAAATCCTCCTTAGCCTGACATATTAACTGGTAATAAGTCAGACAGAGGGTTGGACGTAATAATAATACGGAGGTGTGGATGGTGTATGGAGAATGAGGAGGAAGAAGAGTGGAGCGAGTAATAGGATTTCTGTAAATGGAATGAGAGATTTGAGTGTTGAGTTTGGGGGGGAAAGTATGTATTGATTGAAGTAGCAAGTGGCTTTTTATAGAGGAGAGGAAGAAGAAGAACGACTGCAGACAGAGGTGGAAGAGCATTGATTACTCATTAATTGCAGGGGACAAAGCTGATCGCGTGAGGAAAATAAGGTAGGCGGTGCGGAGTAGATGGATATGGCAGAAGAAGAAGTCGCGGAAGAAGAAAATGCGCGCGTTGATTTTTAGTCACGTCCGCTTGTTGCTCATTGGCGTCCGCCTCTGAGCCATGCGGACGTCTCTGTGTTTCTGTCCCCCGAGCGTCCGCTTCCCTGTCCGCTGAGGTCTTCACTCACGTCCGCCCAAGGACATCACTCACGTCCGCCCGGTCACATGTCCTGTCCGCCTAGCTGTCCGCATCACGTCCAGGCGGTTGCAAGTGTGGTCCTGACTTATTTTCTTCTACGAACTTTGACCAGCTCTAGATTCTTCGTTTGGACTCCGTTTTCTGAGCCGTTTGCGTCTATGCGTTCGTCTCTTCGTCTACTTTACTCCTAGCTTGATTTTCCTTATGTTTAAACAATAAATTTGTGAGATAACAATAAAACATAAACTAGAGGAAAATTAACCGAAGTGGAGAAATGAGCAAGAAAAGTGCTAATATTATATATGAAATACACCTATAAAACATGCTCATTTGGACACTTATCAAGTAGTCAACTCCATATTAAGGACAGTGATACATATTACCTCGATGATGGACGAGAAGAGCCGCAACTAAACCAACGGGCTAGCGAAATCAAGAACCTTCACTACAGAGCAGTAGACAATATACAGTGAAGACAAGGAAACCGTTCAAGGACGTGAAACTGAAGGAAAGAAACATGAAAACCCATTATGGATGAATAACATGTAGAATTCTCATAAGGATCGAGCAAATTCTTGCAATCCAGAGGAAATCTACCAGATGATGTGGATATAAACGCGTGACTATGCAATGATGAGAGATAAAGCTAATATACTAGCAGATACCTTAAGCAAGGAACAGTGGATTTGGAATGTACCACTCACATGATAATTCGCTCATCTTATCTGTTTGACTCATTGGATATTAGCTGCTGAGAGTTTACGCCTCTGCACTATATAGGACTGAGTGTTTTGGTATTGCACTCGTGCAGTTATTAATCTAGTGGGAATACAGGAGGATGTAATGGATATCAACACGAGTGTGTATCAAGGAACTACAACAGTGTGTTACTCCGGAACAAAACCACCAGGAGACACGGATAACAAGCTTCATCTACGTGGACTTGTAGGCTGGTACGTCTTAATATTACAAAGACAAGTGCAAAGAGCACTAAGTACTAACAATAGCCAATGTCATATTACACCTCAAGCTGAATATCAGTGAGAAAAGACACACGCATGTATGCTAGTGATCCAAATGAGAGGATACACAGCAAGGGAAAGAGGCAAACTGAGCCTATGTTCATGGGTCTGCACCTCATACGGAGCGAGTGGGCCCATTAGAACAAACTTGGGAGAGAGCACAAATAGTTTAGTGCCTCACCCTTTATGTATGGTGGAGCCCAGAAGGGCTAGAGTCATACTCGTCTCTCTGATATGAGGATAATCCACGAGTTGGTGAACTCTATAAGTGCCAAGTATCCAGCGCTCCTTGTTGAGCGACTATTGTATACTTGTGGGGTACGGGGGCGTAACCCTTTTTAAGGGGGGTAGAGCCTCTTGGCTGTGCACGTGTGTGCACTAAGTTTTGTTGTTTCGTATGCGGGGCATACAGTAGTTTGTGGTATGCGGGGCATACGAGGTTTGTTTAATTGTTTGTTTCGTTTGCATGGCATACAGTGAATTGGTGGTATGCGGGGCATACGAGGTTTTGTTGGTTATGTTTGGTACGCGGGGAGTACGTTGTTGGTTTGTTTGGTGTGTGATGTACACTTGTACGTATGTATCTTATGAGATACCTGTTTGAATGATGTATATACACCCATGTGTGTAGTACTTTTCTTATGCTACTTGTGATATATATATTTATATTGCCTTGTAGAATGATTTCATATGGTGTCGCCTAGATACGAAATGAATCATTAGATATGGAATGTGGAAGGATGTTATGTTATGGACACCTCGGGGAGGTTGTCAGGGTTTGTAGAACTGATAGGAAATAATGGTGCTGATGGATCACCTATATCCATATATGATTGAACTAACGCCACAAAGTGATGGCTATGTGCTGTATAAGCACAATACGATGTGTGTAAATGATATATCACATAGATATACATTATGGGAATAATGGGTAGTTATATATGTTTATATACAGACCTATTTGATTAAGCGACTTCGGACGAAGTCTTTTTAAGGGGGGTAGATTGAAATACCCCAAACTAATAAAACATGGATTAAACATCTAATCACATTAATTAAGGCCTAAACATGCCTTAAAAGTCAACTGAGAACAACAGTGGTCAACACGAAGCAAGATATTGCACCCTTTGACTGTTTAGGGTAAATAAATACCCAAATGAGCTTCTTAGAACCTAAAACTTGTCCCAATCTTATTAACACATAACTAAACATATTACAATTGGACAACACTCCAACACAAAGAACAAGCACTTACATGCTTCAAGGTCAAGTAGGGCAAAAATGTGCTCTAAGAAAACCTTAAAGGTCTAATGACCTCTAAAGGATATAAAATTGGATTCCATGATCAAATATCATGTAAGGAACACAAAAAAACTGTTCTCAAAGAAAACTGAGCTCAGAAACACCTTGCGACACAAAATGTGCACTAAAATACCTTAAAGCACGTTTTTGTGTATGAGCTCTAAGATAATGACTTTTTGTCATTTTAAGGACTAGAGTATGTTCTTATATCATTAATGTGACATTATAGACTATATTATAAAGTCTAAATCAAAGTTTGAAAATAAAATCAAAATGGGCAATTTAGTATGAATAGTACCCAAAAATAACATTTTAATTACTAAGTATTAACCATGGTCAATTGTCACCCATTGACCACACCCCCCATTGCCGACCTCCTTTGGCTATAATTCCCACTCATTAAGCTACCTATAAACAATTAACTAGCTAATTTGGTGAGTCACCTATTACTATTCCTAAAGTAATGTTAATTAACTTATAAGGACAAATCTAGCTTATTTACTTCATTTGCCTTCTTCCCTGCCGACACAGCAGCTCAATCCTCTCTATTTGATTCTCCAAAACCGTGGATAACACACCAAGAACAAAGAAGAACACATTGCTACCTAGGTAAGCTTATTTAGTCATTAAATGTTCATTCTCTTCACAATTCTTTCCTCTTTTCATGGAGCTAAGCAACAACCATTTCCATACATGGTTCTAGGTTGTTTTGGAGAGTAAAATATGAGTGATTCTCGGCTGTAACAAGGGAAGGAGAAGGGAAGTTCTAATCTTGATCTTTTAAGGTAAAAATGTGCTTTAAGCACTTATATCAATATTCCCTTCAATTACGGTTTGAAAGTTTGGTTTCTTAGGCTTATAATCTTCATATTAACATACTTATTCAGTTGGTATATCAAGAGCTTCAAGGTATAGCCAAATCCAAGCCAAAAACACCATTTTGGCATTTTAATCAAGGTAAAAATTAGCCATCTTCTAATCTGAGTTATACCAGTTTAGAGCTTGGTTTTAGTAGCTCTTTTGATGCTCTTTCTCTACTGTATAATTAGGCTGAAGATCAACCTTGGTTACCTTGGTATTCTAAGGTAAATTTTACCTTGAAATATACATTAAAACACTTCTTATGGTTAGATCTTGCTTGGAGACTAACTATGCCTTAATTGCTGTTTGAAAACATGTAAATGATGCTGTGGAAATTTTATCCTAAGCAGGCCGTGGCCAAACAAGGCCTTAACAAGGCAAAAATAACGTATAAATCACTTAAACCTTCAATTGGTATATTAATATGTAATTATACATATGTGTATAATTTGTGCCGTGAGTGAACAAGGTTTATAGGTCTTATTTTGACCTTAGGTGATTAGGAATGGTTAGTAAATTTTATAACTAATTAATTAGCATAATTGTCAAATTTAAGACATTATGTGGAAAATTGGTAAATAAGGAAAAGATGTGTGTAAGGCCGAGAGTTTTATAGCATTTTTGGGCATTTATGTGTAATTTATTTTATAAGCTAATGTTTGTAATAAGGCCATGTACTTTAGGCCATTTTATTTATGCATTTATAAGCTTTTAATTAAGTTTAGGTGGTGAAATGCATTACCGCAAGGTATAGGGGTATAAAGTGTAATTAAATTAAATTTGGGGGGCTATATAATAATAAAGCCGAAAATTAGAGGTTTAAATGAGTTTATATAAAAATTATAAGATTAAATAAAGTTTTGGGGTTAAATGGTAATTTCTGAAAAGATATGGGTATAAACCGTAATATGTGGAGATTGATGGTCAAGGAAATATTAAGGTGGTCAACCTTGACCATATGGTAGGTTTTGACCAAATTAGATAGTTAAATAACTTATTTAAGGTTTTATAATAGATAAGTATTTAATTGTAACAATTTTATACATATGTGGTATATATGTTATTACCAAAAATAACGGGTGTATAATGGTATTATAAACACCCATGGGCTATTAGAATTTTTAGGAATTTATTGGGTTTATTTTGGAATTAAAAAAAACTATATGTATAATATATAGTTATTATGTCATTATGACACTTTGGAATAAGAGATGGGGTGGAGATGTAATATACCGAAAGTATATGGTTAGTAAGGGTAATTATAACCCTTTGGTGAAATTTGGTGATTTTTAGAATTATATAAGAGTATTTATTAAGATATGTGTATAATATATAGTTTTAATGATATTATAAAACTATATGTTATAAATTGGGCCAAATGGCAATTATAGAATATATATTGAGGTCTGTTCGGAAATTTTACAAAAAATATAACCATAGGTTATACCCTTTTATAAGTTAAAAATGTTATATTATATGGTATATATAACATGGTATAAATAATGGGGTGATTTTGTAAATAAAGGAAACTATGGTATATGAAAAAGAATATGGTTTTTATGTGGTGCCCATGCGGCAATATTAAATAGTTTTGCATAAAAACTATATGCTATAAATTTAAGGAAATAAAATATCATAATGTATGATATTAGTATATGGTATAACATTACATAATGTTATGTGGTCAAAATAGAATTTAAAAAAATAAGGTGCTGTACCGAATTATTAAGTTTGGAATATGAATTTTAGACTAAGGTCTACAATGTTATAAATGTTATGACAATTATATGGTGTTAATGGTTTTAAATGGAATTAATATAAGGAAGGATATTCACATTAAATAATGTGACAAACTATAAATAAATAGGATTTATAAACTAAGGTATTTATTGAATAAACCTTAGGAGTTGTAATTATACAACAAAATGTTACATAATATTAGGACAATAATCTTAATACAAGTTGTACAATATAATACAACTTGGGAATAATCATCTAATATAAGATGATAAAATGTAACATATAATGTAAGAGTTTTATAACTCTGGAACTTACCTATGTGGTAAATATATACATATACAAGAATAATGTATATAAGGATGGATATATGTTATGGTTGGAAACCATACAATATAATGATGGTGGTTATTATAAAAAATAAATAGTTACAAACTATAAGTTTGAGTTTTGAATGCAAATATAATTGCTAAGATAATGGATTGTATAATACAATGTATTATGATGGATGGTGGGAAAATGATACTGTATGAAAATAATACAATATAATATAATGCATGCATACATGCAACTATATGTTATATACCTAAATTTAATGATGGGTAAGATAAAAGAAATATAATGAATTAAACTTAACAGTCGAAATATTTTGACATACGAGTTTAGTAACAAAGCCGACCGGTTTAGAGAAACCCGTATCAAATAACTGTAGAAATCGGGATGAACTATTGGGGTTACTTGTTATTCGGAAATACCGGAAGTAGTTAGTCATGGAGACTGACTTATAGTTTTATTACCGTTTAGATCATACTTCAGACGGAGGCGCTTGACGAGCTAGTGGTCTACACTGCGCATCCTAGGTCTTGGTGAACGGTATGTAAAGGGGTTTGATCCGAGTTGTCCTAAGGAAACTCCTTGGGCTCGGATTTGGTTGATATCACTTGTGTGTTAAGTGTTTTGGATACATGTATGTGATTGTGTGCTACGACATTAATTATTTATGCACGAGCGTCCTACGGACTAACACTACGTCGACTATAGATCGACTTATATAAACATACATATACGTTATTGTGATGACATGATGGTTACTTGATATAATACCATAGTATTAATATTAAGTATATGGTAACCTAAGTAAAACACTTAGGGACGAGTCACGACATTGTCGGTCTCTAGAGCATGGATCTCAAACATGAATATAACCTAGATTACTTCTAGGTATGCGTGAGACCCATTGGGCAGCTAATTAATAATTATATTCTCCATAAGACTAAGAGCATATCTTAAACATTATGAGAGAGAGATTGTATGAGTCGAGGTGAGGAATCCCGGTAGTTTACGAACTACTGGTTGGCATTGCTTGTGATCACTGAGGGGGTTCTCGATTGGGTTCCGCTCCAGGTTTATACCCAACGAGTCCTATTTGGATCATGGGTCAGGTGGCTACGGCCTTTTATATGGACATCTTACGAGACAAAAGAGAATAGTCAGGGGCCTCCGGACCTCTGGCGAAATGAGCACCTTTGTGTGTACGGGGACTACTGTCCATGGTGAGTTATCAGGTTGTCTTAACATGACGCCCTACTGGTATTAATTAAACATGGTTTGGATGGATGGGGCCTTAAAGGCCAAATTAAATTAACTAAGGAAACTATACGCTACGACGATTGTACATTATACTGTTATTATTTCGATACGTTCGATATACAATTGTGGTTTGTGATATTCTATGACTGTTTGAGTTGGATGGATGGTTTAATGTTTATGAATGTTTGGATGGAGGATTATGTATATTATACATGTATATTACAGTATTGATTATAACTGTAAAATGGTAAAGCATGAAACCAATCTAATAATAAGATGGTTTAAATGACTAAGTGACCATTAGGGTCCAGGCTCGACATACTCAGCGTCTATCGCTGATACTACACCATTATGCAGGTTGTTGATTATTGCTGAAGCCGAAGTGCGGGAACAGGGTAATTAGAGTTTATTTTAATTACCGCACATGGAGTTGTAATATGGTACGGTTATGTATATTCAGGTTTGGGTAGACGCTCACTTGTCGATGTTTTTGGTTTTAGGACCTTAGAGAAAAGTGGACTGATGGAAAATGTATCCGGAGTTGTTATCTCGTTATCACAACGCGGTTTAGCAGTTTGTTTATGTTGGAAGTTGGATGTAGTTTGGCTTCGTTGCTCGCATGGGCGAGTAATGGCCGGTGACACCCGAGTGAGTATTGTTATTGTTATTAATTCTTCCGCTGTAAGACGTTTTATTTATTGCTACGTGAGAGATTATTACGTGATTATGGAGAGGGGTGTTACAAAAGTGGTATCAGAGCGGAGTACCGCTCTGATGACGAGGAAATAGGTCAAGACAGTGAGCTTAGGACTTGGGAAATTACGGGAAACGTTTGTGAGGTACGAGACGACTCGTCTTAAAAGATATTGTGTCTAGTAACACAAATTGTGTGATATATTAGCCTTAGAGGCAATTCAATATCTACTGGTTGTGTACGGTAAATTACCGAGTATTTTTGTGACATACTGTACTACAGATGTCTGGGGGAACTAGAGGGCGTGGTACTGGTAGAGGTGGAGGCGGTGACCCCGTGATTCCAGGAGTTGCTGAGATGATTGCTGCCGTTCTCGCACAGCTTGGTACTCAAATTGGAGGAGCACCAGCCCACCCGCCACAGCCCAGGAAACGAAATGGCTGAAGTCAGTTACCGAGACCCGACCATCTACTTATTCTGGGGAGCCAGACCCCGTAGCCTTGGAGCGTTTCATTGTTGAACATGAGAAGGCCTACGAAGCTTTACAAGTACCTGCCAACCAGAAGGTTGTCATTGCTGCTTTCCATCTGAAGGATGCAGCCAGCACTTGGTGGAGGTTGGTCAAGGACCATCACCTGGCTACGCCCGACTTTTCGTGGGCTGCCTTTGTCGAGTTGCTGAGGGGAAGTACTACCCAGCACACCTCAAGCAGAAGAAGCGCCATGAGTTTGAGACATTATCCCAGGGAGGTCTGACCGTGGATGAGTACTACGCTCGATTCATTGGTCTGCTAGACTTTATCCCCGGTGTTGGTTACTCGGAGACCGTAAAGGTCGAGAAGTTCCGGGGGGATTGTTGTTTCGCATCCAGATGGCGATGGGTGCTACCCTCTACACTACCATCCAGGTATAAACATGGAAGCCATAAATTCTTTACTTACTACATTACCAATTAACTTTGTGAAAGCTTACCAATGAGATTCCAGGAGTGTTATGATGCTGCCTCGAGGACTGAGCTGATGCTCCAGACTCGGGAAGAGACTCTCGGGACTAAGAAGAGAAAGAACCCTGAGGGAGAGTCTGAGGGTGGAGGAGCATCTCCAGGCGACAGCCAGAAGAAGGGAAAGTAAGGACTTATCCCATTCTAAACTACTTATCATATTAAATACCTTATGAATGCTGACCCAAAACCTTAAACAGGAAATTCTTTCAGAAGAAAGGGCAGCAGGGTCACCAGGGAACAAAGGGGAAAGAGCCCGTCCTTCGGTTGACCGGCCCAGTTATAGATGCTCAGCCTTTGAGATCTGCACCTCCTAAGGGTGAGAACACCTACCTAGTAAACTCAATTGTAACCTTAACCTTTATATCATCAGGTGGAACTTACACTAAATGCTACCATCAGGCACCGGACAGCCCCAGCGCCATTTCTATTGTAAGCGTTGTGGGAAGGACCATCATGGGGTCGACTGCAATGGCCGCAAAGTTGAGTGTCGGTGCTGTAAGAAAGAGGGCCACCGGGAGTTCGAGTGTTAGATGAACCCTGAGAGCCGTAACTACAGGCCACCAAGGAATACTCAGAAGGCCTCAGTTGGAGGATCTGGAGTACCACGAGGCGATCAGGATGGCCAGACATCTACTGATGCTGGAGCCCTAAAGGGCAAGGGAGTCGATAGGGCATGAGTACCCTGAACTCCATGAGACCGCTAGTGGAAGACTTTTGCTTACCTTGTTATGTACTTACCTTGGATGTTAGACAGAGATATGTTATAAGTATGTGGGGGTGTGTCATTGACCACTCGCCTTTTTGTGTATGACTTTTGAGACTAGTTATGTGGACTCAATACGAGTAACCTTGGAACCTTGACGAATTATATATATGAACAGAATGTTAACGCTTACATTATCATGTATCCATACTCGACGACGCAGAGTCAATGAGACCGGTAATTACTGAACCAGAATTTCCACCTGCATGGCGCACTTGCTATTGCAAGCGCTATGACAAGTAAACCACTGAAATTTCCATCTGCCTTGCGCACTTGACAGAGCAAGTGCTGCAACTGCAACTACTACTTTTTAGTCTTTTATTATATATATACCAAAAAAAATGTTTTTCAAACTTTTTCATACAAACCTTATGATTAAAAACCTATGCAACCTTGGGAAGACCATTAGTCCAACCACTGCAACTGAAGGAATAATACAGCCACTGTGATTGTAAACCACACCAGTTTAATTGTTCGAGAATTTTCAGACAGGGCTTATTAGCCAAATACCATCAGTGTATACCGCATTTGATGCTAATCACTACCAGTGATAAATGTTTAGTCCTCATGGACAAGCATACCCTTTGTAGATGCACCACCGTCAGTGAGGATGGTTGGGAAGTGAAGAGCCGAGTTGCTCAAGCAATAGGTAACAATGCTAGGAAAGTAAACTAGCTAACTACATATAATTATGATCGGTAATATCAACCAAACATGTTCGTAACAACGACACGCTTGTAACATAACAGGAAACCGGGGCATTACTACAAAGCATATATGAATATAAACCTAAAGGGCAGAATAACTCAGACGCTTAAAAGCGCATGAAAAGAATGAATATCCGACCTCCAAAGAAAATGGATAGACAATTCCAAGTCACCGAGACCATGTACAAAGTAAAATACCCCACGACAGTCAAGAGGCCTTTCACTAAGCCATGCACCACCTTAGAAAGCATAGAAAGGGAAAACTAAACCCGAAGGTAATCAGAGTCGTACAGCAGAAGCTGGTGGACCGTAACACCCATTTTCCTGTTCAATAACTAGTGATTTCTTTTCCAATACCTTATACCCAAAAAGGCTAAACCCAAATCCGTTATAGATCGGTATGGCAACCGATAAGAATCGTTCAGACAGAAACTAAGCCATTGACATGGTCAAGACATTCGATTGGATTATAAGTTGAACTAAATTGCATAGAAACTAAAATGCCCATGAGAATTAACATCTTGAACCAAGGTTCAAGGATAATTTAAAGGGATTACGTGGGCGTAATCCATTTTTAAGGGGGGTAGGCGTTGCGTTTTCACGGTGTTATGGCTAGTTCGTGTGTTGTTTTGAATGCTATGTGTGTGAATGCATGGTAGTCATAATGAATGACTTGTTCATCCGGTTGCTATGAGTGCAGTACATAAATATTATTTGTACATTGCAGTATTATTGAGCCACAGATGTGGCGTGGTGCTTATAAGCACAAATGGCGAAATAGAACTGTGGAACTTGAGGGACATGATCCCTTGGTTAGAGAGAACGTATTCAGGACTTAACCTTTGCACTGTGTGTGTTCCTACAGCCACACGTTGGTTGTGTGTATGAGGTTGTGTGTATGAGATTGTGTGTATGAGATTGTTATGTGTATGTATGTACGCTCGATTATGAATGAATGTGTGTACTGTGGTTTACACCTCAGATTGTTATTTGTACATTGCTAATACCTTGAACTACTATGAAAACTTGTGAGAAGCCATTAATGTGGCATAGTGCTTATGAACACACTTGGGTAGGGAGAATTATTGAATGTGGGACTTGATCCCTAGGATTAACAAGAATGGAAAACACCAGTTTAGGAAGTAAGACTTCGGGACGAAGTCTCTTTTAAGGGGGGTAAGTTGAAACACCCCTGAACAGTTAAACACATAAAGTCATAAACGCGAGGAGATTATCCGAGAATAACACGTTACATAATTCGGACATATGATAATGTATGAACAATAAAATTTAGTATATACATGTCCGAAAACATGACAACGTTACATATTCATACGGCCACGTACTTATACATGTACGTATATGAAAAGATGCATACGTAACGTTACAATATTACAACGACGTATCTAATAAATAATAACGTCGCATAGGTACATATAACTAAAACGCGACAAAATGAAGGGCGTATATATATACATATACGTACATATAACTAACAACGTAACAAAAATAAAGTGGTCGCGTACATTACTAATAACGCCATATGTTGTATAGTCACACATATATAAATAGACATGTATTAGTAGCTGTTACAAAAAAAAACAAAAAAGAGCAAACATGCTCTAGCCGGGATTCAAAACCGGTACCTCTCGTACCCCTCCTGAACGCTTTAACCAGTTGAGCTATGCTCATATTCAGTAGAAAATGCTAGCCTATTCGAATTAGTAATAAGACGACTGAAGCAACAAAAAAAAAACACTACCACAGATCTCCCACTATCGTTCCTTCTCTTATCAGTACACAGGCTAAGACCCAATTCCAAAGAGAAAAAAAAAATAAAACGATACCGACCGACTCTTCTTTCTTCTGTACATGCGCACGCTCATTGACTGTTCTTAATAGTTGTCACAAACTTCCTCAAATGCTCTGCACAAGTCGACCAGCACCAGACCCAACACATAAACCCAGTTTATTACCGTCATGGTTCTTTCCCCCGACAAGGATATCTCTTTGTATTTTCATATCAGAAGCATAAGTGAGCTATCTTGATTTCAGCAAAAGTAAATTAAAAGAACAGCATGGCACAGCAGAATCTGCTCCCATTGCAAGCTTTCACGCCCCAGAGTTTGAACACACCAAACCCCCACACCACTTGCTCGTAACTTGCAACCACTCAGTCTGTCTTTTCAAGCTTACCCACCTACTTCACGATCTGTGAAATTCTCCCGCATTTCTTTTCTGTGGAGGACTTCAGCTTGTAAACTCTTCTTCTTCTTCCTTTGTATGCCGGAGACTGGTGGCTCCTGGAACAATGCCAGTCCAAAGGAGTAAGGCAATGCACTGAGAGTTCCCTAGTAAACTCAGTTAACCTCTTCTCGAATTCCAGCAAAAGTTCCTTTCAGTCTTGAACTCATACCTTCACCCATCCTGATGTGCTCGAAGTCCTGCAGCACGAGTGTTGGAAACCTGGAGCAAAGTCATCCAGATTCTAAATTCTAACAAGGTAACAACAAAAGAAAAGAGAAAAAAAATAGTGGCTTAAACTGCCTCCCTTACTGTCGTCTCCCCCTCATCTCTGGTTATGACTTGGCCTAACCACTGATTACTCTTGCTAGTAAGAGCCAAGGGTTCAAGAGGCTGAAAACTACACCTGGCGCAAAGGACCAACCAAGAAGGGATCAGCTAACGAACTTGAGCTGGTGAGCAACTCCTAAAATCTGTTGCATGATCAAAATACGCTATGTCAGTCTTTTTGTTAAACTGTAATATAAACCAGTAGCCTACACTTGGTTGTTTGAGTGATTCATTGGTCATCTTAGAGTCTAAACCACGAGTGTTAGAGAACTAAAGGCCATGAGTAAGGGGTGGTAAGAGTTCAAGAAATTCTGTATAACTTAGTTAAGGAAAACCAGTGCAGAAACATGAGTTACAATCTGCAACTCTCACTTTGGCATCATCGAATGTCTGAAGCAGTGTTAACTTATATAGGGATGGTAATTAACCCAAAGACTAGCTAAAACACCTAACTCAGTAACTAGACAAGGTGGGGGAAAATGAAAAGCGGATCAGTGAAGAAAAGAAAAAGAATATAGAGTTTCAGATCTGGTGTGTTAGTGTTTCAGTTTTCTAGTTTAGTATGAGGGTTTTTGTAACATTAACAGAGCTGTTTCTAGGTTGTTTGTAGATTCAAAATCTTGCTAAATCACTTGACTAGTTGGGTAGAAACTTTGGGTGAAATTAGAAGACAGATTAAGGGATCAAAAGAAAGATTTAGGCCGAAATACACAGATTTATGTTCAGTTGGTGCAGTTTTTCAATCCTGTATAAATCGGTTTCGGTAGATGTAACACTGGCATGGTTGTCATGGGTTGTTTCCAACTTAAAACTACTGATAAAACGCTCAGTAAATGGGTAAACACCTAGGCAGCGGAAGAAACCAGATCAAGGGACAAAACAGAATGGCAAGAAGAAAATAAAACCATATCTGATCATGTCACAGTTTGGACAGATTTGAGCTTTCTGTGTAAAGAGCTTTGTAGAGGATTGTCTAGGTAGTTTTGAATTTAAAACCTGACTAGAACACTTAACTAAGCAAGAGGGTACCATGGGATAAATGGAAAGACAGGATAAGCAACAGAAGAAAAAAAACATACCAGTTTCAGTTTTTGGTTTTTTCAGGTTTGTTCGGTTTCTGAAATTTCTTGATTCAGGGAAGGTAAGTTTCAGTAACACTAGCAATATTGTTTTGGGTCAGTATGAGATTAAAACCTGGACTAAAAAGATAACTAAGTGATTAGACAATTAAGAAGATAACAGAAAAGAAAACATGTTTCAGTTTCATGGTTTCAGACTTTCAGATTTCTGGTTTCTGTGAAAAGAATTTTTGGGGACATTGTCTAGTCTATTTTTGGGTCTGCATTGAATTCTAAAATTTTATAACACACTTAATCCCGTTAGTCAATGAGGTGGGAGGATCTGGGAAATCAAAATAGAAAACAAAGAAAAGAGATAGAAAATGATATAGCAGTTTTCTGTGTCAGATTTTATTCAGTTCTGTGTAACTTGGTACAGAGAGATTGTTAGGAGTTGCATTGAGTAGTTAATAAATCTAAACACCTCTAACACACTGAAGTAAGGTTGTTAATGCTTAGGGGAAAAAATTAAGGGCCGTTTCCACAACCTAACAGAGGGAATAACGAAGAAATATACCAGTGCTGTTTTCAGTTTTTCCACAATAAGTGGTTTTAGTATGACATGATTTCAGAAGTATTAAGAGGGCCAGATCGATCCAGTAATGGACTAGAATCTTGATAATAAGATCTAACTAAGAGAGGAAATAACTTGGGAAAACTTAGAAGACAGCTTAGTACATCAAACTGTGAGATTAATTGAAGCTGCATGAAGATGTGGTTCCAGATTTCACTAATCTGTCACTTCGATGTAACTAATTCTCAATGAAAAATGAGGAGCATCATGGTGGTTTAAGAATGAAGTTAAAACATTTCTAAAGAGATGAATTAAGTGGGTATACTCACATGGGCAGCTAGGAGTCGATTAACCAATAACAGACATGAAAGAAGGAATGAAGAGGAAAACACAAGATTCTGGTTTTCAGGTTTTCAATACTTAGTTGCTTCTGTATAACGAATTTTCAGAGTTGTCAAGTGGGTTGCCTTGGGCTGAGTTTTAGTTTTAGACTTGCCTAATACACTTAACTAACTGGGTGAGCAATTTTGGGAACATTGGAAGCCAGAATTAGTGAACAACAGAAAAGAAACCTAAGAGGATAAAACAGTTCCTGTTTCAGTTCTAGTTTATGTTTCAGTTTCGGTATAATGAAGTTTCAGTAACTTGAGTAATGTTGCTAGGATTAGTCTCGAGTTTAAGACATTGCTAACACCATAGCTAACTGAGTAAGTACTGTGGGAAAGAAGGGAACATCAGCTGAACTAATTAGAGACAAGAGCCAAGAAGTAATATGTAGATTATGTTTTCAGTTTCGGTAAAGATGTAGCTTCTGTATAACTGTTGTTCATGGGTGTTACGAGGGTGATGACAGATTGATAATCAACCCAAAACCCTCCTAGTGTATCTAGCTAAACTTATGTAACATCTTGGGAAGTGTAGACACCCTTAGACACATTAAAAGTGTTATAATATAAGGTTATGTACAAGAACCTTGTTTCAGTTTTGAAACACTTAGGCCTCAGTATAAAGGAGTTCTAGAAATATTGAGGAGCGCTATTGCGTGACTAATGAGCTTAAAACATAGATATTTAGCTAAGGAGGGAATACACTTTAGACGAGTTAAACCTATCTCATATAAGCTTGTTACATGATTAGCGTTTAGTATACTCTAAAACGTTAGCTAAAGGAAAGGACTTAATTAACGTGTGAGTTGACTATGTGAATGTCCTAGGAGTAAGATAAGCCTAGGATTAATGCTTGGGAAGTTTCTAAGGGTTAATATAAACTAAGCACTTAAGGACTCACCTAGAGAATTGCACATGTTAATATAAAATAAGCTAGGAAAATGTCACAACGGTTGTGCATGAAATCATAAAACTGACAAGTTGTGTTGATTAACGTTAGGACCGTAACGACCGCCAACCGGGACCCCGTGTGTGAGACAACCTTTCCTTCTGAACAAGGTATGGACATGTGTGGTTCGTATGTTGCCGTGTTACACGGCTTGTTTGCTGTATGCCTTGTGTGAAAATGACCATAAGATTAACGCATGAAATTGGATTGCTTGCCTATCCTGCTTACATGATTGTTATATCATTGTTGCATATTACTTGCGCGCACACAGTAGTTTAGTCCCTTTCTCGTTTATGAAGCTTTGAGATGGAACTTGACGAACTACAAAAACAAAACAAAAGAACTATACGAAGAGAAAACTCCTCTCTAACTATAGAGGACCCTATCGAAACCCACTATGGTGTCGAGATTATAATGATAATGAAACGTAAAGTACCAACTGGTGAAACACGAGAATAACCCGGGAAGACAACAGCTCGGGCCGCGCGGTATGGATGATCGGGAGTAGGTATCTGCATCAGATCCTTTGACCGTCTATGGTGGAATATATTTTGGGTTCCCTGGGTGACCCCGCTTTCTCAGCACATCCTGGAGTCTAGAGGTGACTCCTCTTTCTCGACTCTTGGCGTCGGGAACGGAGGGTTGGTATTTGGTGGAGCATTTATCCTGGAGTCCAGAGGCGACTCCGCTTTCTCGACGGATGACGCCGGGAATGGAGGAATTTACTATGGAGGAGACGTCTTCCAACGTGCGGTAATAAAAGAATTCACAAATAATCCTTAAAGAAACAAGGAAAGATTGACACCTACATGATATGGTCACGGGATCTAACTATATCCCCAGACCGGGTGCATGGGAAGAGAAAGAAAATATATATTATGGGAACAAGAGAAAAGAAATGAAAACACACAACGCTCGAATGATCCCATAGTGAGGATCATGGGTATAACATACCTACGTACACATTTTACCATTTACATGGATGATGTTGCTATGACGCCAGCATGTTATGCTTGGTTGCTTGTTGTTAATGCTTTGCTACCTTTGAGTGTGTATGAAACCATGATGTATTGTGGTCTGCTTTACTGCTTTATTATAGCATGTAAATTGACTTAATAATATTCGACCAAGTGGTCGTGTGGCCCGGCAACATACGGGCTACACACGTTCATACTCAGCGGTTGCTGAGTCCTTTACACCCAATTTTTTTCAGGTATTGTGCCGGACGATAACGGAGCGTAGGCGGGATGGCTACCATGGGGGTAGTCCATCAGGGCATAACTTTTGAATTGTGTAGTATGTTTAGTGTATGGGTTGTTACTAAACCCGAGATGTAATTCTCAGATTATGATTTGGTATTTTTATTGTAGACACTCGATATTTGGAAATTGTATTTTGAGTTGTATATGGGTTTTGTTTGAGGGCGGTTTCCAGTCATTCAGACCGTAACTTGATGTTGGTAGTATGGTTGTGTCAACCACGTGGGTGGTTGGCGTCTGTGACACCCGGATGGAGTTTATACTGCTACGTAGTTAACCGTGATGTTATTTAGGCACGACGTTTGTATTGCTGGATGTTTATTCGGGGGTGTTACATAACCATACCGAGAAACCCGAGGAACAGAAAACAGAATGACATCTTGCGTAGCATGCTACGGTACAGCCGCAACCATCCATGACTTAGAAGTAGAGCTGATCAAACCCAACTCGGTCCGGTGACCCGACCCTAAAAAAGACTGAAAAGCCAAGTTTAAAAAAAAATCGGGCGGGCTTGGACAAAAAAAAACTTGGCGCAAATTAAAAACCGGGCCGGGCTCCGGATTTTTTTTGGCCCAAAACAAAGCCCGACTCTGACCGAATTTAAATCTATACTACTATTTAAAAATATACTATAATATATATATATTAATGTAATTTTTTATAAATATATATATAAGTTTTTACTTAGAATTTATTAATTATTTAAGTTTATGTTGAATTTTCTTATTTATTCAAACTTTTATTTAGAACTTTATTATTTATTCTTAATTTATTTATTATTTATAAAAAAATGAAAAAACCGAGGCGGGTAGCGGCAGAGCCAGAAAAAACCGGCCTGGCCCGTCCCAGCCCGAAAAATTAAAAACTGGGACTGGATATTAGAAACAGGCACGACGGGCCTAAAATTCTTTCCAGGCCCGGCCCGCCCGCTCATTTGATCAGCTCTACTTAGAAGCTAAGTAACTAGGTCCCAAAATGAAATTCTCAAACTTTCAGAACAAGTGCATAAACATGCATAAAACGTGGGTAATTCACACTTAGAGGATCATAACCCCGCAAACAGAAGTCAAAACGGAGCTCAAACGAGCATTTTAGGAAAAATCAAACACTTATCTAGACATGCGTCCGAACCTGGAAGGTTGGACACATGCCGTGACTCGAAACAGAGATGTTCAGACATTCGGGATTGTAAGTCCGGATGGATGTCTGACAAAAATATATGTGGTGACGTCCCAACATGCGTCCGGACCTATATGTTTGGACACATGCCGAACTCAAATTCAGAGAAGAGGAAGACATGTCCAGACTTGCAAGTTCAGACACAAGTCAAACTACAAATCAAGATTTCATCCTTGCTACCCGTCCGGACATGCAACTCCAGACAGAAGTCCGAACGCGTTCAAAATCAACAAAAGCATAGTGCACGTCGTGACCTGTCCGGACATACATGTCTAGACGGAAGTCTGGACGCGGCAAAATTAGAGACAAAAATGTAGAAAACCTTCAAAATTCCAAAGCCAATTCTCACACAATTGAAATCAGAACCATTGCAGAGGTAACCATGGGGGATTTTGAAGACAAAATGCAAGCAAAACATAGATAGAATTGAGCTGCAAATTCACAGAATTCACATTCATCCAAAAGCCATAATTCTAAACTCCCCATGGATGAACATACTCACCAAATCCATTCACCATCTACCTTAATCAAAGTGCATGAATCTCTCGACTGAAGCCGAACTGCCACCCAGCAAACCACAACCCAAACCAAAGCACACACTGAACGACAATTCCAAACCGAAATCACAATAAAAAACCGAAGCACCAAACCAAGATCAAAACCGCAATAAGAACTCACAAACCAAACCTAAATGCAGACGAAGAAACAACACAGCGGCATAGTACATAGCAGCAAATCCAACCAGCAATCAAAACCAAGATGAACTAGGAGGAAGAAGAAAGGAGAGAAGAGCGCTAAGGAAAACTGACGAAGAACTGAACGGGAAAAGAAGGATATTTAAACCACAAAAACACTTAAAATGAAATAAATCCAACTTAACATAAGATAACCACATAAAAAACCAACTTATACTAAAATCCGGGTTATAACAATGATAAAAACTAGTAGATATTTATTTAATATTTTATTCAATAAAGTATTAATCATGACTCGAAATAACCGAAATCAAATTCTACTTGACACTATTACAACCCGAACCCGATTATACCCGACCCCAAAAGACCCAAACCTGTAACAACCTAAAAATATTATTGACATGAACGAGGCCTGACCAAAACGTATATGACCCAAAACCCGAATGGATAACTCGTTCGACAAGTCTACTATGGAGTAGACTAAACTACGTAAATCTCCTCGTCTCAAACATTCTAAGTTATTCTTCATTTCTTACTAAGACTATAACACCCCAAACTTTTTTTACAAAGCATGAGATTAATAAACAAATGCAACTTACAACAACATAAGCATTAAACCTAACGGGGTGTTACCGTCACATTCACAACCTTTGTGAATGCTAAGGCTTAATATATCAGATAATCCAAAATCAAATATTATTAAGATACAAAACTTAGTACACAATACCAAAATACTCAAAATGTTCTAAGTGGAAGTCTCTAATTCCCTTTTCAGCCCACACTCACGTGCTCCTTCAAGACTAGGGTGATACTTCATCAATACCTGTACCTGTGGTCATTTTCAAACAACACAAGGAAGGGACCACAAGGCACAATGCCAGAAAATCAGAAAACACTAAGTTAAATCAAAGCTATCATGGAAAGTGATATATCAATGTAGGCATATATGTAGACAGTCATAAAACTATCAACAATACAAATAATAGCAAATAAAACATCCATATATCCATATTCATCAAGTTGAACAATAACCAATTCATTAATCTTTCTTTACCATCATATTTTTCCATTTCCATCTGAACCAAGTCTAGGGATAAACCCTGATCATATTGGCAATCCAACCTTTCTCAACCGCACTCTAGGCCCTAAAAGATGTGATCACCCTTATAGTACCTTTAAACTATAGTGTAGGAAACCATGAAGTGTCCCATGGAGCCTGAGGTGTACCATGCGCTAAATGAAAGTAATGTGGCCTTATGCCCATATTTAAATGGTCTGCCCCCTCAATGAAGATCAAATGGCCATATGCCCAGATTTCTAGGGTCTGCCCTTTTACCTTTTAATCACCCACCTTCTCAATTCCATATCAATTATCCTTGTTCATTAAATAAGTCTTCCTTGGGCTGATTGTACACAGAACCAAAGGAAAACACATCAATTCGAGTTCAACAATCATAATAGGAACTCAAAGCAAAGATTATACAACATTGCTTAGCAAGACAATACTTTCTGCCATAGTAACACAGCAACAACAACAACAACAACGAAATTTGCTTAGTAATCCAAACAACCATAGTTCACACCTTATAACCAAGCTCCATCCATTGCAAATGAGCAACATAGTCTCGGCCATATTAATCAACCAACCAAACCAGTAAGCTTTATGATTAGTTTAGCTTATAAACACAAAATAAAATAACCAGAACTTTCCACAAGAGTTTAGTAATATAGAATAGGTCTTAAAACACCATTTGATCCCTTAAAAACTTATTTCCAACTTACCAACCTTAAGCCTTCAGAAATCTAAAATAATTATATAGGTGGTAAATGATGATAGTCTTTGAGATTACCTTAAAAAGTGCGAAGAAATCCCCTCCCAAAGACCTTAAGATTCCTTAATAGAGATATGAGCACCTAAGAGCATTTTGAAGAACCTAAATATCACACATGAATGAGTAAGTTTACTGAATTTTCCTTAAGCCTTGCAACCAGAAAAATCCATAGGAATGAATAGGAAACACCTTAGCGAAACTTACCTAAAAAACTTTAGAGATTAGGAAGAAGATGGAGTACTAGCAAAGACGAACTTCTTCCTTCTTGCTCTCGGTTGATTTTTGCCTCTCTATAAGTTTGGGTTTGCTTGTTTCTTCACACCCTCTCTGTTACTTTGTTTGTTTAAGGCAATAATTTCATAAATGTGCTGGTGGAAAAGAAAACAACCAATAGATAAAAAAGATAAGAGGTGAAGTAGGTGAGTCACTTTCCTTGCTTTAAAGCATCTTAATCTCAGCCATACCAATTACTTTCCACATGCCACAATCTTATAGGACCCAAGGCTTGTTTGAAAGGATGTAAACATTTGAACCTTGACTGCATAAGGAGTATTGGCGCCTACAATTTGAGCTACTTGCCCACCTTTGACATGTATGCTTGCTAGGTTAATCAAGAGTTGTCTAAAGCTCAATGGACTCACTAATGTCCACATGTTATTTTGATATTGGGCCAAGGTATTATAATAAGGCTGAAAGCAACCAGAAATCCTGCTTGGTTACCCAGATTTACCATCCAACATTTGAGGTGCTTACCCACCTTTGAGGTGCTTGTATGCTAGCTTCACCGAGTGTTGTCTAAATCTTATTTGACCATGACCTTAAGCAGCACACTCTCTTGCAAATTTCAGCTGATATTGCCACCTCCCATATCATTTTTTTATATCCTTATCAAGCTGCCAAATTTCCGTTGGACCATTCATGCCTAATACTTCCAAAATGTGCTTTAAGTTACAAGTAAGACTAAGCTCCTTCACCAGCCCTTTTCCAACATGTGTATTGGCCATTTAAGAAATGTTTTCAAGAGAGAAAACTAGAATAATATAAGGATAATCATGTAGATCAGTTTAGCACTTAACATACTCTTATGTTAACAATAAGGTATTAAGGCTTGATAGGCTTTTACTAATATAGATTGAGATGTGTGTCTCTTTTGGTAACATTTATGTTACTTTGTTCCGTAAGGATCTTTATACCTTCCTTATCAAGGTAGGTTTATCACACCACCCTTAATCATTGTATATAAATTAGGGGTATTAAAGATTACACTTTAACATACTTGTAATCTATAGGCATCTTCCTCATAATCAGGTGTTTGTCTTGAATTTCCAAATATGTACATTGACTCAGTGTATATTGATTGAGTCATAGTCAGAAAAACTTGTGGCATTCCAATGGACAAAGTCTCACCAACTACCTTATAAAAATTAGTAGAATGACAAGAAATTCACTCTTGAAAGTGTAAATTTAATTTTGGGGGATCAGAAAAGGGATGCTTAGTGATTGTAATCGCTAGCATAATTTGAATTATGGGTGGATTTTTCTGCCTACTACAAAGAACCCTAACATGCAAACATCCAATTCTAAGGGATTTTCTAACTTTGCAAACTAAGTTTGTCTCTATCTAATGTTACACTAATGCGTTCAATTTTGCCAGTGAGATTGATCTTTTGATGACTGTGTGAACTACAATTGATAAGATTGTGTCTGGTGCTTGAAGTTTTCTCTTCATCAACACATGAAACGAAGCAACGTAAGATATACATGGAGGCTGACAATGACATAGGTAGTGGTTGGGAAAAAGAAGAGAGGGGAAATAGTAGAAAAGAAATAAACAAATGTAAAAGTAGCTTGAATGAAAAAATGAGAGCTATTCCAATGGAAACCTTGACGGAAGAGAGGAAAATAGAAGTAGGGAGAAAAGAAGGTCACATCTAGAGTGTTTTGTCTCCACTACCACCGGTCTAGTGAGTTTGTATCTTGCATGATAGGATGTCTAGTTTGGATATTAGTTGATTGATGATAGCAGATAATAGATGAATATCAGATAATAGTTTTATAAATAAATAACTTATGTAATTTCAAAGTTGTTTGGTAATTTGTTAAATTATGAAAAGTAGCAGATAGCTTATGTTTCATTTTTTTCTTATCAACTAGTTGAATCCACTATTCTTCTAGTTTATAGTCAATGTAGCATAAAGTACTAGAGTTCGTCACTTAAATAGCCCAAATCAAAAGGGTTTACTCTGTGTTAAGTGCTTTTTTTCTAAGAAAATCAATGTAAATCTTATGTAATGAAAATACTCTTTTTTTAGAAGCTGGGGGGGGGGGGTCCTCCTCCTCCTCCCACCTCTAACCTAGCCTCTTGCTACGCCCGCCGTCGTCCGCCCAAAGCCATACATGTGCGCCCTGTTTCGACGGAGGCTCTTGCCTATCAATGTGCCTTGCATGTTAGAAATTGGCAGCCTCCTTGCTCTTCATGCTTTGTTACATCCGTTTCTTCCAGCTCCTTGCTATAGATAAGTGGATTTTGAGTACTTTGGGTAGTATTATCGCATCTTTTGACGGATCTCCTTTCCCTCCCCTTCATCTCCTTCACTCTTATTTTCAGTTTCCATATCTTTCTCTGTTTTCTCTCTTCCCATTCAATCTTATCTATGTTATATCTAGAGTTTATATGCTGTGTTTTCTATTAGCACTATGTTTGTTTTGGTGGTTTAGCTTCAAAATCGCTTTGATGCTCACTCTTGTTGGCGGTTTTATTAAGTATCAAATGAATCTGGGTTTGGTTTGAGTTGTCATTTTGGTGCTGCTCATTGGGGAAGATTTAACTTTCCTCTCTTGCATACATGCCTCTTCACAGTGGTTGTGGGTGTTTCCTGCTCCTCTAGTGTAACGCCCCCATTTAACATATTTATAGCGGAAATAAAATACTAAAGGCGTACAGACCATCGGGTTCCAAACACCCGACACCAAACCTCACCAATTTACAACTCAAAAGATTACAATAGTCACGGCCTGAACCTCGAGAAAACTTAACAAAAATAAACAGTAATTAAACACATAAACTCTCCACAAAACCTAATCCCATCCCAATCACTCGTTCTCTTCATGGCCACCTGTATAATAACTCGTACCTGCAAGATAAAACCAAGCAGCCCACCCCGAGAGGGGTGGGTCAGTTCCCTGGAATGGAACTGGTACGATCCTCCAAAAACAAACTTATAATACAACTCTCAAACAAATAATAGCTTGAATACAAACACTTAAACCACACAGAGGAACAAGACATTTCACAAGTCACCAAGTCAAGATAACAAGTTGCGAAAGTAATACATAACAGAAAGTTAAAGTTAGTCAATCAGAAGAATCATACCATAAGTTAGTGTACATCCATTGTTTGTGTTAGATTCAGTTTCAGTTAGGAATAGGAAAACCCAAGTAGTCACAAAGACTAGGAATGAAAGAAGAGATCCAAGAACCCATAACTCAAGAGTGGAATCAAATTAACTGGGAGAGATGGCCCCCACCGCCAAGTACGTCCTTTTAGGACAGGGGATATACAGCCTCTCACTGTCTACTACGTCCCTTTTGGGACAGGGGATATACAGCCCCTCACTGTTACCATTGAAGACACGCGCACGTCGAAACAACAAGACCCAGCTCATAGATGAAACGATATCCAGAGTCAAAAGAAGAATTACCAAGATTGTCCTTCTCCACATTCCCACTAGATCACTAACTACCCAGAGCAATACCAAAACACTCAGTCCTACAGAGTGCAGAAGCGTAAACCCTAAGCAGTTAATGTCTAATGGAACAACCAAATAGAAGGAACCAATACCCATGTAAGTTTCACATTCAAGGCTCAGTTAGTCACACAAGCTGAGTTAGTCACATAACCATTTCCTTTTTGAAATTCCACTTTAGCTCAGTTAGTGTTTGTCACAAACATCCCTTAAGTCTTGTTAGCAAAGCATAAGAGTACGAGAAATCGTACCCGGTATGTGAAGAACAGTAATTAACTTGAATGAGTGATTCCCCAATAGTAACCTATAATTAAGGTGTTCCAAGTGTTAATTAGTTAAGGGACTTATAACCTAATCAATCTTCTATTCTTACTGATTTATAGTTCCAGATTTACCATTATTCTCTCACAAGGATTTGGGCTAGGTTACGTTAATTAAATCTTTTGTTAGGCCCATTTCGTTTAAACTGGAACGATTTAGGATTTAACCCTGAGAGTGGCCTAACCTCTCTTTGAATTGTTTAAGTGGGCTTTTGGAGTTCATAGACTTGGGCTTAGTAAGTTAACCCAAGACCGTGTTACGTTTATGTTGTGTAATTAAACCTTAAGTTATTAATGACTATTTAATTACACACCAATTAAAATCCTAAGGTTTAATATATATATATATATTCCTCTTATTATATCTATCACAAGGAATGTTATTCCTTTCATCTATTTTAATGTATTTATATACATATATATATATCTTTACGTATTAAGATTTACCCATAACATTTTTAAGAAAGTTTATTGTATTTAATTATGTTTAATAACTTTTAGGCATATCCCCAACCGATATATGGTTTATTAAATAAAGTATTTTCCCTTATTTATTTATTTTATACGTACGTACATGTATTAGAATTTATTTAAGACATCCCTTATGAAGCTTATGTATTTAAATTATCTTTATTACTTCAACATTTATCAGCATTCCATGTATGTTTTATAAGGTATTTCTTTACTACACCTAGAATATAGCTTCTATAGTATTAAGTTAATATAAGTGTTGTTTTATTTAGCTCCCTGTTTTACCCTAAGTTACTATTTATTACCTTTTTATATAGGTGTAAATTATATTTTCCCTTAGCTTTAATTAAGAATATTTACTCCCTTATATATAATAAATAAAATGTAGAATTAAATTCCTTGATTTAACATAAGTTTCTATTTTAATTCTCCATATAAGTATATATACATCATGAATTAATTTCACTTCTCTTAAAAGCTAATACCCAAAGCATTTATAAACATACTGTTATAAAATGTTTAATTTAGTTTTCCCTATTTTCCCAGCTTAAAAAGTTTATTAACAAACCATACTTTAATTTTTGTTACATTAAAAACCATATATAAGTTATTCTTATGAAAAACTCATAAACACAATTTTTAAACCCATTTACCATTGTCCAAAAATCCCAAATTTAATATATAGTAACTATAACATTTTATACATATTATAATTTTTTATTTCATAAAAATATCTTTTTTATTTAACCAAATAATTCCATAATACCCATAACTTGCAAAAATCATAACCTATGCTTAAAAACTCCAAAACCATATTAATTTACATCAAAATAAACTAGATTTTATAAGGAATCTATGGTTAAATTTCAAGTCAAAATACATTCGGGAAGGTATTTAAATTAATTCAACAAGTTAGGGTTTAATTCTGAAATATTATAATTCATAATCACTTAAACTCCCCCGATCTAATCTCGGCCGTCCATTTCTAAAACCTACGGATCGGACGGCCAAATCCATCGATCCTCGAGTTCATCCCAACCTCCAGCGACTACCCGAGTACTAAATTGCCAATTCCTCAAAATCCGATGATTTTTGTTTCTATGGTTTGAAATTCAATCCCGTTCTAATGATACCAAATTTGCTAGCTAACATGCGGAATTCAGTGTTTTTCGATTCTGGTTCGAGGTTAGGGTTTATTTCGGTTTCCGATTCCAAATCTCACAAATTCACTCAATCTAACGCTTAATTGATGCAATTGGAACATGGTTTAATCGATAATGTAAAGGCGGTTAGCAAAATCGAAAGAATTTGAAGGAAAACTCATCGGAATTGCACGAATCGAAGGAATTCGATTTCGGTTTCTGGAAAAACTCAACCTTTACGAGCTGATTGAGTAGCCAACTTGCAACACTATAAGTTTCGGTACAAATCGAGTTAGGCTTTGTTCTTGGGCTTAATTTAAAGAGGAAACTTAGCTCTACACATTGATAGCAAGACTCACTCTAATTTGCTTATATAGAAAGAAATTTGTCCTGAAAGTTACGAGTTTACCTTACGTTTCTCTTATGATTCTATGTGATGTCGGATCATGAACTTTAGGCACTTCGTTATTACAAACGGTTGGAATTGGCTTTGGTCATCAACATGAAAGTTGTAGAGGTATTAGAAATCTTCAAAACAAGATAAAGAAAACGAAAGTTGGCTGAGAAACGAAAATTATGGCAAGACGAAGTTTACCTGCTCAATTGTTTTTTTCTGGAAAACTGGTTACGGTTTTGCGGGTAGTCTACTTTGGAACGATTTTCTGGCTGATGTATAATGAACTGGTTTGTGTATGGGTTATGGTTGGAAAGAGCACTTGTAGGAGAAGAGTATGCAAAAGACGGCACTCAAAAATTCCAAAAGATGAGAGAGATATGGATGTCACAAGTTAGAACAGAATCTGAAATCGGTTAGCGAAAAGCAAGGAGATAAAAATCGACTAAGTGTTGACCGCGTATCCCGAGGTGCGCGGGTGAGTCAGCAGACTTGCCACATCAGCATCTTTTCAAAATTTTGGCTCTAAACTTCATTTTATCATAACTTTGGCTAGGATGATCCGTTTTTGATGTTTTTTTTATCGATCTTCATGGTTTTCCATAACCTATTTATTGGTATAGGTTTCATGGGCTGGTTTGACCATTCTCAAAAAGTCAACCCTAGCAAGGCTTGAGAAGCTTTAGGGTTTCTAGGATTTTATATTGATTTTTTTGTTTCAAAACAATGTTCCAACTCTTTCTAAAATCTTTATAATATACTTGGAGTGTTTAGAAATTTTTCCAAGATTTATTGGCTTATTTATCTTATTATTAAATTCATAATACTATATAATTATATATAGTAATCCAATATTTAATAATATTCTTTAAGATTAAATGGAAGAAATCCCATGATTTAATTTTCATAATTCCATATAAGGATTTAATGATTTATTATTCACAATCTCATACTATGATATAATAATTAATAGTATTATTTAAGGTTTTAATAAAAGAAATCCCCTAAATTAATTTAAATTAATTTAGGGGTATTTCAGTATATCCCCCTTAAAAGAAACTTTGCCTCGAAGTTTAAACATCAACTTGAAACGATAATAATTCCAATGAATTTTCATACCAATCCAATCCTCCTTAACTTCCATCCATTCTATTTCAGTATTCCACTCGAGATTACTCAGAATCAAATCAAACTGAATCAAAATATAAAACTGAATCAAAATATACCAAGATATACTAAATCAAACGTCACATACTACCGTGCCATAATGTAAAACTACGTACATACATACACCTCTCACTCTACTAATAATGTTCTCCCTCTACTAATAATGCAACAGGGCATAATCCGGATGAGGTAACGAAGGAGGAGTATGCCAGTATATCCCCCTTAAAAGAGTCAAGGTACGCCCTCGTACCGCTACTAACGTGAGCTACATAGAGATAGGAAATCATCATGCAAATAGATGTGGGTACTTCACTCTCATAGAGTCCTCAGTCTCCCAAGTAGCTTCCTCAACCCCATGATGCTCCCAAAGAACTTTCACTAATTTGACTTATCTGCCTCTCGTTTCTCTGGACCTTCGTGTCCAAGATCCGAATAGGATTCTCCTCATACCTCAGTGTAGGCTCAATCTCCAGTCTCTCTGGCAGCAGTACGTGAGATGGGTCAGACATATACTTCTTCAGCTGAGATACATGAAACACGTCGTGTACCTTCCCCAACTCCGCTGGTAGCTCTAGTCTGTAAGCAGTTGGGCCCACTCGCTCCGTAATCCTGTACGGACCGACATACTTAGGGATTAGTTTCCCCCTCATCCCAAATCTGAATATCCCTCTCATCGGAGACACCCGTAAGAAAACCATGTCTCCCAACTGAAACTCGAGCTCTCTGGTGCGCTGATCCCCATAGGATTTCTGTCTAGACTGCGCTGCCCTCATGTGCTGCTGAATAACTCTGACGTCATCCTGCAGTGTCTGAACGTACTCGGGCCCAATCAGGACTGCCTCGGTAGGGTCACTCCATGATAAGGGAGTCTGGCACGGCCTGCCATATAGAGCCTGGAATGGTGCCATGCCGATAGATGAGTGGTAGGAGTTATTGTAGGAGAACTCCACCAGGTGTAGACGCTCTACCCAACTCCCCTGATAGTCTAGAGCAACTGCTCGTAGCATATCCTCCAGCGTCTGAATCATCCTCTTGGTCTGCCCATCAGTCTGAGGGTGAAAGGCTGTGCTAAGGCGTAGCTGAGTACCAAACGCCTCCTGCACCTGACACCAAAATCTACTGAGGAAACGTGTGTCATGATCGAAGACAAACGTCTTCGGTACCCCATGGTACCGGATGTGCTCTGTGGTGAACACCTCAGCCAGCTTGGGCACCTTCCATGTGTCATTGATAGGTATAAACCTGGCTGTCTTGGTCAACCTATCGACTATCACCCAAATAGAATTCAGTCCACCTCTAGATGGAGGGAAACCGACCACAAAGTCCATGCTGATGTCGTCAAACTTCCAGCACGGTACTGGTATGACTGAATCTGGCCTCCTGGTCGACGATGCTCAAACTTCACCTTCTGACAGGTGAGGCATCGGGAGACGAAATACTACATCCCTCTTCATCCCGCTCCACCAGAATAACTGCTTCAAATCCTTGTACATCTTGGTGGCTCCAGGGTGTACTGATAATGTAGAGGAATGAGCCTCAGAGAGAATCCTGGTCTGAAGTTCTGTCGCATCCTGAGGAACGCAGAGTCTGCCTCTGACTGGAAGGTGTCCCTCGCTGTCTAGTTCGTACTCATACTTCAGACCATCAGTCAAACCGTCTGCTAACTTCTGCCTGATGCCCTGTAGGTATACATCACTGTCCTGGGCTGCGTATATCTCCTCAGCTATCGTGGTCGTCTCTATCAAGGCTAGGAGTGAGTATACTCTCCTGCTTAAAGCGTCTGCCATGACATTCCCTTTACCTTCAGTGTACTGAAGGTTGATGTCATAATCAGCCAGTAGCTCGACCCATCGTCGCTGTCTCAGGTTCAGCTCCTTCTGGGTCCAGATGTACTTCAGACTCTTATGGTCTGTCATAATCCGGATTGTGGCTCCATACAAGTAATGTCGCCAGATCTTCAAAGCGAAGACTATGGCGAGGAGCTCAAGGTCGTGTGTGGGGTAATTTTCTTCGTGCTTCTTCAGCTGTCGAGAAGCATATGCTACCACTTTGCCATTCTGCATCAGTACCCCACCAATCCCTCTGCCTGAAGCATCACAATTAGACCTAGCAAAGGTGACCCGAACTAGAAAAACCGACCGATCCAACCCGATCCGAACCCGAACTTAAACCGAATAGCGTGACCCGAAATGTGACCCGAAAATCCGAACCGAACCAAACCAAAACCGAATCAAACCGAAATTTGGTATAAACGAATCCACTTGAACCGAATTCACCCGAACCGAAGCCACCTGAACCGAATCAACCCGAACCGAATCCACCCAAATGTTTTGCTAAATCTAAATCTACTATAGTTGTTCCAACTGTAAAAATAATCTTGAAACCAAAAACACATAATGGAGATTTAGACATCCAATAAGTGTTCATTGCTCACAAATGATATATACATATAATATTGAACACCTTCAAGCATCTCAAGCCTTGTTGTAATAAAACATTCATAAACTGTGTTGTTACTCTTCCCACACATGGATGTTTTACTACAAACTATAGATGTTTTGCTTTAAAATGTTTTATAATACAATTTAATGTGTATCATTACTATTTTATAATACTATACTAATTTTGATTTTAATAAAATTAGGTTTTTTTTTATGTTTAGGACATGAGACTTGGGAATGGTTTAAATGTTGATGAAGTTTAATTATAAAACCTAAACTTTTTAGTTGAGACATATACTATTCAAGATTAATGTGTATATGCCTAAAGAAAATTATGCAATAAAATGAGGAAAATAAATGTTTCAAATGGTAGATTATTGTGAATCGTGAGATAGACTACCATTTTGGAGGATGAATAAGGTTTGGAGGATGAATAATCCCCACCTTACTCCATCTACCTTAACAACTTAACCTACACTGGTGGAACAGAACCCTTTAATTATGGTCCAAAACCGTGTATAATTACGGTTGTAGACCGTAATCTACGCGGGCGCCAATAAAGATGGCGACGTCTTTAATTACGGTTTTAAACCGTAATTAAAGGCCCTTTTCCGGCCCGCGTGTCATTGACTTTACATTACGGTTTTACCAATAACTGTAATGTAAAGTCAACACTTTAGATGACGGTTTTGGAAATAACCGTCATCTAAAGTCTTTTGGCGCGCGCGCCCAAAGGACTTTAGATGACGGTTATTGTTAGAACCGTCATCTAAAGTGTATTTTTTTTATTATTATTACTTATTTTTACCAAATCTACACAATTGCAACAGAGACAAAATTGTAACAGATAAGCAACAGAGGGCAGAAACTGCACAATTGAACCACCTGAATCAAATACCAACAACACAAATTCATTCTCTGCGCACAATTGCAACAGAGATAACATCTAATAAAGCACCAGATCGAAAATCTGTAACATATTCAATTGCATATTCAATCTGTTACACAATTGCAACAGAGATAACAATTGCAAATTCATTCTCTACGCACAATTGCAACAGAAATATTCAATACAACAGCTAGAATCTGTTACAACAGCAGCAGCTAGCAATTCATTACAAAAAATATAATCTGTTACAGCAGCAGCAACTAACAGAATCAGAGGGCTACAAAGGTAGCAGTGTAACCTATACATGGTAGATACAGCTAGGATGACTCCCAGCAAGAAATAGCATAAAAAGAAGCTAAAACAGTACAAAAACGGTGCAGAAAACTGTAAAAACAAAATCCATGATAGCAGCATCAGAGCTAGCTAGTCTACCACTCCATTCTCATAACATGGCTGCCATGCTCTCTCTGACATGCAACAAGTCGGCAGGAGCATAAGTCTTGAATCTGGCATAATGATCTTTAATCTGCAACAAGAAAAGGAATGGAACACATAATGAGATTAAGATAAAGACACAAAAATCTGCCGAAAGAATTAAATACAAGACAGCGTTCGTATTACCTTGTCTATATCATTCTTAAAACCTGGGAAGTACCCGCAGAACTCGTACATATACCGCATCACGTAGTACCCGCAACTCTTAGAATCCTTTTGGGTAGGGCGCTAAATCACCAAAATTCACAAATGTAAAACAATTGTACAAAGATAATAGCAGCACGAATGAAATACATGAATTACCAAACCTGGATGTAATCGACGTCAAATCACCAAACTCTCCCTGAGGGGTTTTTTTGTAACAACTGTTACATATATTAACAAAAGCGTTTAGCAAAATGAACAAGTACATTAATTTTGGTTCAACAAACTTACAAACAATTAAATAGTAATAAAAACTTACTCTTTGATTAAGTCTTCAGTGTTGAATTCTGTCCACTGCCCTATGTAGTGGATCTAGAACGAGCAGTAGCGGTGGCAGCGCATAATATAAACAAAGCCCAGTGGTGGCTACAATGTCAAATACAAAATGAAATGAGAAATGAAGGTTAAAAAGTTAGCTAATTAGTATGTAATTTTATATTAGAACTCACGTTTGGTGATACGGCATTAGAATGAATAATTTATTTGTTGATCAAACAACATTGAAGCAATGAATCATGTATTCACAAAAACCTCCCGGGTCCCTAGTGATTGAGTCGTACGATAAACGCTCCGGGCACACCGCAGTAATGGAGGTCATGTCCTTCTCAGCACATCTCTCAAGCAGACATCTATTATATCACATGTACTATAAAAAGTTAGCCAATGCAACTTCATAGATACTTATTCTATATGTTTTTACAGTATGAGGAAAGAACACTTACTTTAGATAAGCTTGAATAATGTTAATGTTCAGATAATCTCCACATCATCTCTCTGATGTCCTCAAAGTTGATTGCCGTGATCATATCTTCTTCGTAGTGAAACATCGACTTTGGAAGCGTCATCATGAAGTTGTTAGTTTGAGATGACTTCAACATGACTTTCGTAGAGATTCATCTGCTTGGCCCCAAAACATTAACAAGTTTTTTGTGGCAGTGCGAGCTTATTTTTAGGCGCCTCAGAAGTCCTGGTGCGACCCCGGACGGGCGCTGGATTCTTACCTTTCGGCACCCCGACTCACTGGATTCTTTCCTTCACACCAAAACAGGTAAGCATAAATGTAAAGATAATTACTAATTGATTATTATAGTAACATAACATTTATCTAGACATACCATTGTACTTGACAGGATTTCGACGGCGCGCAGATCTATTCTTCTCTGGGCCGGGATACGTGGCGAGGAAGCTCAGGGATCTCAGGATTCGCCGGCGCGCTGGTCTCTTCTAGTCTGGTGCCGGGTTACGCGGCGAGAAAGCTCAGGGATCTATATAGATTAGATTAGACACTTAATGCTAAATAATGCATTTTATTAGATACTAAATGTTGTCAAACAGTCTTACCCCATCGGTGACAACAATATAACATGCTGGCCAGGGCAATATGTCTCCCTTCGCTTCGATCAGCGTGCATTTGTTGTCAAACGCCATCGGAAGGTATGCATGCTCAAACCATCAACTATCACGGTCCAAAGTCACACGCGCGTAGAATGGGGGTAGACGTACGAAACTGATGAGCGTGAGTGGACCTGATGGCAACAACCCGTCCCGTAGCCGCATCTACAGGGTGCCTTCTAATGGTATTTGGAGACGACTTTTTTTTGCTCCTTTAATAAACAGAGATAATACGTGAAATAAATAAGTGAGTCCAATCTAATACTATTTAAATAACTTTATTTTAGGAGAAAAATAGTTAAACAAAGTTAACCTGGATGTTGGCAAAAGGGTACAGGGTCAGCGGCCGGAGCACAACTAGACGAGGAAGACAGTCGAGGAGGATCTAGCGCTGCTGCTGAGTAGTCGCATGTGCAATCGCATTCATGCTTCCTGCAGCCTCTCCTCGATACCCGGCGCTCAGCAGCTATTTCTCGTCATTAGCTTGGCGTCAGCAGCGAACTTACGCTAACCATCGCTCGACTTCAGCAACACTAATCTGACCCTTCCTAGCAGATGGCGGGAATACGTTCTTCTGACGTACTTCCACAAATCCTCTAAACAGCCCCGGGTGATCCTTCTTCCCAAGCATTTGATGAGCGCGTCGTCTTGAGAAGGAGGAGCGTGTAAGTCTACTTCTCCTCTCTATGCCGCTATGTACGTCCAATTTTCAAAGAAGTTAACACTAAATTTAAGATCAACAAACACTTGAGTATATAAGTAAATTATTTAACAGCTACTTTCAAATACTTACAATTTGGTTAGCCAGTTGTTCCATCGCAGATTAGGAAATATCCTCTGACCTTCGCTGGTCGTTTTCTGACGTCCAGTATGTACATCTGCACCCTCTCGCCTCAGAGACATCCTCGATCGGGCATTCACTTCCATCATCGTTCCTCGTGTCAGCAAACCAGCTTCTTCAGATGGTCCCTTAACTTCCGGGACTTGTTTCCATGTGTGGTTGATGCAGCAATGTGATCTGGCCAGAGTCCCTAGCATACTAGCGAACTCTGACCTGCTGCCCCCACCATACCTCCCATACTTGTCCCACAGAAGACTAATCTGATCCGGTTTCTGCAGTTTCAACCCACGGGTCGGACCTCTACCTCTGGGTCTCTGAGTAGCACTCGTAGAAGGTGCACTCATGGAAGGGCCAACAGCAGCAGCGGCAGATGTAGATGGGGCAACAGCAGCAGCGGCAGATGTAGATGGGACCGGTACCATTTGCTGCTCATTTTCCTCCTCCTGACGACAAAATAAATCGAACTCTTCATCAGCCATGTCCGGATCAGCCATGCCTGCAAGGATTGAAATACAATTTGAATTAAATTAAGCATTTCATAATGGTCATAAACAAGCAATAAATAAAAGAGTGTTAATTTCATATAAATTTTTATAGTAATAACTTACATACACCATTATCTCTCAACCCACATTCCCTCGTTATGGTCTGATCGTATATACTCACGATGACCTGTGACCTCAGCCTCTTCCAATGAAATAGGAACAGTTGGAGGTTCATCTTCTGCATCATACTCATCCTCATCAACCACACCATCCACACCAACTATTCCTCTTCTCCCTTTAAGCACAACAGACCATCTAGGATTACAGGGATCAGTTACATAAAATATCTGCTTAACCTTCGTCCCAACAACGAATGGCTCAACCGTGGGAGTAGCTCTAGACAGATCAACCAGTTTCATACCATGCTCCTCCTCACGGTAGCCATGATTGTTGTTAACCCAGTTACAGCGGAAAACACACATTTCGTAGCTGTTGTAGTCCAATACCCAGATGTCTTGTATAACACCGAAATATGATTGTTGTACTGAGACAGGACTATGACCCACGACACCGATGTCATATAAGTTTTGATAAGCTTCAAGCTCTACACCACTGTTTTGATTCGTTGACTTCTGATCCTGACGTTCTGTGAAAAAGGTGAATCCGTTGACATCGTACCCCTCATAAGAAATTACATCCAGATTTGGTCCAAATGCAACTACTTTAATCAGTTCAGGCACATTCGTGGACTGATCGGACAACACTCTCTCTTTGAACCATCGGACAATGTCCTATTCTGCTCATTTTGTAGTCTAACGTCACTCATGTTTGGATATTGTGCTCTTAAACCACAAGTGTTCATCAAAGTATGGTTCAACATCTTCAAGATGACTTAGCACAACTAAATGAGCTTTGTTAGAGTGTCTATGTCAATTCTTTTCAGTTTCCTTCCTTCCAACGCCAACACCCTTCCAATCTTCCCTCGTGTCTAGAACGTGGAAGTCCAATGGTATCGACACCTTCTAGGTATTGGTGCAGAAGTCTACAACTTCCTCTGTGATTGTTCCCTCCTATAATACTACCCTCTGGGTGACGACGGTTCTTCATTTTCTTCTTCAGACACCCATTACCTTTCAACGGATACATGTAGCGAAGGTACAAAGGACCACACATCAGATCTCTCTTACAAGATGCCGAGGAGATGTATCATTATGTCGAAGAACGATGGAGGAAAATCATCTCCAGCTGCACCTTGTCACAATAAGATCCTTTTGTAATTTAGACAGAGTGTCCACATCAAGAACCTTAGACGAATGGATTTGAGGAAGACACTGACGTTGTGATTGTGTGTCTGAACAGCATCCGGCAAGATCCCACGTAGTGCATTGGCAAAAATTCTTGAAGTAGGACATGATAATCGTGAGATTTCATTCCTACTAATTTGAAATCTGTCATGGACACTAGGTTTTCTTATGTTGAGGAGTAACCTGTGGCACCTGATGTTGTAAAGGTAATGCATAGACTATGTTTCTCTTCTTTAGACAGAGTGTGACAGGCAGGAGGCAAGAAGTGCGTTTCCCACGTTCTTGCGGGCCAAGCTCTGTCGTATGCCCAACTCAATTAAATCTTTTCTTCCTTTCAAATGATCCTTTTCTTTCCTTTTACGTTCAAAGGTGCTATGATACTTTCACCCACGTTCTTCTCGACATGCATCCATCGATACAATGTCTAACCTCCAGATGCTGCCCTACTGTAGTTCCCAAAATATTGATTTCTTTTTTCCAGACACTTTTTCACCACTTTTGGTTGGCGGCCCGAAGTTGTTCACAATATTATCCAACTTTTTGTAATCTCTGTACCTGTCAAAGGCTGGCGCGCCATGCTGTGATCAGTTTTTCCCTCGAACTCTTTCGCCATCTTTCGATACTTATGTCCTTTTGGGAGCATTTTTCGGTGGCCCATATACACGGTTTTCCCACTATGTTCAAGCGAATGCTACAAGTGTTTTCACCACAAATCGGACACGCCAACGCCCCCTTGATTGAATACCTGAAAGATTACCATAGGCGGGGAAATCATTGATTGTGCAGTACAACATAGCACGCAAATTGAAGTCCTCTTTACTGAATGAGTCGTAAACCGTAGCCCCTTCATTCCACAAGAGTTGTAGATCCTCTATCAAAGGTTGTAGGAATACGTCAATTTTGTTTGCCCGGTTGCTTTGGACCGATATTAACAAAGACAACAAGATGTGTCTTGGTTTCAGCATAACCACGGCGGTAGATTGTAAATAACCAAAAGCACAGCCAGGTACTATGTATGCTACTCAAAGTACCGTAAGGGTTCATCCCATCTGTGCACAAGCCTAGCCTTAGGTTTCTCGGTTCGTTACCAAACTCAGGAAATTTTACGTCTATGTTTCTCCACTGTGGTGCATCAGCGGGATGTCTCAATCTGCCATCCTTTTTCCTGTGAACTGAATGCCATCGAAGATTCTCTGCGTCTTTCTCAATGGAGAACAAACGTCTGAACCTTGGAATGATGGGCAGGTACCACAGTACCTTAGCTGGTGAACCTTTCTTACTACCGCTGATGTGAGTTTGTTGTTTCTTATACCGTGACGCTCCACATGCTGAACAGCTTTCAGCAAATTCATCCGATTTCCAAAACAGCATGCAACCATTTGGACAAGCATGAATTTTCTGGTACCCCATACCCATTGGGCACATCATTTTTTGGCTGAGTACGTAGTCGTTGGTAAAACGTTGTCCACCGGAAGAACGTATTTCAATAGTTCCAGGAGGTCAGTGAAACTTACGTCGCTCCAGCCATGTTTCGCTTTCAAGTTGAATAGCTTGAGGACGACACTCAACTTGCTTAACTTTGTAGGGTCACACCCGGGGTACAACGGTGTTTTGGATGAATCCAACAAATTTTCATGCTTGTCTGGCGTGTTAGAGTAATGTCGTTCCACATCTTCGAGCATAGTCTCAATGTCATCATCCCAGAAATCTGCTCAACGTTCGCTGTAACGTCTTCTGGATCACCAGCAACTGTATCATCTCCAAGTTCTGTTTCTGTGTTTGCCTGACCATTATCCCCTTCGTCAGGCTTAATAACATCGAACGCACTCTGACCATGCCATCGGATTATGTCTTGGAAATCTTTTGTAAAACCGCGGCGGATCAGATGTTCCTTAATTGTTTCAACGCCGCGATATCTCAGATTGTTTTGGCAGTCGATACAACGGACAAAATATGTATCCCTTGTCTGTAGGTTTCAGATTGTTCGCCAACACCGTGCATAACTTATCAACTCCTTCTAAAAACTTGTCGTCCAAATTTCCGCTGTAAATCCACGAACGTTCCATCTCCTTCTAGCTATTTATATGAAGGCAGCCATTTCATACCGTCACCCGTGGTAGAGTCTTTACACTTTTGTATCTTATCAACCTAAATCCATCCATGAGTATTAAATCCCACCGGTGAACGTGTTTTTAATATGTAATTTATTGAAAATTTCAGCAGCATCTCCCTACAGTTCTTCAAATGCACGATATTATGATATTAATCAATAATATATGCATTCGAAGAACAATAAAGAGATACTGCTGAAATAATCAATAAAGTACATATTAAAAGCACATTCACACCCTAGGTGTGTGATTTAACAATCGTGGACAGTCCCGACAGGGACTGCCGAAGATATACCTCTATTAGGTATATCTTGGGCGGATAACTATGTTTGGTAGTTTGTCAAATATTATATGTATATATATAAATCTTACCTCTGGTTGACGATTAGCCGATGCTAACGGTTGAGGTCGGAAGCCTAAATAAAGTCGTAGTCCTGATGCATAAATGAAAAACGACAACATTAGAATTCATCAAAAAATCAAGGTTAAATGCTAGCTAAACCGCGGAAAAAAATCGACAGCATCTCCCCTATATTTCTAACGTCTCCAAATCAGTTTTATCAAAGTCAAATTCGCACGCACCATCTAGAACTGGTAACATACATAAACTTATCTTCACTGATGTATTTAGTTTACAGAAACAGAAGTCTAAGTTTTAAAACTGAAACTGAGGTCGATGTTCCTTCCTTCTGTTATTTAATTCAATCTGTTATATTGGCTAGCCCTTCTCAATGTGTTTATGTCTAAGCTATTAGGTTCAATAGTTTTTCACTTCTCTAAACAGCCCCAACATCTTTCTGTTGCCTCTACTGAACAGATTCACACAGAACTCAAACAGAAATAGAAAATGAAAGAAAAGAAACGACAGACAGAGATGGTGTATGACTCCTCTCTGTTTGTTCACGTGTTTGAATTCTCAAACCTTTCTAAACTGTGCGATCCTGTCAATTTGGTGTGTTATAAAGTTTCTAACTCAACTAAACCCAAGGCAACTTTGTTACAGATGCAGAATTAGTCAGAACCTGATCTGATAGGAAACTGAAGCTGAAATCCAAACTGAAATCAAAACAGAAACTGAGTTGTGTTCTTGCTTTCTTCCTTGTCTGTTTTTTTTTCTTTCAACCGATTATACTTCTCCTAACTCCTTACCCAGTTACTTAAATATTCCATTAAGCTTTAAAATCCAGACCTAAACTCAAACAACTTGTTACAGTTCTGTTCCATTCATGAAACTGAGATATGCTACAGTTCTGTTCCATTCATTTTTCAGGAATCGGTAATATACTTGAACTTACTTTCTTTCCTGTGGCAGTTTTAAGTAGTAGCATTTTTAAAACTACACTATTATGTATTAATTGTAATACTAAATGCTAAGAATAAATAAATACAGAAGTTTACAGATTGGTTTGCAAAGTTACCGTAACTAAGCACCGAAGTGGGCAAGTAGTGTAGAAATCAGCCCACGAACTAGGTCACAATTAACTGTGAATCTGGGCACAAATATATGAACAAGGTTAGAACATTTGCCATTACACTCTCAGGATTCGATACAAACGAGGTTAGAACTTGCAATCGAAATGCATGTATATGAACAAAGTTAGAAAAAAACGACAATCAATCGATCGCATACCCAATACGCGATAGAGACGTCGACGGTGAGACCAGTGGTAGATGGGTGGTGACCGGCGGCGATGGGAGTGACAAAGGTGGTGGGAGCGACGGCGGCGATGGCCGTTAGCAAGGTGACGGGAGAGAGGAGGCGATTTCAGTGAGGAAGATAGCGCGAAAGAGAAGAGAGTTACTGTGAGTAGAGTGTGCAGAGTGTAGGCAAATGTTTTAAATGGACTTTAGATTACGGTTTACATGTAAACCGTAAACTAAAGTCACACTTTACATGACGGTTCCCAAAAAAACCGTAATCTAAAGTGTAACGAAATTAAAAAAAAAGTGCGATAATTATTTGGCATATGTTGGGTTTCAAACATAGGTAACACATTAATATAAAGTTTTTATTAATCTAAAATACACTGGTAAAACGACGTCGTTAACCGTAATCTAAAGTGTAACGAAATTAAAAAAATAGCGTGATAATTATTTGGCATATGTTGGGTTTCAAACATAGGTAACACATTAATATAAAGTTTTTATTAATCTAAAATACACTGGTAAAACGACGTCGTTAACTGTAATTTAGATTACGCGCGGAGTCAAAAAAATCAAATAATACGGGAAATATTTGGCGTCAGGTCAAAACGACGTCGTTGACCATCAGTCGGAGGTAGGCGCGCCTTTTTTAGGACGGACTTTAGATGACGGTTATTAGTGAAACCGTAATCTAAAGTCCATTGACCGTAAAGCGCGCGTCAACACGGGACTTTAGATTACGGTTTCACTAATAACCGTCATCTAAAGTCCGTCCTAAAAAAGGCGCGCCTACCTCCGATCGATTATTGATTACGGTTAATTCAATCATCGTCGCTAATTAATTCCGGCCTTCCTATTAATCACGGTGTCTGTTAAAGCCGTGATTAAACCACCGTCATTAAAGGCTCGCGTTCCACCAGTGCTAAAACGTTGTATAAGACAATGTAATGTGTATCATTACTATTTGGGAAAATTACATCGCCCACCCATGACGTTTGGCAAAATTACACAGCCCACCCACAAGGTTTCAAAAATTACTTTGCCCACCCATGTGGTTTCCACAATTTTACATCCAACAACTTTTCTAATATTTGATCAACTTAAAAGATGGTTAAATGATATCCAAATTTGATGAAACTTTACATGGACGATATTAAAGTGTTATATTTTAGTAAAATGTGAAATCCAACGTTTTTTAAGCTCATATATGATCCGTGGGACCCGATGAAACATGATGGATGGGCGTGGGCGTGTGACGCTTGTGTGAGGCGGTGATGGATGGGTGTAGATGCGCGACGCTTGTGCAAGGTGATGAGCTCAGGGTGTGACGGGCGCGGGATGACGAGAGGCACGACGTCGGGCGTGGGCGGGGTAAACTAGACGTCGATTGCCGAATATTGACCACTAATACACAAAAGCTTAATTTGTACTTAGTCTATACAATTAATAGTTTAAATTCATTTACAAAATTTTTCATCCAGTTTGATTTTATCCAACCTATACACAATAGAAGTCTTGATCAACAGTAACACTATATTAAAAGAATTTGGAGCCGCATATGAAAATCAATGCAAGTTACGAAGGTTTCTTACAATTCGTACTTTAAATTTTTTATCAATTAAACCCGGATAAGTCACCCGAATTTGACCTATAACCCGAAAAACTGAATGACTCAAAGGCTAACCCGAACCGAAAGCACCCAAACCCGAACTCAACCTAACCGAAATAACCCGAATCAAATTTAAACCATTAAACCCGATCTGATCCGAACCAAACCGAATAGTAAATATCTACAAATTGACCCGACCCGAACCGAACCGAACCGAACCCGAACCGAGTGACCCGAATTGCCAGGTCTAATCACAATACACCTCGTATCCCTCGTTCCCCTCAAGGATCACCAATACTGGAGCTGTGGTCAAGGCGTCCTTCAGCGCCTGAAAGGAGACCTCACAAGCCACTGTCCATACGAACGGGCTGTCCTTCTTCATCAGGGAGGTCAAGGGCTTGGCTAGCCTGGAGAAGTCCTTCACAAAGCGTCTATAGTAGCCAGCCAACCCAAGGAAACTCCTAATCTCTGTCACAGTGCGAGGTCTATGCCAGCTCTTCACTGCCTCAATCTTAGCTGGGTCTACTGAAACTCCCTCAGTTGAGATCACATGTCCAAAAAATGACACCTTGTCCAGCCAGAAATCACACTTGCTGAACTTGGCATATAGTTTCTTCTCTCTCTCAAAGTCTCCAAGGTTGTCCTCAAATGTTGCTCGTGTTCCTCCCGGCTCTTGGAGAATATCAGGATGTCGTCTATGAACACGACCACTGACTTATCTAGCTGGGCTTGGAAGACTCTCTGCATCAGATCCATGAATCTCGCTAGTGCATTGGTCAGTCCAAACGGCATCACTGTGAACTCGTAGTGGCCGTATCTGGTCCGGAAAGTTGTCTTCTCTATATCTGACTCAACTACAGCTATCTGATGATATCCGGAACGCATGTCAATCTTGGAGAACACCTTAGCTCCCCTCAGCTGGTCAAACATGTCATCGATCCTAGGCAGTGGGTACTTGTTCTTGATCGTGACATTGTTAAGCTCCCTGTAGTCGATGCAGAGTCTCATGCTCCCGTCCTTCTTCTTGACGAAAAGCACTGGAGCACCCCAAGGTGAGACACTGGGTCTGATGAAGCCCTTATCTAGTAGCTCCTGCAGCTGCTTCTTCAACTCCACCATCTCTGCAGGGCCCATCCGGTAGGGAGCCTTAGCAATCGGTCCCGTGCCAGGTATGAGGTCGATGTTGAATTCAACCTCTCTCAGCGGTGGTAGTCCAGGTAGCTCCTCTGGAAAAACGTCGGGGTACTCCGACACAATGGGAACATCGCTCTGGAACTTCGGATCCGTCCTCAGATCCTGGGCATAACAGTAGTAGACGGTAGCGCCCTTGGACACCTCCTTCATCAGGGATAAAGCCGATACAACCTTCACAGTCGGCTGCTTAGGCTGCATTCGGTATGACACAATGATCCCTGTAGCTGACTTCAAGAGGAGACAATGCTCTGCACAGTGTAGTCTGCCTTGGTACCGCTGTAGCGTGTCCATGCCCACAATTATGTCGAACCCCATGCCAGGGAAGACTATGGCATCCAGAAGGAAGTCTACTCCCTTGATGTGTATGCTCAAATTCTTGCACTGCTTACTACACTTGATCAGCTCTCTGGATGGCAGCAAGACTGAGCAGTCATGGATATCCTCTGTGGGAGTATTGATCTTAGCATGAAACGCTTGTGATATGAAGGAGTGGGAGGCACCAGAATCAAACAGGACTATGGCCTCCACTCCATTAACTAGGAACATGCCTGAAATTATAGGATACAATTTTAAGATTCTGGGTAAACGTTCCAAGGTAATTACTCATGGTTAATGTTTATACCTGTGATGACCATTCCATTGCTCTTTGCTTGAGCCTGGTTCAACACATTCAACCTGATCCCTGAGTTTCCAACCCCTACAATGAAGCAATAAAATTCTTAGAATTTCCATTCTTATTGAAAGCTTCATGAGCAACTTAAAATTACAACGCTGAAATTGTAAAGTACAAGGCTAGGTCTGTCTAAAGGTTAGGTTTAAACGGCCCGATTTCATGTGGGTCTGGTTAATGATGGGTGTGGGGGCTGTGTTGGGCTTGATTCTCTTCACCCCATGGTAGATGAGTCTAGCCGCCCCACCAAAAATCAGTACATCACCCGACTTCAGGAGGATCTTGGTAGCAAGGTCCATTCTCCTTTGATCACCAAATAGGAACTCCGCGTCGTCTCCAAGTGATATGGACACCACTGGAACTCCCCTAGTGACGGACTCTGGCGATTCGTCCTTGTCTTGGTGCATCCCTAGCTTACCCTCCTTTCCATAGAAGTTGATGATGCATACGTCGGAGGTTAGGTCTGGGACGGGCTCATCCTCCAATTCTTGCACTGCCTTAACTGCAGCTCTAATGATGGTCTGCAGTTCCTCCGGGATTGGCGGCACCTCCACCTCTTCATAGCTCTTGGTGGTGTGGTTCCACTTCTTACCTAGGCACATGATCTTCACCTTCATGGTTGAACCATTCTTGAAGGTAGGGGTGTAAAAATTTGCTTCCTTCACACCTAACTCCCTGACCTTGAGGATCAATGCATACTGGACTGCTGGGGTCAGGTACTCTCGTAGTAAGATCATCCCAGGTCTCAAGACCTCACACTTCTCTTGTGGGTGTGGTTTGGCTTCAAAAGGAATGTTGGGTGTGGAATATGGCAAAATAGGGAAGCAAATATCGAAAGCTGAACAACAATTGCCATTAAATAAATAAGTCAAGGTTCACAACTGGTAATGAAAGGTTTGAAACAAACAAAATAAAGGGTTTATAGTTCATCCCTTTTACATTGACAAAGAAAAACTAGCCAATGGAATGTAAAGAAAGTAAGAGTCTAAGCCTCTTCGTGAGGGAAGTAGTCCTCACCAGGTGAACTCGGGTCATCACTTGCTGCCTCGATGCGGTCCACCAGGTTAAGGATCGGTGCCTTGCCCGGCCTCTGGGGGTAGTTCTGTCCCAGCCTCTGTGGATGGCTCTGGGCAGGGCGGCTGGTAGATGGTCCAGCACTTCCTGTGCCACCTCGACCTCCTCCAGTAGTAGTAGTAGCTGGGGCTCTAGCAGTGGTCCCGATGCGTGGCTTGTAGTTCCTGGAATCCGGGTTCAGGAAGCATTCGAACGATCTGTGCCCCTTCTTACCGCAGTGGTTGCAATCCACCAGGTTTCCCTTACAATCCTTGCCTGGGTGGTCCTTCTTGCACCACTTGTAGAAGTACTTTCTCGCAGGTTGGTTCCCTGTTTCAGTTTCAAGGTTAGTCATTGTGATAAACAAATGTAACCACATTGGAGATTCTAATTTATCTCACCCCTAAATGGCTGGGAGCGGAGTGGCTCAGCATCAGTATATGAGGGGACCATGGCCTTCTCGTTCCTCCCCTTGTAGAACTTTCCCTTCCTCTCGTAGTTCTGGGAAAAGTTCCCTCCATTTCCTTTTTCTCCATCCCCTTCCTCTTGCCTAGCACAGAGTCTTGGTAGGCAATGGTAGTCTCGCAGTCATTCGCGTCATCCGCTAGCTCCTGTGGTGACAATACGTGTTAGTGGGGAAATCTTTGCGTACCAGAAATTCTAAATCATGTTCCATACCTGTAGGGTCATCCTCTGGTGGAACCGATCATAGCCATGATCCTGAAGTTCAAGCCGGTGTGGAATTTATCCACCAGATACCTCGGAGCGTAAGCTCCCTCTCCAATAACAACGAGCAGCTCCACAAATTTATTATAGTACTCAGCAACAGAGGAAGTTCCTTGCTTCAGCTGCTCGAACTCGCTCCTCATCCTCTTCTGCAGGTAGGATGGATAGAACTTGGCTCTCAGGGCCACCAAGAAGGCTGGGAAGCCGAAGTCCGCCTGGGCAGTCAGCTCAGCTCTGGCGGTCTGCCACCATCGAAACGTGGGTCCCTGGAGAAAGTAGGCCGCTATGTCCACCTGGCGACCCGCTGGAACGTGCAGAGAGGTGAAGGCCTTCTACATCTTGTCGATGTATCTCTCTAAGGTATTCGGTTCTGGCTGGCGTTCGTAGACTAGGGGACAAAGGTCGTTGACTGCCTTCAGCCAGTTGAACTCCCGGGGACCATTAGGTGGTGGTTGTGGGATCTGAGCCTGCTGCTGAGCTAATGCAGCCGTCACAATCTGCGCTATGACCTCTGGGGTGACAGCGTCGGGTCCATAGCCTCTTGAGGGACCAGCTCCTCGTCCTCCTCTTCGAGACATCTAGCTGGTATTGACGGTTTTGTTACTCAGAAGGCGTATTGTTGAGTCTAAATATCTACGTAGTAAAATATGCAATATTTATAACATCCTAAGGATGGTTCGTAGGTACGTGAAGTAAAACGTAAGTAGTAAAGTAAGTATGGGGTAAGGGTCACGCGCCTTTCTGGAATTCTCACTTCCCAATTCTACCCCAGTTCCCCAGTTTTAAGTGCACCTATAATCTAAGTATTTCACTCGGCTAGTTTTCTCGGGTTCAGAGCGTAACTACGTTCTGATACCAATTTCTGTAACGCCCCCATTTAACATATTTATAGCGGAAATAAAATACTAAAGGCGTACAGACCATCAGGTTCCAAACACCCGACACCAAACCTCACCAATTTACAACTCAAAAGATTACAATAGTCACGGCCTGAACCTCGAGAAAACTTAACAAAAATAAACAGTAATTAAACATAAACTCTCCACAAAACCTAATCCCATCCCAATCACTCGTTCTCTTCGTGGCCACCTGTATAATAACTCGTACCTGCAAGATAAAACCAAGCAGCCCACCCCGAGAGGGGTGGGTCAGTTCCCTGGAATGGAACTGGTACGATCCTCCAAAAACAAACTTATAATACAACTCTTAAACAAATAATAGCTTGAATACAAACACTTAAACCACACAGAGGAACAAGGCATTTCACAAGTCACCAAGTCAAGATAACAAGTTGCGAAAGTAATACATAACAGAAAGTTAAAGTTAGTCAATCAGAAGAATCATACCATAAGTTAGTGTACATCCATTGTTTGTGTTAGATTCAGTTTTAGTTAGGAATAGGAAAACCCAAGTAGTCACAAAGACTAGGAATGAAAGAAGAGATCCAAGAACCCATAACTCAAGAGTGGAATCAAATTAACTGGGAGAGATGGCCCCCACCGCCAAGTACATCCTTTTAGGACAGGGGATATACAGCCCCTCACTGTCTACTACGACCCTTTTGGGACAGGGGATATACAGCCTCTCACTGTTACCATTGAAGATGCGCGCACGTCGAAACAGCAAGACCCAGCTCATGGATGAAACGATATCCAGAGTCAAAAGAAGAATTACCAAGATTGTCCTTCTCCACATTCCCACTAGATCACTAACTACCCAGAGCAATACCAAAACACTCAGTCCTACAGAGTGCAGAAGCGTAAACCCTAAGCAGTTAATGTCTAATGGAACAACCAAATAGAAGGAACCAATACCCATGTAAGTTTCACATTCAAGGCTCAGTTAGTCACACAAGCTGAGTTAGTTACACAACCATTTCCTTTTTGAAATTCCACTTTAGCTCAGTTAGTGTTTGTCACAAACATCCCTTAAGTCTTGTTAGCAAAGCATAAGAGTACGAGAAATCGTACCTGGTATGTGAAGAACAGTAATTAACTTGAATGAGTGATTCCCCAATAGTAACCTATAATTAAGGTGTTCCAAGTGTTGATTAGTTAAGGGACTTATAACCCAAACAACCTTCTATTCTTACTGATTTATAGTTCCAGATTTACCATTATTCTCTCACAAGGATTTGGGCTAGGTTTCGTTAATTAAATCTTTTGTTAGGCCCATTTCGTTTAAACTGGAACGATTTAGGATTTAACCCTGAGAGTGGCCCAACCTCTCTTTGAATTGTTTAAGTGGGCTTTTGGAGTTCATAGACTTGGCTTAGTAAGTTAACCCAAGTTCGTGTTACGTTTATGTTGTGTAATTAAACCCTTAAGTTATTAATGACTATTTAATTACACAAGGAATGTTACTCCCTTCATCTATTTTAATGTATTTATATACATATATATCTTTACGTATTAAGATTTACCCATAACATTTTTAAGAAAGTTTATTGTATTTAATTATGTTTAATAACTTTTAGGCATATCCCTAACCGATATATGGTTTATTAAATAAAGTATTTTCCCTTATTTATTTAATATTTATACGTACGTACCTGTATTAGAATTTATTTAAGACATCCCCTATGAAGCTTATTGTATTTAAATTATCTTTATTACTTCAACATTTATCTGCATTCCATGTATGTTTTATAAGGTATTTCTTTTACTACACCTTAGGATATTAGCTTCTATAGTATTAAGTTAATATAAGTGTTGTTTTATTTAGCTCCCTGTTTTACCCTAAGTTACTATTTTATTCCCTTTTTATATAGGTGTAAATATATATTTTCCCTTAGCTTTAATTAAGATTATTAACTCCCTTATAATATAATAAATAAAATGTAGAATAATTAAATTCCTTGATTTAACATAAGTTTCTATTTTAATTCTCCCATATAAGTATATATACATACATGTAATTAATTTCACTTCTCTTAAAAGCTAATACCCAAAGCATTTATAAACATACTGTTATAAAATGTTCATTTAGTTTTCCCTATTTTTTCCAACTTAAAAAGTTTATTAACAAACCATACTTTAATTTTTGTTACATTAAAAACCATATATTATAAGTTATTCTTATGAAAAACTCATAAACACAATTTTTAAACTCATTTACCATTGTCTAAAAATTCCCAAATTTAATATATAGTAACTATAACATTTTATACATATTATAAAATTTTTATTTCATAAAAATATCTTTTTTATTTAACCAAATAATTCCATAATACCCGTAACTTGCAAAAATCATAACCTATGTTTAAAAACTCCAAAACCATATTAATTTACATCAAAATAAACTAGATTTTATAAGGAATCTATGGTTAAAATTTCAAGTCAAAATACATTCGGGAAGGTATTTAAATTAATTCAACAAGTTAGGGTTTAATTCTGGAAATATTATAATTCATAATCAACTTAAACTCCCCAGATCTAATCTCGGCCGTCCGTTTCTAAAACCTACGATCGGACGGCCGAAAATCCTCGAGTTCATCCCCAACCTCCAGCGACTACCCGAGTACTAAATTGCCAATTCCTCAAAATCTACAGAACCAAATTCGATGATTTTTGTTTCTATGGTTTCGAAATTCAATCCCGGTTCTAATGATACCAAGTTCGCTAGCTAACATGCGGAATTCAGTGTTTTTCGATTCTGGTTCGAGGTTAGGGTTTATTTCAGGTTTCCGATTCCAAATCTCACAAATTCACTCAATCTAACGCTTAATTGATGCAATTGGAACATGGGTTTAACCGATAATGTAAAGGCGGTTAGCAAAATCGAAAGAATTTGAAGGAAAACTCACCGGAATTGCACGAATCGAAGGAATTCGATTTCGGTTTCTGGAAAAACTCAACCTTTACGAGCTGATTGAGTAGCCAACTTTGCAACACTATAAGTTTCGGTACATATCGAGTTAGGCTTTGTTCTTGGGCTTAATTTAAAGAGGAAACTTAGCTCTACACATTGATAGCAAGAACTCACTCTAATTTGCATTATATAGAAAGAAATCTGACCCGAAAGTTATGAGTTTACCTTACGTTTCTCTTATGATTCTATGTGATGTCGGATCACGAACTTTAGGCACTTCGTTATTACAAACGGTTGGGAATTGGCTTTGGTCATCAACATGAAAGTTGTAGAGGTATTAGAGATCTTCAAAACAAGCTAAAGAAAACGAAATTTGGCTGAGAAACGAAGAAGTTATGGCAAGACGAAGTTTACCTGCTCAACTGTTTTTTCTGGAAAACTGGTTACGGTTTTGCCGGTAGTCTACTTTGGAACGATTTTCCGGCTGATGTATAATGAATTGGTTTGTGTATGGGTTATGGTTGGAAAGAGCACTTGTAGGAGAAGAGTATGCAAAAGACGACACTCAAAAATTCCAAAAGATGAGAGAGATATGGATGTCACAAGTTAGGGCAGAATCTGAAATCGGTTAGCGAAAAGCAAGGAGATAAAAATCGACTAAGTGTTGAGCGCGTATCCCGAGGTGCGCGGGTGAGTCAGCAGACTTGCCACATCAGCATCTTTTCAAAATTTTGGCTCTAAACTTCATTTTATCATAACTTTGGCTAGGATGATCCGTTTTTGACGTTCTTTTTATCGATCTTCATGATTTTCCATAACCTATTTATTGGTATAGGTTTCATGGGCTGGTTTGACCATTCTCAAAAAGTCAACCCTTGCAAGGCTTGAGAAGCTTTAGGGTTTCTAGGATTTTATATTAACTTTTTTGTTTCAAAACAATGTTCCAACTCTTTCTAAAATCTTTATAATATACTTGGAGTGTTTAGAAATTTTTCCAAGATTTATTGGCTTATAAATCTTATTATTAAATTCATAATACTATATAATAATATATAGTAATCCAATATTTAATAATATTCTTTAAGATTAAATGGAAGAAATCCCATGATTTAATTTTCATAATTCCATATAAGGATTTAATGATTTATTATTCACAATCCCAAACTATGATATAATAATTAATAGTATTATTTACTGTTTTAATAAAAGAAATCCCGGGGTATTTCATCTAGGCTTGAAGCGGGTGTTGAAGCCGGCGAATTGACACCAAGGGCAACCAATCGAAACTATTATGGATTTGCTTAGTTAAAGTGATAGCATCAATCGGGGTGATGGTTTTCGAATTAGCCTAAGCTAATCTACCAGGAATGGCTTGATGTAGCAACAAGTAGTAGATATGTGCGGTGGCATTTGAACCGACATAAGGTGATGTAGTTCTTTGTTGTCGGCGATGTCGATAATTGCTCACAAAATCCACCAGTTCAAGGCCAGCTCTATACAACAATTGAAATGAAGCTTTTAACATTCATCACATGGTGCTGCACTTTCTTCCCGAAGGAGAATGCAAAGATTTCATCACCTGACTTGAAATTCCACGATTACCAGGAGTTGTCTACTCTCTTGTCTCCTACTATCCTATTCGGTGATGATTTTGCTTATAATCGCTTGTATGGTAGAATCTATAGGGATGGGAAGAAATATATTGTTCAACCGGTGACTACTATGAAGATGTAATCAAAATCGTTGACATGAAGTTAAGCCAATGATTCTTAGGTTATTTGGTTTTTTTTAGTCAGGTACCCTGGTTTTGGTTTTCTCTAGGCCTTTTGATTGCCTTAGTAAGCATTTGCCTTCGACATGCTAGCTACTTTCACGGCGTCCCATATAGATTAGGTTGTATACAGAAGTTGCTCGATTATGCTTGCTAGTTGCTACAAGTCCAGATCTTGATTGCTACTTATGTACTCTTGTTTGATGAATAATGAATAAGGTGGAAGCTTTTCATAAAAAAAAAAAAAAAAAAAAAAAAAAAAATTATTGGTCTATCTTATGAGGCAGGTTAAAAAGAAATGGTAACAAAGTTTAAAGTCAAAAGATTACTAATCTCAAAAGAATCTAAATATACATATGATTATAGATAACTTCAACTAAGTAAATTATAATGACCTCAGATTCAGGGTACACATTCGTTAACCCACTTCCAAACTTCTCGAGAAGTGCTTTTTGTGCGCTGCTGCTTTCTTGGTGTCAAGTGCGAGAATCTAAGTTACCCCACCACCATATCCACCCCTTAAATTAATGTCTTCTCCTTGTCTCCACACCCCTTTTCCCTTACTTCTATACCTCACTACAGCACTTTATAATAATAATCCCTCTCTTCTCTCCAGATAGGTAGCTCAGTACTGTCTCACCACCATACTCTCCACACTCAAAAACACCTGATCAATCGAATCATCACCACCCATCCACCATGACAGCAGATAACAACAACATCACCACCACCGCCGCCGATGCTCCTACCACCCCAACACCAACCCATCCTCCACCACCACTAACCACTTCTCATGACACTCAAATCCCAACTCGCCACTACCAAAACGACGTCACTCAAATCCGCCCAGATCGACCAACACCTCACCATACGATGTACCTCTCAAACCTCGATGACCAGAAGTTCCTAAGATTCTCAATCAAGTACATCTACCTCTACCGCAACTCAGTCCCGGCTGATTCCCTCAGACGTTCCCTCTCTTCCGTACTATCCGACTACTACCCTCTTGCCGGTCGGCTCAGACTCGCATCTTCCACTGATAATAACGAGCTGCATGAACGAGATCACGATGACAGGAAGCTAGTGGTTGATTGTAATGGGGAAGGAGCACTGTTTGCGGAAGCGTACATGGAGGATTACACAGTTGATGAGTTTCTTAAAGGGTCGGAAAAACCAGAGTGGTGGTGGCGGAAACTCCTGATTTATCGGGTTGAGGGTGCTCGGAGTATCTTAGATGTACCTCCCCTCGTAGTTCAGGTAAATTAAATTAACTAATGCCAAAGTCTTTAGTATCTTTTTGCTTATTATTTAAGTTTGAAGCTATATTTATGTTATCAGTTCAAAATATCTACTATTATTCTTTGAAATAGTTAAATACTCCAGTTTAGGATATGATATCTTTCCTAATCTAATTTTAGAATCCAGTTGATTTGAATGGAGTGCACTAAGTAAGTAGATGGTAATATGTATGGTCGACGAACAAAGCTACTTTTATTTTTCCCTGCATTTTTTTTTTGAGAAAAAAAAAGAGTAATGATAACATCAAGAATAATAGTACTAACTTTTTTCTAGGAAACATCAAGAATAATATCAACTTTATTAAAGGACAATTTTGATTTCATGAATAGGAACTATATGTACCAAATTTTAAAAGTTATAAGTTTTGAAGTACATATAGTCAAACAAACATGTCCAAAAAGTGAAAAAAGGGTGGGACATCAAATTTAAAGCCTACTGAAACAATTAATGATCAGTCATCACGGGATACACGCGGTATGTATATAAAACCCTCGATATCTTCAACTTTAAGGAATGACTATTCTCATTTGAATCATATATCTATATCTATCCTTTTTACACTACTATATTTTTACATTGTAAAATTAGATAACTATTTTGAAAGAAATTTTGATTTAAATAATAAAGTAAAAAATTAAAGAAAAAAATGTCTTTTTAAAAGGTAATGTCTATATATATGAATTACAGCAAAGTATGAGTATGGGAATATGCTTTAATGGTTGAGAGTTCGTACTACATACATTAAAAGAGGGGAGCAAAATATTACTGATAATTTTAATAACTAGTCGCGCACATAGAAAAATAACAAAAAAAAAAAAAAGTAGAGGAGGATGATAGACGAAAATAACCCAGAGTCCTGAGGGCTAAGAAACTCTCAAGTCAGTTGTGATCATGTAGTAAGTTATCAAGTATAACCTAGATGACAATCTTAGATGGTGAATTTGATGTCTCTAGTAAATCTAGAGGTATCAACTCTGTGGTCAGTCATGACGCGCTTAAATGTCTCCATTTGAAGGGTGTAGACATTGAATGTAATCGCTACTCTTCGGACATAATTTGAGGGCCTTTAACTTGTTGTAGTGTGTCATTCAAGATTGAAGTTTGCTAGGATAGATTTTCATATCCAATGATCGTCCCTTAGATTGACAAACATTGGAGCTCGTGAGGGGATACTTTGAATCCACCTAATCTAGAGCATTTTTGAGTTAGGGAATATAAACTATATAGAAGTAAGAAGAAATCCAAAATTTAATACCTCTTATTCATCTATTTTCACATATTGTACTCCATGTGTGATAGGCGAGGTTTTTTGCCATCTGCATCTCGAAGGAATCGTCAAAGAAGCTTGTTAATGGATTCGTGATATTCTTAGGTATCCTAATGATAGAGCCCCATAAGCCTATTACCCTATAAAGTATGACATGTACGAGGGAAAAATATATCTTTCATAAACTTGTTAACCCAGACATAGATTCTCCTAGCTAGTAGAGGATTGAAGTCTAAAGTTTTGAGTTGTCGGGGAAATTTAGGGAGCTAAGAGCATCTACTGAGGGGAAAATCCACCTAAAAAGTCAAAAAATGTTCTACACGCCGCATCTTACTTTCTTTTTCCTTCTTCCTTAACTAAGGATTGTACTATAGTGCTTTGTTATTGGTTGTGGTTCTACATGTATGAATCTGCACACCTATCTTCCCTTCTTTCCAGTGGTGGTTCCAGGAGCTTTATTTTGGGGGTAAAAACTTTTTTTGATAGAATCTTACTTTAAAATATTATGTCATTTTATACTTTTTCAAATATTTATAAAAGTATTTGACAAATTTCAAAAGTGTTAAGGAGGCGGTGCCCTGGCCCCCTTTGGATCCCCCTATGCTCCTCTCTACTTTTTAATTCATACACACAAAGTCATAGTGACATGACACATAGAGAAATGTTAAGAAATTTTATTATTGTAGTAGAGTAAGTTTCTTAACAAATAAAATATAATATTTTAATGACATGACATATAGAAAAATATTAATAAATTAGACATTGTTATGGATGATGTGCTAAGCATACATTTATTGACTAACACGGAAACTGGAACAACGCACCCCAAGGGTACGGTAAATAAACAATTGTGTACGCCATAGATGTATATTGTACGGTACCAAGGTTTCTTTTATTATTTATCATGTCGTGTAACTTTGTGTTGTGGTAAGCGTGGCCTTAAGCTAAGCCTTGCACTCCTGTTAATATTAGGAACCTGTCTGACAATTGGTCGGTCATTTGAAGTGTTTACAAAAGGAAAGGAAACTGTTTGATGTTCTATCGAATATCGTTTTATTTTTAGTGTATTTTTTTCATTAATTCTTGATGTAGTTAATCTTATTATCTTGATAATTGAAAGAAGTGAAGAAGTTTTTTTTTTTAAAAAAAAATTAAAGGTAACGATATATATATATATTAGAGCGCAGAGAGGTGAGAGGGAGCCACCTAGTTAGATCAGGGTGGCTCGATAATTTGTGGGGCCTTATGTTGAATATTTTAACGGGATCCTTTATAAATTAAAACTTAAATATAAAATATAGAATTACTAGTTTAGTTGGGTCATAAAATAATTTTATATTAAGTTATGAAATGAGATAAAATGTCAAAAAATGATCATTCAGACAAACTAGAAGAAGTTAACTCATTATTGACTAATCACTTAAAAATATTCATTCTCCTAGCATTTTACAACAAAATCTTTGAAGAAATAACTGTTAGTACTTGATTGGATAGAAAAACATAATTGAAGAGGTTGTCATTGACTACGTAGAAAAAGAATGAAGATCAATATATGTATTTTTTAAATAGATATTACTAGAATATTAAACAATTTCATCAATAATTTTATTTATTTGTCTGCTAAAAGATTTAATACTGTTACATTCAATCATCTGTTATTTATATGTTATATTGAATAGGTTACAAAACTTCATAGCTTTTTAATTATATAAACTAAAAGATAATTGACTCTACTTTTAAAAAATAGGTTCCCAAAAAATTTGGGGCCCCCTAAAATTGGGGGCCCTGTTCCATGTCACCTCTTGGACATGTCAAGAGCCGCCTCTGAGTTAGATACAAGATATATAAAGCATAAAAGAGTAGCAAAAGACCAACAAGCGATAGTATCCACAAAACCAAGAGGGGAAGACAAAGATACAAAATCGTCCTAACCAGGTACCAAGGAACCCATCAAAGTCAGTCCAAATTGGGGGGGGGGGGGATTTCTAATCTTTGTCCATATAACTACTTTCATCACATCCTTAGTGTCAGCTACAATAAGAGACGACTCTTGTTTGGTTTATCATGACATGTTTGTATCGCTCTATCCAGATGTATAGTAAATCACATCAACAATCTTCTGCAGTAGAAGAGATGCCGCTTTGAAAGCTCAACCTATTGGTGGGCATCCCCAGCCAGTTGCATATTGTCCACGGAATCCTGCACGAGAGTCTACATAGAAATAATAGGTGACCACTAGTCTCTAGAGCAATCTCATAGAGCTAGCATCAATTAGCTATACAATACCCCAGGTTGAATCTTATAACAAGTTTTGAGATTACGTTTAAGCGTAACCTACAAAATAAATTTCACTTTAACGATCGCCTAGTTCCTCTAGCAAGTTTTGACCTAAGGAAAATGGTGGGGAGGGGAAGGCAAGAAGCACCATTGTAAAAGGTATTAACCCGAGAGCATGGATGGTAGGAAAGAATGAGGGATATAGCATCAGAAGTAGAGCCATGTTGTTGGATCCATCAATCTTCGGCATGGATAATAGATTTCCAAGCCCATTGGTTATCCCCTTTAAGGGTAGTGTCTCAAATATTAAGGTTTCCCAAATACACACTATGAATTCATTGGATCCACAGTCTCTTAGAGTTATTCATGACAGCCAGAATGGTCTTAAGCATAAAGCATATGTTCCTGTTATGGTATCTTCAACCCGAGACCCCCCAACTTCTTATTGGTGCATATAGGGCTCCAAGCCATAAAAGCAGTGTGGCTATAGTCAGCATCCCCAACCTAGATAAAGGTGCGGAAGCACTTAGTAATAATTTTAATAACATTCTTACGAAGGAGAAAACTGGAAGCCCAAAAGCGGACAACGCCATACAGAGTGCACTGGATGAGGGATAGGCTACCCGCAAACGAAAGCATCTTACCACCCCACGAGGTGATAGTCTTATGAATGCTATCGATCAACGGATTAAAGTCTAGAGTTTTATGCTTCCTAGCCGAGACGAGGATACCCAGATAGCAAAAAGAAGGGATCCTTTAGTGAAACCACTGGTGTGAAGGATCAAGTATGTCTGCGAATGGCTGACCCCTCCAAGGATAATGTCGGATTTGGAAGAATTTAGCTTAAGACCCGAAGCCTTGAAGAAAATGTTAGCTTTATTAAGCATTGTCCCTCTTGTAGAGTAGGAGCGCATCATCAACGAAAAAGATGAGGGACAAGCGGAGACCTTTACAGGATGGGTGATAGTGAAAGTTAGAGTCGGATTGGAGTTGGTCAAGCGTGCGGGAGAGCATGTCCATGACCAGCACAAAAATGTACGAAGAGATTGGGTGACCTTGGTGCAATCCCCGCTCGCCTTTGAAGAACGCAATGGGGAGCCATTTATATTTATAGAAAAAGATGTACTCGTGACACATTGCATAATCAAGTTAGTGAAATTCGGAGGGATAATTAGAAGGGTGAGAGTATCCGTAAGAAAGATCCAATCGGTCGAATCAAAAGCCTTATTAATGTCCATCTTCATCATGCAACGAGGGATATATAGACCCTTTGGTAGTGCTTCATCATGCAGAAGACAACTAAATGTTACCAGATATGAGCTGATCTTTCACAGAGGGCTACTCACAATCAATCACAAAAGAAGAGTGTATCCTTTAACCTTCCCGGAAGAATCTTACTAACGACCTTATATAAAGCGTTACAACAAGATGGGGCTGAAATCTCGAGGAGAGGAGTCAGCGTCAGAGGTAGGATATTACTTAACCACTACATACATTCTTTAAGATAGCGAGGTCACTCTCATAGGAATTGGCGTTTTACTTTTGAAAGGTGGCATAAATTGTGAAATATGAATGTATACTTGTCTGTGATATTTATTCACTTTATGTGGACAAAAGTTATATATATATATATTAGTTATCTTAGTATTTTGTATAATTTTTTTTAAATTATAAAAAAATAATCATTAATTAATTATTCGGTACAATCAAAATATAATTCAACTCGGTTTTTGATTCCCAGGTTGATAATTCAGTTTTACCCACTTTTATAAACCATAAATCAGCTCTTTTTTATAATTTTCTATAATTCTGTTATTTCTTATAATTCCGTTTTATTTAAAATCAAATTAAAATTTTAAGTTTTTGTTCTAATAGCCTTAAAAATATTTGGTTATTCTGCTATTGACTATTTCAATTTTCTGACTGAAATTTGATTATAATCTAACAAAACCGAATAAGAGAATAATCACCCTAATTCCAATAACTTTATATCATAAATAAAAGCAAATGATATCAACCTTCATACAAACGCCGTAGCGATCGAAGCTCGTGATTGCACTCGGATTTGCATTTACCCGTTCTCAACAGCGAGTAGAACATTCTCGTTTACTTTTTGCGACACATGTCGTTGATTATGTTTAACTTAACTCAATACATAGTGTCAACGTTACAATAGGTTAACTAGAGGATCTGCTGGAGCTGTGCGACGGCACCGAGCTTCTGTTTTCGAGGCGTTATTATAAAAGGGACTGATTCGAGGATCGAGATATGTTTGACCATGTATGCATTAATCTTCATATAAGGAGTATTGATTAAGTGACCGACTTAATTACATTGCAATGTGATATAACCAATGACCAATAAGTTTGCCGGATTTCACGGCTAATTACTAATCTCTTCAGAAATTATAAGTAAAAAAAAAGAAATTCTATTTTATAATATTCTAAAACTTTCATTTTCAAATTTACACATATTACAGGTTACGTATCTCCAGTGCGGCGGTATGATCCTATGCACAGCAATCAACCACTGTCTATGTGACGGAATCGGCACTTCACAATTTCTCAACGCTTGGGCATATCACACAACCACCACTCACAACCACCATTCACCATCACCGCCACCACTACCACCACCACCACGACCCTACCACTCCCGTGACTTACTAAAACCGCGATCTCCACCACCACTGTACTCCTTCTACCCACAACTCACATCAACCCACAACCACCCCAACAATCATCAACCATCTTCAATCCTTCCCACTAATCCCAACTTCCACAACCTTCACACGTCACCATACTTCCCTTCTCAAACGCCACATCACCCACCCCATCCTAAAATGCACTTCATTTGAATCCATCGCAGCCCACACTTGGCGTTCATGGGTCAAATCCCTAATCCACCCAACTTCCCTTTTCCTATCCCAACCACCGTCAAACTCCTCTTCTCCGTCAATATCGGCCCACACTCCGTACTACTACTGGTTCACCACTCACTAATTACTACGGCAACGCCTTCGTCCTCGCTGTGCCGTCACAACCGTCAACGACCTCATAACATCAAACCTCAACCACGCCATTAAACTCATACAAGGTGCTAAAACAGCTGTGAGGAATGATGAGGAGTATGTGCGTGGAATGGTGGATGTGATGGAGGATAAGAGAGTGACAACTGATTTAGAAATGAGTCTTGTTATTTCTCAGTGGTCTAGGTTAGGTTTAGAGGAAATTGATTTTGGGTATGGGAAACCTGTTCATATGGGTCCTTTATGTAGTGATGTTTACTGTCTATTCTTGCCTGTGGTGAATGAAGGAGGAGATAAGGATTCTGTTAGGGTATCTATGGCTTTGCCCGAGAGTGTTGTGTCTAGGTTTGACAAGTATATGATGGAGTTTCATCATGATGATGAATGTGGATAGAGATCATCGAAGGATGAATAATGATGATTAAGATGAAGATTAATTGCGTATTAGTAGGTAGTTTTAGTTATGTAAATATGATACTATCTCTCAATTGGGTGATTATTAAGCGTTCTTCTCATCAATGATTTTGTCAAACTCCAAATCTATCTATTTTTTTAGTGACTAAAAGTTCAGCTTAAGAGTGATATTGAGGTTCTAAATAAACCTTTCTCGCAATACGACAATAGTGAGTTTTGAACCCAGGATCTTTGGTCAAGGATACCACTCCACTACCGATTATAAATGGCTGAAATTTTAACATAAAAGCGATACTGAGATTATAAATGAACATTTCTCACAATACAGTAGTAGGTAAATTCCGAACCAGGACCATTGGTTCCATGATATCATCTCACTACCAAGCCGCTGGGCTTTACCCATTTCCTACTTGTGTTTTGGGACCCTGTCAGGCTATCACTATATTTGTACATTTTATTGCGCTTAATAGACGATGTAAGCGTGCTCGGAAGTGGGCTCTACCTAAAGGATATCATATCATCATCGTGACTATGATCACTTTCACTACCATACTCAAATGTATCATTTTTGGATTCAACTTCTTCATCATAAACATCTCCATGTTCATCATCTTCTTCCCACTCAGCGTATTCCTCAATTGTCATCAAATATGTGTACAACATCACCACCTTCATGATCAACATTCACGGTATGATCCTCCTCATTAAATGAGGCTCGAATAAAGATGGAGCTAGGATCTCCAGTCATTTCTTCTTGAAAGAAACTTATATAAATTTGAAGCATCTATGATTGATTTAGCTTACGTTTTAAACATGGCCCACCATTGTTGTCTATCTCTCTTTTGATCGTGATATGGTGAAAATATATTTGTTGAGTTTGATATGCCAAAAGAAAAGGGTCACACTGGGGATATTTCCTAAAATTATTCATTTCAATGAGCTTATAGCGCTCGTGATTATTCATGTCATTTATCGTATCCATCCAGTTACATTTAACAGGGTAACACGATACACATCATCTTGGATAGCTCAATCACATCTGTTAGTATACCAAAGTTTTCAGTACATTCATAATCTATAACACCAACTCCATACTTCATGTTGCTTTATTGTTTTGCATACTCATACGCATAAAATTTATAACTATTGATGTAGATTGTGGAAATTCCATAACTTCTCTACATGGGCCCATTGCTAGAGCTCGAATCACATCATTCTTTGTTCAGGTTTCATAACCTAATGAATAGGTTTAGCTGATGTTGAATAAAGAACATACTCAAACTATTTAATTTGTAAAGTTTAAGTATGATAACATATAAATTATTTACATGTATGGCAAACCATTTTGGGAATTGTACTTCAAAATTTGCCCATTTTTGTTCTAAGTATAGCTAAGATGTTGTTGCGCTATATATTCCTCAAGTATCCTGAAATATGTGAATAACTATAAATAAACTAACTAAATGATGTCAACCGTCTTCAAAGTATATTGAAAAAACATGTCACCTTACTATTTATAATCTTGGAATACTTCACATAAGTTGAGTGCAGAGATACTCTTTGTCTTCAAGTATCTTTTTTCCCTTATAGATGCTTGTCTATATGAACGACGAAGGAGCTTAGGTTAGATTTCATGGCTAGTGTTCTACACTACACCTACATTACGACCCAAATTGTTAGACTTTGCTTCTAAATTCTTACCAAAATATTGTGTACAAAAGTTTGAAATTTCCCAAGATAGGTATGCATTGCATCTTGAACCCTCCACCCCAGTTGTAATTCCTATTTTTCTTTTTAGATGATTATGAAAAATACAATCACAAGTGCACCAAATATACTACGAAATTTGAAACAAATAGTGAAGTACTTTTTCACTTATATCTGACATCTTATGATGTCTTCGTAATCTACTAACCTCTTAAACATGTAAACCCGCTGATATTTGAACAGAACCTCCAACTCTTGATTCATAAGGTAAATGTATCAAAAGATGCTTCATACTATTGACGACATAGGGTGGAAAAATCTTCTCCAGTTTACACAATATCCCTAGAATATATTTTCTCAAGAAGAATCATAACTTCTTGTGTGATAACTGATGCACAAAGGTCTCTTAAAAATTGGCTTAGTTCAATTATTTCCTTCCAAACATTGGGTGACAGTAGTTTTTTGAAGACAACATGTACAAGCTCCTTCATAATTAATACTTAACATTCATGACACTTCATTCCACAACTTCAAAGCATGAAGGTTTATGCACCTTCTTAAATTTGATGCATATCCATTTAGGAACTTCAATTGCATAAGTCATTCACATAAGACTCTCCTTTGTGGTGTATCAAGAGCAAAAGATGCTTCGGGCATATAGGTTTGATCATTTATGTCCTCAACTAACTCCAAGTCCCGCCATTCGCACCATTTGAACTAGTGTTGTCTTCAACTTATATAGTTTGTAGCGTGTCCCTTCACATCCATTATAGTATGAATCGACTGTTAAAAGTTATTCTTAATTTGCATGACATTCAAATTATGTTGAATAAAAAAATGTCGTTAATATGGAAGCTCCCTTAATATGCTTTGTTTTATGTCAACTCATTTTCACCTTCTTTAGAGTTTGAAGACAATAGTTAGGATCAGACACATTAGATTGAGCTTAAACAATCTCTCAAACCTCACATCAGCCCAATCTTGATGAAGGACTATTATTTTCTACTTTATGGCATAATCAAACCTACATCTATTTTATAATATTATATGCCCAACTTTTGAACCTGTCCGAGACATAATATACTTTTGATTTTACAATGCCAAACACTCAATTTTTCTTTATATAATATGCGTGTATGTTATGAATAACTACTATAGCACAACAGTCAAGACAGCCTATACGCATGTGTCACTAGTTCAAATCTTGATTTGTGCTATTAAGTCACTTTTAAAGCACGGCTGTATCAGTGATTCATTAATCAGGCTCTTTAACCGTGATTTTTTTCCTATTCTACACCACTGAATTGAACCCATGGTTCCTTCACAATCCATTTAGATAATCTCAAATAAATGGTTTCATAATGTCCACCTTAGGATCTACTCCACCATGGTTCCTTCATAATTCATTTAGATAATCTCGAATAAATGGTTTCATAATGTCCACCTTAGGATCTACTCCATTAGGACCACTCCTAGTAATAAAGGTAATCCATTAGCGTGTAAATCTCTCTTGCAAGCTCAAGACTGGTGGTTCCAACCCTTTGGATCCCTATGATGTCTTCTTCCCCAACTCATACACTAATAACCCTTATGTAGGTCATTTTCACAATGACATATCACCACTCTGCTATTTGAAATTCTAGACTATTTCCAATGCCAAATTCATTTTTTGAATCATCATAAAAGGCTCCTTAAAACTGTTGATAAGCTATAAAAATTGTAAATTGTCTAAACCTTTTAGTTGTCATAAGATTCACTTTCACAATTAATTATTGTAGGATTATTTTTTACATTTAATTTACTAGGAAGAAGTTGAATGAGCTGGTTACGCTAGGGACTTGGGCTCCTGAGAGACATGATGAAACATCTCGTTCTCTCGGAAAGAAAGACCATCCAGGGCGAGCGGTTGTGTTTGGGGGTTAACATTTCAATACGTGTTGTTTTTGGAAACACCGGGTCAAGAAAAGAGAACAGTCAAGGATCCACTGTAACACCACCAAATTTGTGTTTAAAGATGGCAGCGGAAACCTATTTATCCTAGGTGTTACTGTCACGCTCAAAAAGAGCATTATGGCAAGAAGTTAGTGTATATCACCTTATAAACATTATTAACCTAAGGAATGCATACCGCATGAGAGGATTAAACCATGATTAACTTAGGACACCAATATCAAGCATGTTCTCAAAACCTTATTCCAAAACAACCAAACTTAAACAGAAGCAAACAAGTGACATTTCCAAAGTCAAATTTGAAATTTGAACCAATTTATATTCTAAACTTATGAACTTAATCCCTAATTGTTGTAACATTTAATGCCCGAGGTGACAAATCCCTAAGCCCACACTCTCATTCTCGATCTACTCATATACATCAACACATATGAAAAACACAAAGAAAGCAACTGTAAGCAAACCAAGGTAACACTAGCATCAGGAGACAACTGTCCACATACCACAACTAGATACAGTATAAATGTCTGTGCAATATTTCAGTAACAAGACAATCCATAATTTACTCAAAATACTAAGATAATCCACATACAACACAAGTTCGACCAATGGGAGCTTGCCCGATTGTAACACCCCAACTCGTAATTAGTAATTAAAAGTAATTAACAATGCCAAACTTAAATGCATTCACAGCAGAAAATAAACCAATCTCGGTGTTACCGATGTTAGTCACCCACGTGACTAACTCGGCCTTACTAACTCCATTATAACGGTCTGATAGACTGAAAACGAAACCAACTTAATCCATACAGTAACATACCGAGTTCCACTAAACCAAATCCAAAATACAAGTTCGTTTCCGACTTAACTACTATGTACATAAGAGTGTATAAGTCCTAACCAAGGTATAAACAAATCAAAGTATTCCCGGTCCAAAATCTGCCCCGCCTACTCTCGGTCGGGTCAACTATCCATCACATACATGAAAAATGGTAGGCCCAAACAGGCTCAGCACAACTGCTGGTATGATAAAATGTAGCCCACAAGCTACCAGCCACACATGACTACTTTTGTCGTTAACATGCAGTTGATTTATTACAATAATTATATATAAATGTTGTAAACACACAACATGAAACATGTATCACAAATATCCAATCTAACCATCAAAACAAGAGTGCGACATCAAAACAAATGAGTCAGTTTTTTGTGGTTTCCAACAGTGTAGTATAGTTAAACCATTCTTTACCTAGGCAATCAAGACATCTCTCATTAATTGTGAGATTATCTAGTGTTACACCAACAACTTTCATGTCACTGAGTATCTTGCCAAATTCTCCAGAGTTTGAGTAATAGAATCACTGTCTTGCATCTTGAAGTTGTCGAATTGCTTCTTGTACTGTTTTTCTTTAGCCTTTCTGATTGAGTCAGTTCCTTCATAGGCTATAATGAGGAAACTTCAGACCTCCTTAGCAAAACCAATACCTAAGACTTCCTGTTGGTCGCCCTCAGACAGTGACGAGATGATCACCCTCAAAGCTTGCTTATTCTTACTCGTTATCGTTTCAATCCTTGCTGGGCTTTTGTGAGCCTCGATTTTTGAACCACTATCCTATGTTGATTCGGGTTGATTAGGATCTGGTTGGATTCTAGGTCCACTTATAAACTAATTTTAATAACTAAGTCATATAACTATAATAATTAAAACCTAAGCTAGCTCACTGGAACCTATTATGAGTCGCCACCTAATTTAACCTAGGGTAAATTAGGAAAGGTAGAGTTCGGGTTCAGGGGCTTGATATTCGACTTATTTAGGGTTCAATTACTTTCATTACCCCCTCGAAGTCGGTTTTCCTCTACTTAGTTTAATTACGGCTTATTACGAGTCATTTTAACCTAAGTGCGCGAACTTCTGATTTCTTTTATTTTTTAACATTTTTTGACAAAAATTAAAGTGAAAATTGAAAGTACCTAAACTAGGGTTTCAGAGGCAGAATTTAGTCAAATTTTGTTTCCGTCTGTGGCCATGGACCTAATGTCCGAACCCACGGACCCTAGTTAACCTAAGTGAAAATAAAAGTCGAACTTAATAGAAACAAAATTTTGAAAAGTCCGGGACGACGGGTAGGACGTCCGTGGGCCCGGACATAGTTTTGGAAAACCCTAAATTTTGAAAATTTGAAAACCCGCCACCGTCCAAGAGCGTCCTGCTTACGGACAGGGTGTCCGGGACCCCGAACATGGCGTCCGTGGGTGCGGACCGCCCTCCGACGGCGGCGTTGAGGCCGTTCCCGATGTTTTTGGCTTAAAATTTATGGGTAGGTAGACTGAAAGATTCTAAACACGTTAGTAATTGAGGGAATTCAATTTGAAGTCAAAATTAATTTAAAACTTAGCTAACAAGTTACTGGACAGAAGCTTAAACAAAAGTCAATTAAGAATCTGTAAAAGGTCAAATGGCACTAAAAATTTGACAGAAGAATAATGAAGTTGTGGGGAATAGAAAAAATAAAGTTTCAACCTGCTTTACCTTCGAGATTTATGAGATTCTTCACGTTGAAAAACTTTCGGTGCTTCATTGAATTCGGTCCCGGATTGAGCTCATCCCGAGCTTTTGACTATTGGTTAATGTGGATTTTCTTCACATTTTGGTCGTGGTTTGGCTGGTGTTTGATGATTGTTGAAGTGTTGGGAGTTGAAAAGTGTTTATGTGGTGATTTCGGTGAACTTTTGGTGAGATTTCGGTTCTTGGATGTGTGAAAACGTGGGAGGCTTGTGACGGCTAGTTATTCTGATTGCTTGGGGTTCTTGAAGATCTGGTTTGATCAAGGGATAAGGTTTCTTAAGTAGGTCTCACTAAAGATAGAAAAAATCCAGTAAAAACCGAGATTTACCGACATCTTAGCTCAGGGCTTCCAAAAGGAATCTGACTATGAAATTTTAGCCACATGTAAAAGAGAATTTTCTGATTTTTCTAAGGTGGAATCAAATTTTTTGGGTATTGGAATATTTTTAAATATAATTTCTTGTTAGATTCAATCAGAAATTACTAGATTATTATTGGAAGTACAAAAAATCAAAATTTTAAAGCCATTATGCTCAAAATGTCATCCTCCATCATGGGTTAAAATTTCAAAGCATTCTGAGTTGATTTAAGCCATTTTACGAGGAGAGAAAGCTTATAGGGGCTTAGTAGCCTTTGAAAATTACGAAATCGCCCCTGAAGATGACTGAGTTTCCCCCAACACTCTGGAATGTGCCGATCGAACTGGAATTTATGTTGTTTGACCAAGCTACCCCTTGAGTACCTATGCCTTAAGAGACTCTCTTCCGGGGTTAAAATTTTGGGTATAACAGATTGCCCCCCATCAACTTGGCTTTGTAATGAAAATGAAAAGAGTGGTTAATGCCTGAGTAATGCCCCAAAATTTTAACCAGTAATGAGGAATGAATTCCTTGTCTTAGATTTTTGCTGAAAGTCTAATGATCGTGCTGTGCTATTATGAGGCGCTAACTACTTGGGAAATGAGTTGAACTAGAAAAAAGATGTAATGAACCGAGTATTGAAGGTGTTAGAAACATGTGAGTAGAATGAAGACATGAGAACTGTGTGTATGAGCATGCAATTGAAGATGATATGCATATGACATACAGATGAGGATGGTATGCAAATGATGCTCGGTGCATTTGGGGACTGAAACCCGTGTCAATGCTCCTGGCTGGACCCTATGTGGACTTATTTCCATTTCCCCCCAAACCGGTGTGCAGGGATAACTCCTGGTATAAACCCTGGGGACTTATTGCCTTTCCCTACCATTCGTTGATCCCAAAATAAGCTGACATAACTAAGGAGGATTTATTGTCATCACCTCGCCAACTTCAATAGCCAGGGCTTATGCGAGCCTGGGTTATGCAAATGGTATGGAATGTTTGATGATGCAATATGCAAGGTAGGGCTTATGTGTGTGCTAAGGATGATTTTATGGAAGGTAGGGCTCATGCGTGCCTAAATGGAAATGTTAGGTAGGGCTTATGTGTGCCTAAGGATGATTTCTATGCAAGCAGTGGAGGACCCAGAGATTAAAAATTATGGGGTCACTGACAAATAGAAATTTCTATAGTTAAATTTTTATGACATTTATGGGGTCACTAAGACATAAAATATCTACTATTTTATAAAAAACTACATTAAAATTTACTATAATTAATTTTTTTTACAAAAGTCATGGGGTCACGTGACCCCATGTGACCCCACCTAGGTCCGCCCCTGTATGCAAGGAAGGGCTTATGTGTGCCTAATGATGGTTTCTCTGCAAGATAGGGCTTATGTGGGCCTAGGGATGACTTTATGGAAGGTAGGACTTATGTGTGCCTAAATGGAAATGTTAGGTAGGGCTTATGTGTGTCTAAGGATGATTTCTATGCAAGGAAGGGCTTATGTGTGCCTAATGATGGTTTCTATGCAAGATAGGGCTTATGTGTGCCTAAATGGAAATGCTAGGTAGGGCTTATATGCGTCTAAGGATGTTTCTATGCAAGGTAAGGCTTATGTGTGCCTAAAGTGAATGAATGTAGGGGGAGGTCTTTGGGTGCCTGAAGTGAATGAATGTAAGGTAGGTCTTATGTGTGCCTAAATGGAAATGCTAGGTAGGGTTTATGTGCGCCTAAGGATGTTTCTATGCAAGGTAGGGCTTATGTGTGCCTAAAGTGAATGAATGTAGTGGGAGGTCTTATGGGTGCCTGAAGTGAATGAATGTAAGGTAGGTCTTGTGTGTGCCTAAATGAAAATGCTAGGTAGGGCTTACGTGGGCCTAAGGATGTTTCTATGCAAGGTAGGGCTTATGTGTGCCTAAAGTGAATGAATGTAAGGTGAGGTCTTATGGTGTCTGAAGTGAATGAATGTAAGGTAGGTCTTATGGGTGCCTAAAGTGAATGAATGCAGGTTAGGTCTTATGGGAGCCTAGGGTTGAGTTCTTCTACTCGGGTGAGTTCTTCTACTCTGGTACTGGAAGGTGCAAGACTGCAAAGATGATGGTCTTATGCAAATGATGAAAACTGATTGTTGGGGTGCCAAACATGGCAGTGATAAGGTGTATGCAATCAAAGTGTATGTAAGAAACTTGTTCAAAACAAGAAACTATTGAAAAAGGTGCCAAATGTGGCAATCTTGAGGTGTTATGCGAAAGTTGTAAAATGCAACTAAAGTGTTTGTTGGAAACTTGTCCAAAACAAGAAATTGTTGAAAAAGGTGTCAAACATGGTAATGCCTGAGAAAAACTCTACTGAAAAAGGAAAGTGAAATGATCATTTCCTGACTAAGAATTTCAGATCTGCAATTTATTTCTTAGAAGATGGCCACTGGTGGAAGCATGTGGTGTTTGTTGTGGGAGTTTGATACTTTTTGAGTGGTGGTTAGGTATGATGACGGACCAATGGTGTATATGTGGAGGTTAGGGCTTATGTGGGCCTATGTGGTGTATGATGTGAAGGTAAGGGCTTATGTGGGCCTGTGTGGTGAAGTGGCGTTTGTGTGGTTGTGGCGCTTAAGCTCCAAATTTCGGTTGGTGTTGCCATGGCAATTGTTGGAACCAACAACTGCCCCCAGTATTCTTTCCTTAAGATAATCTAAGCTAGAGTTCATGGCAATTGATCGGGACGATCGATTGCCCCCAGTATTTTCTTGGATTAAATGTGCGAACAAGTCCTATCCTCACAAGGTCAAGGCTTATGTTTTGATGTGGTGCTTCCTAACCTACACTCGACGTGTTTAGTGCTTGCACTTGTTTTTTACTTACGGTTAAAACTTATGGACCATTGAATTTGACATTTGTTAGATTTACGCATTCGATCTGTTAGTTCACGTGATTGGACACACACTACCCAAGTCGGAAGTCTTTAAAGCTTATAACGTGGTCATGGGGTGTGATAAAAGACAACGGGATTATGGAGGGATTTTGAGGTATGTGCAGCATGTAGGTGTGACCAAAGCTGTAAATTGCGTCTTCCCTCGGATTTGCCTTCCTTGTCTTGAAGTTGTATGGCTCCTTTGACGTTGTTTTCAAGCTTTGGACCTCAAACTCTTGAAGTCATCCTATACACCATTTCTCTTCTTTTGTCATTTGGATTTCTTCGAGACACTTCGGATTTGCCTCTTTGTTTTATCCTCTTTTGACTTTGCCTTCGGGGTTCTTGTGTCTCCCGGTTTTAAGCTTTAAGAGTTGTTTTGATGTGAGCTCTTTGGATCCTGTGTCACTCCGGGACCATTTGTGGATCGCTTCGTCATGCTGATAGCGGCGTTGCTTCTTTGGACTGATGAAAACGTTATCCGAGAATCAGGCTCCTTGCTTCCTTTGGTCACCAGGTTGGATATTCATCATGGGCTGACTTGTTTTGTGGAGCTTTGTAAATCGAAAAGGGATATGTGAAAGGCTCAGCGGGGTGCCTAGGGTTTATGTCAGGGTTCACAAGCTTTTGGCTATGTGGTGCTGTACCTAGGTGCTTCGTCATTCCTGGCAGTTGTGTATTCGTCCTTTGTTACTTTTCACAGGTCTAAGCGTAAATTTACAAATTAACTCCTTCGGTCAGAGTTATGCCGTTTACCTTACCTTTGAATGTGGTCTTCACGGAGTCGTGTGAAAATGACACGCTCATTTGTTTATGGTTTTACCGCTCAAGGCACTCTCGCGAATTTTCACTCGAAGACTTGTTCACATGCTTAAACGAAAGATGAAAGATGACGAACCTAAACTCAGATTGCCCCCAGTATTGATTTGGGGTTTATGACAACAATTTTTACAAGTGTGTACTTGGAACCGCTTTGTGAGTTGCTTGGATGTTCTGTGATAAACTGTGGTGTTTTGACGGACATGTTCACCCTTTTAGAAACAAAAGACAAGTCGTTCTATTCCGTTGTCAGAAAATGACTATTTTGTGATCCCTTTTTTTTACAAGACGTGAGTGCTCATCATTTTTTTTAGTGAATGCACAAAAATTATGAAAATGGGACTATGCTCTTATTCATGAATGAAAATATAACTTTGGAAATTACAAACTCAGAAAAACTACCAAAAATGATTAAGGAAATCAACTACTACAAAAGTTGAAAGACAACTAATCAAGTAAAGAAACTTAATAGAGAGAATAAGATAGCAATCTCTAATGACGCTGAATTGTTTGGTGCCAATGTATTGAAGACTCGAGCTCTAGACCGTCAGGACGCCATTGAGATGACCGTGATCGTCATCTTTCTAAACCTGGAGTAGGCTTCGTGAAACGACTGAATAAGGAATGCCTATGAATTATGTATGAGGTACCTGGGCCTGAATCTTTCCCCAAACTAAAAGTGAGGTGGATGGGCTAGAGCGATTTCTAGACTAGAACGGATGTGTGGGCCTGAGTACCCATAATCTGGAAGTGAAACAAACGGGCTGAAGGGAGCTACATGGACTGTGAATGGGCCACCGGGCCCGAGAGAGAAACTTTGAAGTCTAAGATTGTTTTGACGTTCCTGTTGGGCCTTAAGGCCAGAAACTAGAAGGAATGGGTTACACAAACTATCTTAGATTTGAATGGGATGAAACCTAAACAAACGGTTCTGACTGGGCCTAAGGATATGACACCTAGACGTAGGATTTTGGGCTAGAGCCCGAATGAAAAGTTCACCTAGACTGGAATGGGCCTTGGGACCGAGATGTTTTGAGAATTTGGCACCTGGGCCGGAATGTGTTTGGGCTAGAAATAAGACGCATGGACCGGAATGATTTCTAATGCACGTTCTAGATGTGAATTGGAATTTAGGCCAAAATCTAAGCGGATGATTCTGATTGGGCCTAAAAGATGATTCCTAGATTTAGGATTTTGGGCCAGGGCCCGAACAAAAAGTTTACCTGGACTAGAATGAGCCTTTGGGCCGAAAAAGCTCTCAATCAAAAGCTATTGATTTTCAAATCTTGTGGACTACTTCAAGTTTGGGTGGATTTCTTTTTTTTTCCGTGGGCCTAGAACTAGATGGATAATTCAAATTGGGTCGAAAAGAGAAATCACCTAAATCTAAACCTTTGGACCAAAACCCAAATGACTCACATATTAAACCAAACAGGGCCTCTAGGCCGCAAACAATAAAGCTGCCAATTCGGGTTGGGCTGAGTTGATGAAGGAAAGTTCCTATCAATTTCTAAGCTTGGTAGTGGGCCGATCATACAAGCAAACAAGGCTCACACAAGTTCAACATGTCCTCACTTGACGCTTATCCAATTCGGGTATGGATCGATCCGGAGGGGTGCTTGGAGCATGGGCCCGGGTCACTACAAAGGAATAGGGCTGGCATGCTATTCTCTTTGGGCTTCCCCACTTTCCTCACATCACCATGAGGTGTGCGTCTACGGTCGGGTCTTTGAATGACCAAACAGGGCTAGTTAAGGGCACTGCCAGGAAAATGCTTGGGGCTAAAGCCCAGGTATTAAGGGATGTGGTTAGACGACATCCTCCTCTTTTCCCCCACTTATTCACATCACCTAAAAAGGTGTGAGTTCCTGACAGGGGACCATAAGGCGGGTCCCGGGTGAAAACGGCTTGCGTGGACCCTCGCTCTCATATGATGCATATACAGAAATTTAAATTACGCACGAAAGTAAACAAACATAATAATAAAAGCCATAAATAAACAATTTCGAGTTAAGCCCTCTTTCTTAAAATTAAACAAATTTAAAATTAAGAATTTGTCCCCAGCAGAGTCGCCATTCTATGAGCCTCGATTTTTGAACCACTATCCTATGTTGATTCGGGTTGATTAGGATCTGGTCGGGTTCCAGGTCCACTTATAACCTAAGTTTAATAACTAAGTCATATAACTATAATTATTAAAACCTAAGCTAGCTCACTGGAACCTATTATGAGTCGCCACCTAATTTTAACCTAGGGTAAATTAGGAAAGGTAGAGTTTGGGTTCGGGGGCATGATATTCAACATATTTAGGGTTCAATTACTTTCATTACCCCTCGAAATTGTTTTTCCTCTACTTAGTTTAATTACGGCTTATTACGAGTCGTTTTAACCTAAGTGCGCAAACTTCTGATTTTTTCTATTTTTTGACATTTTTTGACAGAAAATTAAAGTGAAAATTGAAATTACCTAAACTAGGGTTTCAGAGGCAGAATTAAGTCAAATTTGTTTCTGTCCGTGGCCACAGACCTAATGTCCGAATCCACAGACCCTAGTTAACCTAAGTGAAAATAAGAGTCGAATTTAAATACAAATGAAAATTTTGAAAATTCCAGGACCATGGACAGGACGTCCGTGGGCCCGGACATAGTTTTGAAAAACCCTAATTTTGAAATTTTGAAAACCCGCCACCGTCCGAGAGCGTCCGTGCTTACAGACAGGGCGTCCGAGACCCCGGACATGGTGTCCATGAGTGCAGACCGCCCTCCGATGGCGGCGGTGAGGCTGTTCCTGACGGTGTTTTTGGCTTAAAATTTATGGGTACGTAGCCTGAAAGATTTAAAACACGTTAGTAGTTGAAGGAATTCAATTTGAAGTCAAAATTAATACGAAACTTAGCTAACAAGTTACTGGACAGAAGCTTATATAAAAGTCAATCAAGAAACTGTAAAAGGTTAAATGGCACTAAAAATTTGACGGAAGACTAATGAAGTCGTGGGAATCCAAAGAATAAAGTTTCAACCTGTTTTACCTTCGAGATTTATGAGATTCTTCACGTCGAAAGACTTTCAATGCTTCGTTGAAGTCGGTCCCGGATTGAGTTTGTCCCGAGCTTTTGAGTATTGGTTAATGTGGATGTTCTTCGCGTTTTGGTCGTGGTTTGGCTGGTGTTTGATGATTGTTGAAGAGTTGGGAGTTGAAAAGTGTGTTTATGTGGTGATTTCGGTGAATTTTTGGTGAGATTTCGGTTCTTGGATGTGTGAAAACGTGGAAGTCTTATGATGGCTAGGTATTCTGATTGCTTGGGGTTCTTGAAGATCTGGTTTGATCAAGGGATAAGGTTCCTTAAGTACGCCTCACTAAAGATAGAAAAAAATCCAGTAAAAACCGAGATTTACCGACATCTTAGCTCATGGGCAAAGGAGGATATTTCTGATTTTTCCAAGGTAGAATCAAATTTTTTGGGTATTGGAAAATTTTTAAATTCAATTTCTCGTCAGATTCAATCAGAAATTACTAGAAAATTATTGGAAGTTTGAAAAATCAAAATTCTAAAGCCATTATGCTCAAAATGTCATCCTCCATCATATTCTGAGGTGATTTGAGCCATTTTCGGAGGAGAGAGAAAGCTTTTAGGGGGCTTAGGGGCTTTTGAAAATTACGAAACTGCCCCTGAAGATGACTGAGTTTTCCACAACACTCTGGAATGTGCCGATCGAACTGGAATCCATGTTGTTTGACCAAGCTACCCCTTTAGTACCTGTGCCTTAGGAGACTCTCTTCCGGGGGTTAAAATTTTGGGTATAACAGCTTTGGTTTGGATACTCCATGTTTGACAATCTATGGTACAAAATATCTCTCAGTAACTAGTGTTCATTAATCATAGTCAATGGGCATGAGTTGATCCCCCATCACACCAGTAAGCATAGTTGAATTTGGTGAGCTTTGGCGCCTTGACATTGTAGGAACTCATCTTGATCACCCCTGAAGATTTCTCTTCGAACACTGAAGGGGAACCTACTCTTATACCAATTGAAAGTTCCTAACTGTTCTTCTTGAGTAAGTTACTCACAAAGAACTTAGTGACTTTGATATAGACTCACCAAGAATATAATTGACAATAGATAGTATTTTGACAAAAGATAGATGATCTCACGTGGACCTTCATCTCTTATTAGCACGTATTGAATCCAATACAGTTTCACCCTCAAAGAGAACAATCTCTCTTTGAGCAAACACGTAATTTCAACTAAAACCCTAACTTAATTACAATAATCGAGTTTCTACTCTTCTTGGCACGAGATAACACTCTAATTTTCCTATCAAAACCGTAACATTGTTTTCTTCCCAACTGCTATATATATATACGATATAAGTAAAAAGGTTTCTAAGATTTTATCTCTAAAGATAAAATATTTATTAGAAACTAATCCTAACAACCAGTTTTGATTTCCACTAAAACGAAATTCTCTATCAATATAATCTGAATGGCCTAAAGATAAAAAACAACCCGAAGTAAAAAGCTCTGATTTACTCGGATAAGATACTTGATCAGCAAGGTATCTCTCTTGGTTAGGTCAAGACTTTGTCTTCTTCTGTGTCTATGACTCAGTCAGAGTTTGATCAGTCAAAAACTCAAACATTAACACTTTTGTCAGTAGTGTCCGTAGTTTTATGCAAAAGCTATCCTAAGATTTGTGGTGGTGTAATAGTACTTGTCTCTACCTTTTTCAACTTTTAGTTACTATCATTGTAAGTTCAGATTTATGAAATGAAAGTGATAGTATTTTTAAAAAAACAATGTCGTGTCTTACATAAAAATGCCAAAATAGCATTTAATAGCGTTTTTTTCTATTTGTGCTACCTGATATTATTATTATATTATTATTTTTTTGAAAAATAATTTACCAGTTCATTGAAACGTCAAATGAATACTTTCGTCAAGTTGCTGCCTTCGAAAGATCTTGCCTACGGAGGTCTAGCCCTCTTTTTATTGGCCATGTTGTAGGTGGAGTTGGATGAGTGCAGCTTTATCATTTGTGGAAGAGTAACGTATGAAGAAAAAATGAAAGCAGAGTAGCAGTGAGGAGCAAGAGAAATGAAACGTTTTTATTACTTGATAATGAAAGGAGCCGATATAATAATATGAATATAGGAGAAAGAAACCGAGAATGTCTAACGTATAGAAATAACGGGCTAAAAAGAAAAGTCTAGAAACCAGTGAGGAAAGAGAGAAAAAAGGGGAATGAGTTATCATCCTGACCCCCCCCCCCCCTCAAACCAATTCAAAGAGATGTTTTGCAATGGTTTGCCGCCGAGTATCAACCATCCCCATTGAGTTGGGTTGCATCGGTAGTCTTTCCCGAGAAGATCTTTGTAAGCATATCATCTTTTTGATGAATATTGGAAATGTGGGCAAACAAATAAAAAACCGGCTTTGATTGATCTCGAACATAATGTATGTATTTTGATGTGCTTTGTGCGTTCATGCCATAATGAAGAACCAGATTGTGGGCAATGAAGACGGCGGAACGATATCACATTAAGTAGAATTGGAGTGATGTTTGAGAAACCCAATTCATCCAGCAAACGAGAAAGCCAAGCGAGCTCGGTAGTAACACGACGAAGAGCATGATACTCAGCTTCAGCCGATGAAAGAGAAACACAAGCTTGCTTCTTAGATTTCCACGAAATTGGTGCGCCACCAAGGAGGATATAGTAGCCGCTAACGGACCTGCGAGAAATAAGACAAGTCGCCCAATCAGAGTAAAAAAAACAATAACAGAGAAATTATCAGAATTATTAAAAAAGAAATTCCATAACCAAGAGTCCCTTTGATGTATTGGAGAACATGAAGAGCGACATCCCAATGGTGTTGACAAGGAATTTGATTGAATTGACTAAGGAGCTGAATGGTGAAATTCAAATCAGGGCGAGTGTTGATGAGGTAGTTTAGCTTCCCGATGAGTTGATGATATTTGGTAGGGTTAGTGAGAGGTTCACCGCTTCAAGGTGAAGTTTTATGCCAAGAGGAAGTGGGCTATTCGTGGATCACTTGGACATGATATGGTAATCTTGTAGAAGATCATGAGCAAATTTGCTTTGAGTGATTCCAACTCCGTCGTTAGTGTAATGGAACTCCATGCCAAGGAAGAAGTGAAGATTGCCTAGATCTTTTATCTTAAAGAGTCGGTGGAGAGTGTCCTTCACTTGGGTTATTTTGTCTTCATCATTGCCACATAAAATGATATCATCAACGTAGATGCCAAGGAAAAGAATGGAATCGCCACGTTTCCATTTGAAAATGGAATGATCATTGTCAAAGATGATGAAACCGAGCCAAGAAAGGGTAGTAGATAGCTTGGCGTACCATTGGCGAGAGGCCTGTTTCAAACCATACAAGGATTTTTGTAGTTTTCAAACCAAACCTTTAGTTTCAGCGTGGAGACCATCGGGGATTTGCACGTAGATTTCTTCGTGTAGATCGTCATGGATGAAATTATTTACGTCGAGTTGATGAATCATCCAACATCGTTTGATAGACACAGTAGCCAGAGTGCGAACCGTGGTCATTTTGACAACCGGGGAGAGGTTTTGAGGAAATCTTCGCCATGGCGATAGGAAAAACCTCGAACCACCAATCGTGCCTTTTAACGCTTGATTTCACCATTAGATTTATGTTTAACAGGATAGACCCATCGGCAGGAGATGCACTTTTTGCCTTTGGGTAGCTTGACTAGAGACCATGTTTGATTAGTCTCAAGGGCCTTCAATTCTATTTGCATCGCTTTGCACCATTCTGGATACTTAGAAGCAATTTTATATGATGCAGGTTTGGTAGGACATCCTATAGTAAAATGAGAGTATGAACTTCATGTAAACTATTTAATTGAGGAGATTCTAATCTTGTAGCTAGAATCTGTGAAAAATGATATGTATGAGCATTATAACACTCATAATCTTGTAGTTTGGCAGGACGTGACGGTTTGGTTCGTCGCGGATGAGCGTCAGGTTGGATTGACACCATGTTCAGATGACTCAGGCGGTGGAATGATCTCATTATTGTTGCTGTTGTTGTTGGTTTCAGTGCGGATGAGATGGGTATCCTTTATCGATGTATGATTATCATCGGGATGAGTTATATCAGTGTCAGTGTTGTGATGTTCAGTGGGTGACATCGGTGTCAAGGGAAATGGGTCCGCATTAGTGGCATTTGACTCATTGGTTTTGTGATCAGGACTTGGTGTCGTGACGTTTGTATTTTGACGATGATCTGTGATGGTCAATGGTGTCGTGAGAAGTGGGCTCCACATCTGCATAAGTAGTGCTATTCACCTGCATGGGAAACACATTTTCAAAAAAGGTAACATCACGGCTAGTGATTGTGCATTTTTCATCAATGAGAAGAAGTCGTGCCCTTTCTTGGATAACTCGGGGCCAAGATAGATGGATTTGAAACCATGGGCATCGAATTTAGATTGACGATTATGCGGTTCAGTATGGTACGCAAGACAACCAAAGGTTTTGATCTTGTCTAAACTAGGAGTAACACATGTAAATATTCATATGGAGATATGCCTTGAAGTGTGGAGGAAGGTAAACAGTTAATAAGTAAGTGGCCATTAGAACACTCTCTCCCCAATAGGACATATCCAAGCCGGATTGAAAAACTAGGGCACGAGCGGTCTCCAACAAGTATCGATGCTTCCGTTCAACTACTCCGTTTTGTTGTGGAGTATAGACACATGTCATTTGATGCATAAACCAGGCTCGTACGCATTATCAGATCTAATGATTTTGACATGTTTGTTAAACCATAGCTCCGTCATGTGGATAAAACTTCGAATATGATGAGGAGCCTCGGATTTGTGTTTCATAAGCAATACTCACGTACAACTACTAGCATCGTCAACAATCGTTGGAAAAAATTTACTACCATCATGATTCTCATGAGAGCAAGGACCCCAAATATCAATATGTATAACATCAAATCAATCCTTGGATTTATGCATGGATTTTGAAAACGGTAACCGGTGCCCCTTGGCACGAAAACAAATATCACATGCAAAGTCTAAAAGACATCATTCTTATTGATAAGTCCATCTTCAACATTTTATTTATGGGGGTATGTCCCATTTTTCTGTGCCAAACAAGAAGTTTATCAAAGCAAGTGTTCATAGGAGAAATGTGAACGTTATTACAATGATTAAAAATATTACGTAAAAGATGTGTATTAAGAATATATAGGCCATCTTCTGTGTGCCCAATGCAGCTCCTATTCATCGAGGTAGGGGCCTGCACATAACAAAAATCATTATAGAAAATGACATTATATCCAGTTTGACTTACCAACCTACTTACCGAAATGAGTGCAAGGTTAAAGCTTGGAATGTACAGCACTTTGTTAAGTTTAAAACTATCTATAAACTTAACACTTCCAACAATATCGATAACCTCAGTAACACCATTAGGCATAATAACATGATGTTGTGGATAAAGTTTTTGTTCAGCACATATTAAATTTCCGTTCCCAACTAAATGGTCACTAGCACCTGAGTCAATAATCCAGCGTTGTTCGCAATTAAAATTAGCCACGTGAGACTTATGGCAATTGTTACCTGCAAAAGTGCAAACAGAATGATTGATATACTAAAAATTATGAAATTAAACCTAGAAATTAATAAATCAAAAAGCCTGTCGGGTTACAAAAATCCCGGTCACTGTAGTGTAGAAATAAAGTAACCAGGTATCGAATCCACGGGACTTGAAGAAAATAAGTCTAATCCTAGAAAACTAGAATCAATTGGTTGTTTGTTGTTTTTGAGATTAAATAAATAATGAAAAATAAACTAACAAATATAATAAAACTGATAAAATGATATGGGTGAGCGAAACCGGGTTCAGGCTATTCTTCGCTAGTCAGATTATGCAAACTTCTATATAATTTAACAAGTGATATGAATTGGCTAAATTCTTTAATATCTTACTTGCGTTAAATCCTAATCACATGAAGCTCATCTAGTAGAACACGCAAGATCTAATCAAGATTCTAGCGAAACACACTTAGATGGATTAAGCGCAAAGAATTATTCAAACTTGAAGGAAAATCTAATTAATCCTATTCGATTCTCCACAAGAATTAAAGCACCTGAAGGACAACGTAATCAATCAGATCTAGTTTCCACAGACAACAAATTAATATGACCATCTTGTTATCACCGATCTGATCATAACAGATTCGAAAGCTAATTAACAAATCCATGAAATTTATTAAAAAGCACAACTTGAACTTTAATCTGAACAATCCATAAATAAAATCTCTTATCAATGCAATATAAGTAATTGCATAATCAACTAGCTACAAATAACCATCTCCCAGAGTAAATCCTTCCTAGCCTAACATGTTACAAGAAATAGCACAGAGATAGAAGAGAAATCATCTGGTGGAGAAGACTCCTGCTCTTGTTGTGCATGTCAGATCTGAAGACTCGCCGGCTGGAGGTTGAAGATGATGAAGAGGTGGCAATGGTGCGGTAAGATTGAGAGGTGCAAGCCTCGTTTGAGGCATCCGGCGTGAATGGTTATGTTCCCCCAACCCTATGTTTTTTTTTATATACCAAAAATAGGCATTTTTAACTCTTAAAAATGCAAATTTTCGAATTCTGTATGCGGCGTCCGAACTTCCAAGTTCGGACGCATGTTAGGACAAATTTTCAGGAAGTTTCGACCTCTGTCCGAACATCAAAGTTTGGACGTATGTTCGGACATGTTAGTATCCTGACGGGTGAACTTGTTTAGGGCCTATATTCTTCGTTTGGACTCCGTTTTCCTCTCCGTTTATTGCGTTGCGAAGCTTGTGAAGTGAAGAATGCAATTCCATGACTTATACCTGCATTTGATACAAAAAATGCATCAATTATTATCTAAACATAAATCATTGGAAAAACACATGATAAGTGAGAAATATTAGCCAAACCACTACAAATAGTAGGCAAATTAAACCCTTCGAAGGCCCTATATTTCACACTTATCAAAAAGTGGAACCGCTTTCTTTTTGCCTGCATTAGTCACGCCCGTACACTGCTTTTGCTCAATAAAATCGCAAATGCGATTCAATCGACCCATATCAAAGCTCTGTGGCTTGGGCGCTATTTTCTCCTTTCTAGATCGTATTAGCTGTGGAAATTCTCGTGCCCTTCTACCAGTTGGGATACCCTCGTATCTCTAAGCAATTCTCTTGGTGTGGCCAGTTTTTCCATAGTGGCTGCAGACGGTTAAGTTCTTCTTGTTCACATTCTCCCGATCACATCGAGATTTGTTGTGTTCAAATCGATTTTCTCCTGACCTGTTAATATGGTTTGCAAAGGAATTTTCGACAGAATTCTTACCTTTACCTGAGGAGCGCTGATTCTCTTCTTGGAACACTACAGAACATGCCACGTCAAGGCTTGGGAGTGGGGATAGCATGGGGAGATTTCCTCTGACATTAATAAAATCTTCTCTCAGTCCAAGTAAAAACTCGAACAATTTTTCTTCTTCAATATTTTTGGCAACCTTGTCGCCATAGCCACACACGCAAGCATCAATATCTGCTACGACGAACGAGATTTCATCCCACAGCCTCTTCAGGCGTGTGAAATATTCAGCAACCGATGATGACCCTTGCTCAATGGAAGATAATTCCCGTTTGAGTTCGAACCTACGAGTGCCACGCTTGACTGTATCATTTAGTCAGGCTCTTCCACATTTGGTGAGAGGTCTCACAGAACATGAGACTATCGGTTTATGGAGGTTTCGACACTGGCCAGAATCTATGAACGGATCTGTCCATCACAACGATCCAAAGCATCACGACGTCTTTTGGAAACGCTTGAACGTGACAGTGTCCCGTAAACTAGCTTGATCTTGTTCTTGACTAAGAAGGATATTCCATCTTCTTCTTCCATATTTGAAAAACAGACCCATTAAACTTGGTTGGGGTTAGGGAGATACCTGGTGTATCTACATTGGTAACATTTAATGGATCTGGATCAGTTTTTGAATGACGTTGTTTTCTCTTGTCTTCACTGTGACCGTCGTTATCACCTGAGAGAGACTTATCCTCTTCGGTCACATTTTCTTCTTCTTCGCTGGAGTGGTGGTGCTTGTTCACCAGAGAGATGGGAGAAAAAAAGGTCACAGGAGCATGTTCTGATCTGGTACAAAGAAAATAAGTGAAAGCAGAGCAGATGGTGAGGCAAGAGACAAATGAAACATTTTATTACTTGATAATGAAAGGTACCGATACAATTCAATATATAGGGAAAGGAAACTGAAGAGAATGTCTAATGTATAGAAATAACGGACAAAAAAGAAAAGTCTAGAAACCAGTAAGAAAAGAGAGAAAAAAGGGGAATGAGTTATAATCCTAATAGATGCATGTTGATGTTTGAAAAATTATTTGCCTTGCTATTCTTTCTGCCTACTTCCCTTCCTGTCGTAAGTATCAACTGGCTTTGGTTTAAGGGTTCAACGTGAGTTACTTGTAAATTTGTGGTTTTATAGCTTCGTTCTTCGATGGAAGCGTTTTCCTATTGCCTCCCTGTCCTATCAATCTTTTCTCGAAACCATACTCGTACTTGCTTAGGTAGTTTTTTCATTAATTTTCTACTGAACTGCTCCTTGTTCACGGTTCTTCTCTCTTTTCTATTTTATATTCTCTTTGGGTTCTTTTGTCAAGCCCACGTTGCTTGGTCGGTAGTGGAGTGACATCCTAGAACCAGAGGTCCTGGGTTCAAACCTTACCCATTACCGTATTGCGAGAAATTTCATTTAGATACTCCGTATCGCTCTTATGCTGAAAAATTTCAGCCACTTATAAAAAAAAATCTAGCTGCGCACCTCTTCCTGTGTTGATAGTTCGGTCTCTAGGTTTGCATGTCGCTAATTCCCATTTTCTGGCAAAAAATTACATGCGGTGGTCTTTTTACAAAAAATTACGCGAATGTGCCAACCAGTGTAAAGAAGTAGCCCCGGGGTCGGGCAGCTTGCCAGAAACCGCCCCGGGAGCAGAGCTGCTTCTGCATTTTTGTGCTTGAAACCGCCCTGGGGCTGTGGCGGCTTCAGGCAAAATTACCGAAAGCACTACAAACGGGGCAATTTGTTTGCAAATCTCCCTCTTATCCGGAAAATCTCGACAGCCAATCAGAGCCGTCGATCGAGATTTTCTCTGGATTTCTAACAGATAACATTATCCGGAATTTGCCACTGAAGCCGCCCTGGCCTTGGGGCGGTTTCCAGCAGGCCGAAATTCCTATATAACACCTCCAATTCCCCCATTCTCCACACAATTCTCCTAACTCTACATTCTTCTAATCTCCGAATTTCATTAAGTAAGTTGCAAAAGTAATTTTTTTTTCATTTTTGTATTGTTTATTTATGCTTAATTATTATGTTTATTAAAGTACTTATTTTTTTGTTTTTTTATTTGTTTGTTAACTTCTAATTACTTCCTCTATCTTCAATTAGTTCGTCTAATTACTTCTTCTATCTTCAGTTAGTTCTTCTAATTTGTTTAGCTTATAATTATTCTTCCCAACATATGTTAATGTTATTATAATGTTATGCACTTTTGCTTACATTTATATTGCTCTGTAACAACATTTAAATTCGTAATTAATTTTTCCATTTAATTTATGAGTTGCAAAATCACCAATTTTGGTGGTTTTATGCCTAATTAATTATGTTAATGTTATTATAATGTTATGCACTTTTTTTACATTTATATTGCTCACTAACAACATTTAAATTCGTAATTAATTTGTCCATTTAATTTATGAGTTGCAAAATCACCAATTTTGGAGGTTTTAATCCTTAATTAATTATGTTAATGTTATTATAATGTTATGCACTTTTTTAACATTTATATTGCTCACTAACAACATTTAAATTCGTAATTAATTTGTCCATTTAATTTTATGAGTTGCAAAATCACCAATTTTGGTGGTTTATGCCTTAATTAGTTATGTTAATGTTATTATAATGTTATGCAATTTTTTTAACATTTATATTCCTCACTAACAACATTTAAATTATGAGTTGTCAACGCAATTCCCCAACGTCTGGTGCCCCAACTATTGCACGGAATACTTAGGTGACGTCCAGTCACATGTTGACTGGACAGCTGATGTGGCATATGAGGTGAGAAAAAAATTTATATTAACATTAAATGGTTATAACTTTAATATATAAGTCCAAAATGAAAGAAAATTATACCATTGTTCATCTAAATTCAATTAAGCTCTATAAACAAGACCAGTCATAGATAAGTTTTGACAACTTTTAAAAAAATTTTATTTTTACATGTGTATGATGATACCTAAAATGATAATATGATTCATTAATTTTGATATTATATTCATTAGTTGATATTATCATTCATTAACAATAAGTGGTGAATTAGATTAAAAATTTCGAAAAACCGATAAAAAATCATTATTGTTTTGTAGTGTATTATTATTGTATGGTGTATTTTAAACAAGATATGGTGATCATGTACTTTTCATACATAGCAATATTATTTTGTATTATATTATTGTTTAATTTTTTATTTTTATTGTATATTGATACACTAAAATGATATGATTCATTAAATTTGATATTATGATTCATTAAATTGATATTATGATTCATTAATTAATAAGTAGTGAATTAGATATCAAACTTGGAACCGATAAAAAATCATTATTTTTTTGTAGTGTATTATTATTGTTGTATGGTGTATTTTAAACTTCTATGGCGAATCATATATTTTTTCGTACATGCAAATATTGTTTTGTGTTGCATTATTGTTTAAATTTTTTATTTATATGTTTGCGATGATACCTAAAATGAAGATATGATTCATTACACTTTAATATCATGATTTAAAATTGATATTATTTTATTAACTAACAAGTGGTGAATCCTTATTGTTTTATGTTATATTATTATCATTTTATGATGTACTATAATTATTTTATGGTGTGTTATTATTATTTGTATGTTGCAATTTTAAGCTTTATATGATAAATCATATTTTTTCTGATATACCAACTCATAAACAAATATTGAATCATTATTGTTTTTTGGTGTAATTATATAATTTCGTGATTTATTTTAAGCTTTATATGGTGAATCATAAGTCTTGTTGATAATAAATTTTTAAATTTTGTCAAAACATATTCATGTTTAGTCTTTTTTGAAGAGCTTGAATTTTATATGAACATTGGTGTAATTTTTTTTATTTAAGATATATATTTAAAAGTTACAACAATTTAAAATTAATATAACAAAAGACACCCGATCAACTACTATGATAGGTGCGGATAGCATGCTGCTAATTAAAATGAGAAAAATATACTATAATATTGATGAATATGAGAAAGAGTACACGCTTTGCTTTATGCTTACGTGGTGGTCTGTTGCATACAATCCTGCCCGCTACTTTTTTATGCTGACTGGACTGCCACCTCATTTGGGCTGCTCCGTTATAGGTGTGGATAGCCCGCACAATCTACGCGCTGAGTTGTCAAATCACCAATTTTGGTGGTTTTATGCCTTAATTAATTATGTCAACGTATTATAATGTTATGCATTTTTTTACATTTATATTGCTCACTAACAACATTTAAATTTGTAATTAATTTGTCCATTTAATTTAGGAGTTGCAAAATCACAAATTTGATGGTTTTATGCATTAAATAATTATGTTAATGTTATTATTATTTTATACATTTTTTACATTTATATGCTCACTAACAATATTTAAATTCATAATTAAGTTGTCCATTTAATTTATGAGTGCAAAATCACCATCTGTGGGTTTTTATGCCTTAATTAATATGTCAACGTTATTATAATGTTATAACACTTTTTTACATTTATAATGCTCACTAACAACATTTAAATTCGTAATTAATTTTTCCATTTAATTTATGGGTTGCAAAATCACCAATTTTGGTGGTTTTATGCCTTAATTATATATGTTAAGTTTATTATTATTTTATGCACTTTTTTTTTACATTTATAATAGTCACTAACAACATTTAAATGTGTAATTAATGTATCCATTTAATTTATGAGTTGTAAAATCACCAATTTTGGTGGTTTTATGCCTTAATTAATTATGTTAATGTTTTATTATTATTTTATGCACTTTTTTACATTTATATTGCTCACTAACAACATTTAAATTCGTAATTAATTTGTTCATTTAATTTATGAGTTGCAAAATCACAATTTTGGTGGTTTTATGTCTTAATTGTTTATGTTAATGTTATTATTATTTTTATGCACCTTTCTTTACATTTTATAATGCTCACTAACACATCATTTAACTTCGTAATTAAATTGTCCATTTAATTTATGAGTTGCAAAATCACCAATTTTGGTGGTTTTATGTCTTATTATTATGTTAGTGTTATTATTATTTTATGCACTTTTTTTACATTTAATATGCTCACTAACAACATTTAATTGTAATTAATTATCCATTTAATTTATGAGTTGCAAAATCACCAATTTTTGTGTTTTATGCCTTAATTAATTATGTTAATGTTTATTATTTTAAGCATTTTTTTTTACATTTATATTGCTCACTAACACTTTAAATTTGTAATTAATTTATCCATTTAATTTATGGGTTGGAAAATCACCAATTTGGTGGTTTTATGCCTTAATATTATTTAATGTTATTATTATTTTATGAATTTTTTACATTTATTGCTCACTAACACATTTAAATTCGTAATTAATTTGTCCATTTATTTATGAGTTTGCAAAATCACCATTTTGGTGGTTTTAATGTCTTAATGTTTTATTAATGTTATTATTATTTTTATGCACTTTTTTTACATTTATAATGCTCACTACAACATTTAAATTCATAATTAAATTGTCCGTTTAATTTATGAGTTGTAAAATCACCAATCTTGGTGGTTTTTTTATGCCTTAATTAATTATGTTAATGTTATTATTATTATAGAATTTTTTACATTTATATTGCTCACTAACAACATTTAAATTCGTAATTAATTTGTCCATTTTAATTTATGAGTTGCAAAATCACCCATTTTGGTGGTTTTTATGTCTTAGTTGTTTATGTTAATGTTATTATTATTTTAATGCACTTTTTTACATTTGTAATGCTCAGTAACAACATTTAAATTCGCAATTAAATTGTCCGTTTAATTTATGAGTTGTAAAATCACCAATCTTTTGTGTTTTATATCTTAATTAATTATGTTAATGTTTATTATTATTTTATGCACTTTTTTTACATTTATATTGCTCACTTACAACATTCATTTAAATTCGTAATTAAATTGTTCATTTAATTTATGAGTTGCAAAATCACCAATTTGTGTGGTTTTATATACATTATTTGTTTATTGTTAATGTTATTATAATGTTATGCAATTTTTTACATTTTATAATGCCTCACTAACAAACATTTTTAAAATTCGTAATTTAATTGTCCATTTAATTTATGAGTTGCAAATCACCAATTTTGGTGGTTTATGCTTAATTAATTATGCTAATGTTATTATTATTTTATGCACTTTTTTACATTTATATTGTTCACTAACAACATTTAAATTCGTAATTAAATTGTCCATTTAATTATGAGTTGCAAAATCACCAATTTTGGTGGTTTGGTTTTATGCCTTAATTGTTTATGTTAATGTTACTATAATGTTATGCACTTTTTTTACATTTATATGTCACTAACAACATTTAAATCGTAACTAAATTGTCCTTTTAATTTATGAGTTGCAAAAATCACCAATTTTGGTGGTTTTATACATTAATTGTTTCTGTTAATGTTATTATAATGTTATGCACTTTTTTTACATTTATAATGCTCACTAACAACATTTAATTTTGCAATTAAATTATCCATTTAATTTTTGTGTTGCAAAATCACCAATTTTGGTGGTTTTATACATTAACTGTTTATGATGCACTTTTTTTTACATTTATAATGCTCACTAACAACATTTAAATTCATAAATTATTAAAATACAGGTTTTTGATTGTGTCTAATCTGTACAAGCTAGTGAAGGTTTGTTTCTCTTACTTGTTTCAAAAATAATGAAAACCTAGTCGTTCTTGTCTGAATTTCTAAAACATATGTATTACAATTTACCACTTATTATCTCTCTTAATTGTGTTAAGTGTTATTGTTTATGTAAAAGGCCCAACAATTCCAGCGCCAACCGGTCGAGGTGGGACTCGAGGATAATGAACTCTTCACATACCAGTCCACTCACACATCAGCAGCTCTTTTCTCAGATGATCCGGTACGTTGATAAGGCGTTAAACTTTAGTACATTGTATTCAATATTTATTTTGGATCATAACATTAAATTGTCTAACCATGGCATGTAGGTAATGCAAAATCCAAAATACACCGAGAGAAAGCTGCGTTAGCTAAATCTGGAAGTTGAGCTTCCATACTATGCCCTTCATGATTACATCAGGGAAGCTGGTTTTCTGGGGCCAGGATTTTTTAGAATCAAGGCTGACAATGCCATCGTCAACGCACTTGTTGAAAGATGAAGACCAGAGACTCACACTTTCATGTTGTCTTTTGGTGAGGCAACCATTACTCTAGAAGATGTACATCATTTTTTTGGGATGGAGGTGGAAGGAGATGTCGTCGTGGTTCAGATGAATCAGCCTGTTGCAGATTTGTGTGAAGAATTGTTGTGTCAAATACCGGTACTGATTCAATAAGAGGATACAAGATTTCACTGTTGTGGTTATAGAGGACATTCGAGATCAGCAGCGATAATGAGCCATTCTATCATCACGTGGATTCGAATGCCATCAACGCATTGAGTATTGATGTTGAACGACGAGGTGTTCCACATTGGCATTCTGGAGGAAATTTTGAAGCCCACCAAGAGTTCGATGACAAGGAGAGTCTGGTTAGTGCTGTTAAAGACTTTCACATTCGAAATAATCTTGATTTTCGTGTTGTAAAAAGCTCGAGTAGAGCGTATGCTGTCCAATGTGCAAGTGGGGAAGAATGTAGGTTTTACATATGGGGAGTGTTATTGTCCGGTGAGACAGAATGAAGATAACAAGACAGAGGCCACACTCCTGCACTCCTCAAACCAACAACAAGATCACTGACAAATGAATTAGCATTTCATGCGGAGGCCATTCTTCCCCATATCAGCCAAAACCCAGGCATGAGTGTTCTAGACGTAATAGAACAAGTCCGTGGACATTACAGTAGGACCGTTTCATACCGGAAAGCTTGGCTGGCGAGGTGCGAAGCAATAGGAAAGATGTACGGAGATTGGGTTGAATAATATGCCCAACTACCAAGGTTGTTCATGGCAATAAACATAAAATACCAGGTTCAGTTGTTAATCTGAAATGAGTTCCAGGTTATGAAGATGACACTCAAACAACGCAAGTCAAATTCTTCCAATGATGCTTCTGGGCGTTTGGACCATGCATCTCAGCGTTCAAGCACTTCAAACCCATGCTGCAAATAGATGGTACGCATCTATATGGTAAGTTCAAGGTAAGCTTTGATAGCGGCAACACAAGATGGAAACAACAAAATTATACATGTTGTATTCGCTATAGTTGAGTTTGAAGATTTGGATTCTTGGAAGTACTTCCTTGACAAGGTCAGGTTGCATGTCATCGGTCAAAGGAATGATGTGTCAATAATTACAGATCGTGCACCTGCTATAATAAGCATCATGGAGTCAGACGATTTATGGAGACCCCCAATGGCTCCATTTCTACTGCATAAGACATATTGCATCGAATTTTGACTCAAGGTTCCACAACAAAAAGTTGAAGAAGTATTTGATCAACACAGGCATCCTAATTTATCAATTATTGTACTTTACTAATTAAATTGAGTATTTTCAATGTTCAACATTGACTTATTATCATGTATTTAGCGTACGAATTTAGAAGGCATCATGTCCAAAGAAGATATAATCACCTTCTATCCCAGAATGCCGACATCGAGCGATTCTTCAATGACCTACCATTTGAGAAGTGGTCCAGGGCATATGATGGAGGGAGGAGGTGGGGGCACATGACAACAAACCTGGTCGAGTGCATCAATGGAGTGCTAAAGAGTGTCCGAACTCTACCGATCACCGCCATTGACACATACTACGGCCAGCAAATAGCGGGTTTGACATTGTATACAGATCTTGCAACTTCCAAGATAGAAGAAAACCGCAGACTATCTAATAGTCATAATGTAACCTGCTACAATGAGCTCAACCCAGTGTATGAGGTCGAAGATTTAGGGTTAGTCGCTATGAGGAAGAACCGAGGGAAGTACAAGGTTGACTTCGATGTTGTAACACCCCATCCAACAACAAGCACATAACAACATTCTGCAGCGGAAAATATACTACTTCACATCACTTAACTCGTTGGTGTTACACGCCGTTAACCATCCACGTGGCTAACAAGGCTATTACATAAACATTGTACCGGTCTGATGGACTAGATTCCCGAGCGACTACACATTATTATCCCTTTCCATTAACAACAAACATACACATACCTTCCAACTGTACCGAGTATTTACAAACTGATGTCGATAACAACTTCGGTCTTACTACACCTACTGTATATATACAACTTACATGATTACCCATGTACAACGACTACCCCGTCCTACTCTCGAACGGCTTCCTGCTCTTTGTACCTGAAATAGGAAAAGAAGAGAAAGGGTGGCCCCCAAGGGGCTCAGCACCTTTGCTGGTATGGTAATCCCGCAACCCACATGCTACCGGGCCACGCACAACTAATTGTCGTCTTAGCATGCGGTTGATTATATTTAAATCATGCATGCAACTGTAAACACACAACACACAACATTTGCCTCAATGGGCTCAATAAACGGATAATACATCCTTATTTGATAAGTCACTCATGGTATTCATTATCCCTAGAGTGTTTCTCCTCTAATGGAGCTACTTCCTTAATAGACGACAACTACCCATTAATCGGGTTATCCTCAAACGCCTCTTATCACAAACTGGGATTCATATCCATGATCCACATACTCCACATTATACAACATATAACATACAACACATAACAACACTTTTCACGTATCAACGTGCACATAATGACATCGCAATAGACATTGCTTTACACCACCAACACATAACATAACGGGAACGGTTCTCTTAGGAACCGACCCAAACATTGTTAATTCACTGGTGAGCCTAGAGAATGATGTCACCCTCATGATAAGCTCGTTATACAACAACAACAACACTCATTACCGTCCTAATAGTCGGACGAGTAACTTAAGTTAAGATGGTTCGGGTTTGGTGGCCCGAACACACCACACAAACACATTTTCCCCCTAAACCGATCATAAGTCAGAATAGCTAAGCTTTGGAATAAGCTAATGGGAGATCATAACCCATGAGGGAAACAACCATAACAGAGAGAAGGGTAAGGCTAAGAAGGATACCCACTCCCAAACAACGCGCGACCGGCCAAACCGGATTCCTCACCACTGTTAGAACATACTTACTATTAGATATTAGTTAGAACCCCACTATGGAGTCTATCACAACTACACACCATACCGTATTACAACTGTGTTAAACATACAAGGGAGATCCCTACATTCACATACACATATCACACAATTAACACACGCATAGCCGTGGTTAGAACGTCCCATGGTTCGGGTCGTTTAATCCGAATACCGAACTCTCATGTGATCCTAGACTCAGTTAACTAAGGTTAACACTTCCGAGGTTAAATGGTATCGGAGTTGAACACGCCACATAAATGAATTACTGTAAACTCATTACATGTTTTATCTTACAACGTGGCAAACATACAGAAAAACACATTGGCATACAAGCCGGTGTAATCCGGTAGGACACAGGTTGCAAGAAAACCATACCTATCACCGGAGTCCACTTTATCATGTCCACTTATGTTCCTCGAGCAATTCTCGAACAACTGTTAACATTACATGTATTTTTATTAACATCGGGGTATCATGATTGTTTAAAGTCTAATGCTTATAACTTTTCCCCGTTAACTTAGTTACATAACTTCACTTTTTAACTTGTTTTACTTTTACATTTTGATACAACTTTTCCCTCACCAATTATCATTATAACTTACTTAACATGTCCTTAACAATATTATAACATCACTACTTAATAATCCCCATCATCCTATAACCTAAACCATGTTTTGGTCCGACCGACCTTACCGACCGACCTTGCACAAGGTCGGTCCATTCCAGAACACTTTACCGTCAAAATTTCTACTCCGACCGACCTTGTAAGTTCGGTCGCATGTTCGGTCCATTCCCGAGAGTTTCTTCCCTTTGAAAATTCAGGCCCGACCGAACTTGCCAAGTCCGGTCCCATGTTCGGTCGATTCCAGAAACTTAATTCGTACACAAAATACAAGCCCGACCGACCTTGCAAGTCCGGTCCCCAAGGTCGGTCCATTCCAGAAACCAATTCTTGCAGGGTAAGCTGGGCTCGACCGACCTTGGCAAGTTCGGTCGCAAGGTCGGTCTGCTCCAGACCCTTATTTTTCCATTGCCCATTTAACTCCAAACTTCTCCTAAGGCCTCCTGATGTTTTATAACATCATTTGGTACACTTATATCCTCATACAACATCCATGAAACTCATCATCTATCACCTTAAGCACTTACTCATTTCATACCGAAATTCCTAACACTTATGTTATTTCCTCCTTAGTTTTCCAAGTGGTGTTTCATGCCTATGATAACCACTATGCCCATAATGCTTTCTCCTCATTTTAACATCATCTCCCAAGCATCATTTCTTACCAACCTAAACCCTAGTTGATGTCTAAGTCCTGTTGTTTACCTAGAACATCTTAAGACATTATTTATCCTCATTCAAAATGCTTAGGCATTTCCAACACTTCTAGTTCACCAAACTCATTTAAAACACTTAGAACTCCTTATACATTTTCCAAATTTTGCCATGGGTTCTCTTAGCACATCATCATTCCAAAACTCATGGTTTTCACCATTAAACATTCAAGAACACCTATATCCATCAGGAGTATTCTCACGCTCAACACTTAGGTTTTCACCCTTTTACAACCAAAAACACTTAATCACTTAATGCACATTCCTCACACACAAACATATTGTTTTTCCTTCATTAACCATCCACGACGCTCATCTTCCCAAAGAATGTTCTTTACACACATCTAAATCCTTAAACTACACTACGTCACAATATAGTGCATAAGCTTAAATTTCTTGGAATTTAGGCCCTTAAATACATTAAACTTAAACACTGAATTCCCACATAAATAATGCCTTTGACCTGCAATTACATACAACAGCACATATGCCCTTTAATAGTTTCCTTGAGAGCATTTTACTAGGATTCACCATTGGCTCCTTAGGTATTTTATTAAGCATATCAAGCTCATTTTTCCTAAGGCATTTAAACTACATTGAGATAGTTTGTTTACCTCTTTTCCTCACAAACTTCTTTCTTGTTTCCTTGTAAAACCGGTAAGGATGTTTGGTTGTCTGTCAACTTCTAAACAATATACAAATATAGAATGAGTATTCTAGCATTATGCTTCATCTCATTGTAAACCCTAGTTACATATATTATCTTAACACTTAAGGTAATTGTTTTACCTTGAATGGAAAGAGAGCTTGTGTACGGTATAAAACGTATTATCAGCAAGTGTACTGGTCTGTCGTAGCAAGTTTTCCTAGGTAGTATTCTCTAGGTTATCGAACCAAAGGAGGTTGTGTCTAGTTTAATCTCTAAACTAATCTAACTAATAAACTATAGAAAAAATAACAATGATAAATTGGGGGGTTTGATTGCAAAGATTAATAACTAAAAATAAACAATAAAAGATGATCTTCTAAACAAATCTAAAAGGGTGAATCCGTTTACTACTTCTCCCTAGTTTATCAATTCCCTTCCTGGGTGTTTCTAAATTCTAGATTGCAACCTCAGATCTAAGTTAATCTAAAACCGGTCTCCCGCAAGATAGATTCTTACTAGCAATTCCCAAATCCTAACTCTCATTATGAATTTACAAATTAACTAGTAGCGTTAACGATTCATCTGGTTTCTAGTCAGCTAATCCCCAGGAATTGTCATCTGTAGTTTCACTGGTAATATTCATATGGTCTAATGAACGCCGCAGTTCTCACTTGTAAGCAATTCATACCAAATAAACTCAAGCAATAATTAATCACAAGAGAATTCAATAATAAACTAGAAATAAAACTACAATCCGTATAGAATTTGTATTTAACAACTCAGGAAGCAAAATAATAAACTAGTTGTCCATAGTAAAACCAGAATTATAACGACTACTCAGATATCGGAGACAAAGAAAGAAATAATAACAATAATCAAGAGATTAGAAAACATCATCTAATTATGGAACGATGACGAATTCGGTCTCTATCTTCTGCTCTGATCTGCCAAAACTATCTGCTATTTCCTCTCGATGTGACTCGTATACTCGAACGGCTGTAGCGGCTAGGGGTCCGAAGTTTTTTGAATTGTTTTCGTCTGATCTCCCCAGTGTCGTACTCGTCTCCTCGAATATATTCCTCCACCGACCATAATAATATCAAGAAGAATTTTATCTTTGTTATTCCTGTTCAATGCTGCTCACGTCTACATGTGTACGGCTGTTTGCAACATTCAATGATATGGTCCAGTAGCCCATTTACGTGAATGTCCAGCCCTTTAGTTTTGTATGTCCATGGCCCTTATTTGTCGATGAATAAAATCAGCCCGAGTGCATGTACGCTGCTCCAATCAAGGTGTGATGATGGGCTGTGGGTCATCAATGACCAATGTGATGTGATTAATCCTTCACGTGCATGGCTCGTGTGGTGCTATGAGTTGTTTAGTAGTAATGATGGTCTGATGATGATTAACATGTTGTGACTGAATAAATATATTCTATAGTCCCGTCCATGAAATATAGCCGTGCACATTTTTTTGAATATTTTCACCTGCTAAAGCATAAAAATCGCATGTAAGTGCAGTTATTCGGAAATAACATAAATTAACATATAAGTCAGGAATTTATCATATAAATTAATAAAATATTAATCATATTAAGCATAGAAATATAGATAAATTCCGCACTTATCAGCTTGAATGAGTATCAAGAGAGGACTCCTCCTAGCCCTTGAAAGATTCATATGAAGCTAAAACAAGCAAGGTGAAAACACCATTGTGAGGTGAATTTTCGGACAACACAAAACATGAAGGAAACATCATTTTTCTTTGAGTTTCCTTACCTTGAAGCAAAGGAGAACAATAATATGTGAAAAGGTGAGCTCAAGCTCCTCCCATGGTGATTCCTCTTGGCACCGAAATGGAGCTCTTGGGATTTTGAAAGGATAGAATTGAAGAGCTTGATGAGAGGAAGAGAATGGTGGTCTTAGAATTTAATTTGGCCAAATGAGCTAGGAGATACAAGTGGTCAAAGATGGAAAATAATGGTGGTGTTGGTGTTGCTGTAGCAAACCGTGAATGAGAGCAAGAAGAGATAGAAGAGAGGTTGAAGACGTGTGGAATGAGAGAAATGAGAGAAATGAGATTGGTTTTGCTTTTTGAAGATATTTATACCTTAAAGCAAATAGTAACAATTAGTCATCACTTATTACTTAATAAACTTACATGTGTGGTGACTCATTAACAAAAACCGGCCCCCTTTATATCACTAAGGGTATTTTAGTCTTTGTCTATCAATTTAATTACTTATACAAACATATGTTACAAACTAGCTTATTTTAGTACTATTCACCAAAACAAGGCACATGGATGTGAAATTTTTTATTTCCCATTGATATAGACTTCCAAATGTGATACTATATAGTACACATGTTAAGTAAAAGAGAATGATGGACATTTGGCCATTCAAAACTCATTTACAAGACAATTTTTCAAAAATGTGCTTTAAGACTCCTTAAAGCACATTTTATGTTTTTAACTTGTTTTCAAGCTTGGTTTTCTTTAGTAATTGATTTAATATGTTCATTAACATATTTATAAGGTATAGATATGACCTTTAGGTCTTATACAAATTTATCCCAAGCTTAGATCACCTTTTTGCTCATATTGACTTTAAGGTATATTCTTGTGTTTTATTTGGTTTAACTATCTACCAGGGTTTCCTAAGGACTTAATTAGCCTTATTAAATCATAATTGAATATTATTAAGCTTGGTAGGCTCTTTGGGTCCTAACCAAGTTCACTCCAAGCTTAGAGCATGTTTTTGCTCAAACTGTATCTTAGTGCTTTATTGCATTTTACTATGGTTTAAATTGTTCACTGATGTTTCTAAGGCACTTTTTAGCCTTTATATACGATATTTTAATATTTAAACCACATATCAAGGTTTGGTATTTCAATATGAGCAGTGAGGGGGGGAGTGGCAAGCGTTTAAATACCCATGCTCTCATGTGATGGCCGTCTGTTGTAGAACCGGCATGTTGTGGGAAAATTACGTGCACCCGGTGTACAAGCTGGAAACAATGATCGAGGCATATGGTGGTGACCCTTTTACACCGCTAGGTAATGAACAAAACTGGCCAACATATACAGGGGCTAAGGTGGTACCACAACCAGTTGCTATTCGGATTGTTAGGGGAAGACCAAGGTATTCTAGGATTCAAAATGAAATGGATGACAATGAAACGACTACAGAACGTAGACGTTGTCGACATTGTTTACAAACGGGTCATAATAGGAGGAACTGTCCTAACAGAGGGTATAATTGATTGTGGTTTTCAGATGTTAGTGCCTTTAGCAAATACACAAAAAATGTATGTTTTTCTACATACCAATGAAGTGTGTTTTATGTTGAGTGTATAATATAAATGTGCACTTTTATTTTAATAATACATTACAATCTATACAATGTTTTGGTTACATCGGCTATAGCAAAGACACAGGAAGAAAGTATGGGTGTTTGACTGTCGTTTTACAAATTTTGTTTGTTTTGAAGGCATTTTAATTATCGGGCATGCTCACTAAAAATTGGAAAAAACACTAGCTCAAGTGAGCAACCCAATGAAGTTGTCTTGGACCCGTAAGAAGTTATAATGGCTGCAAATGCATCATAGGACATTAATATCAGTACAAGAGTGGTTAATAACACAAAATATTACATTACCCGAAAAATGAAAACTGAGAAAACGCCAACTCTGGTGCCATTTATATGGACTCATGTGGGTCCCATATGGTCCTAAAACTCTAGAGAAATGACTTAGGTCCAAAGTATAACTGTTCAACTATAATCGTACAAAATTTGATCAAGTTCGGGAACCGTTAAAGCACCACACGAATGGTTCAAAAATTGGAAAAAAAAAATTCTTCCTGGACTGGAATGCAAAAGACCGCCCCATGTCTAGGCATGCTTCAAGAAGCCGCCCCAACATTAAGGCTACTTTCGGTAATTTTGCCTGAAGCCACCCCAGCCCCAGGGTGGTTTCAAGCAGAAAAATGCGAAAGCAACTCTGCTCCCGGGGTGGTTTCTGACAAGCTGCCCCAACCCCGGGCTGCTTCTTTATACTGGTTTGGCACATCCGTGTAATTTTTTGCAAAAAAGACCAACGCTTGTAATTTTTTATGAGATCGGTATTTTTACGAAATTTTTCCGATCGATCTCAGAAATCAAACTCCGTTTCCTCTCTGCTCGTGACATGCCTACGGATTGAGATACCCTTCGGCTGTCTTCTGAATAGCTTTTGGTTGATGAATTTTGAGGTGGCTGCTCAATTACCGTGGATTATACTTCGGTTTTTGGGTTTATAATCTTCTCCAGTTAGTCAATTAGTCTTGGTGGTTATTGTCGTGGGGAGTTAGGTTGTATTCAGTCCTGTTTGTTTATTATTTCAAAAAAAAAAAAAGTTGTCTAGTTAATTATGTTTTCTAGTGATATGTTTAAGGTTCTACGATTAGATTCGACAAGGGTTCAAACTACTCACTCAACATACCAAGGATCAGTAGTCGTCTTTGTTGGTAGGCTTCAAATCTTTGTTGGTATCGTCTTCCTCTAGTCTTGATGTTGCAGGCGGTCTCTTATTGTCTCTCTTGATGCATATCTTAACGACATATCAATCAAGTTGGTGGAGATTAACAATATGCCACGATTTGAGTTTGTAATTTATGATAATACCTTTTTGGAAAGTTGTGCCTAATATGTCACGATTTGAATTTGAAATTTACAAAATGTCAATATCTGGTAACGGACGTTAAATTCACCGTTAACTCTCTCTGGACAATAATCAAAATGCCCCTAATGGAAAGTTTGATTTTTTTTAAAAAAATTAATGGCGCTGGTTCAACTATGCAACGGCTATTTAAAAAATAACTTTAAAATACATAAAAATACCCTTATTTGGTTTTACAGTTTACAATATGTCACTATTTAAGTTTTTTAGCTTACAATATGCCACTGTTTGAGTTTTGATGTTCACAAAATGCCCTTGTTTTTCCTGTAACGGCTAACTCTTGAGTTCAAACGGCTAATTTGAATCCAACAACTTTTTTTTACCTTTATAAAGATCTTATCATATAAACAAAGCACAAATGTCATACTAAAGTCATGACCATGTTAACAACAAAAAAGTGCTCTCCAGAGAGGGAGGCGATTTGAGAGACGATTGCTATCGCTCTCTTATTTTCTCTTCTGTTCAACAGAGAGATTGCTCTTCCGCCAGGATCCAGGGTAGAATAGGACTATCAAGTACCTTCCGTCCAGTGGTATCGAGTTTTCTCTCTGGTATTTGCTTCCCCAGCTTTGGTCTCCTTGTCCGAAGGTGAGTCGTTGGGTTTCAGTTTAGGGTAGCTCGTCAAGTTTCGGGATTTTGATTTCTCTCGTGATCTTACCTAGAGCAGTCAAGAGCTTTCTCTTCCTCTTTCGCGTGGGTGCTGATAGTAGGTCAAATCTTCAGAGTAGTCATCTCAAGGGTTGGTCTTGATTTCTGGCTTTGAGTTTCCCTCCTTTTCTGTTTGTTTTCGCGACCATGTTTTGGCTGGAGTGGGGATTTTCTTAATTTCCTGTTTCAACGGCGGTTTCTATACTTGACTTGAAATTTCTATCAACAACCCAGCTTGACCAACAACAACCCATCTAGGAGCAAAGAAACCAGGAACACAACAGTTAACGAGCACTCCTTCCACCCGCCCGCCCTGGACCAATTAGCAAAAAGCTCCAAAACAACTCTGAAAAAGATCGATTCTTTCCTACACCCTGAAGGATTCCACGGAGCAAAACAGGACCACACCGCACACTCGCCGACAACTTACAAAGAGGACCAAAAAGATTTCTTGGTCCCCCTATGTTTCCTAATTATCAAGATGGGAATGTTGAATGGAGGAGGTGTACGCATGTCGTCTTAGTCCTTCTGTGGAGAATATACTTCTGCTGGGTTTTTGGATTACTGATTTATTCCTTGTTGTTAGATCCACTTCATTCTCCAGATGTTACTATCGTCAAATCTAGTATAAACCAGGCTGGTCAGAAGTTGTATTCTTGTTGATGCTATGGGTTACAACATATTCCTCTATTAGTTAAATTTGTTGTTCTGGTGACCTTCAATCTGGACATATGCAAGGTTCGGATCTTTTGGAAAGTGTTCTATCTTGATATGGGTTTCTCTTATGTGCTCGAGGTTCAGTGGTTCAATTACAACAGTCTTGGTCTCAGCACATTCATTGTGCATTTAACTAGTCTTATAATACGACAAATTGTTTGGAGCTTACTTTGTTGGTGGGTAGCCATAGCATGTATTATGAACTAGTGTTTGAGTTTAGCAGAAAGACTCTTTCCAACGACTCGATACACAAAGGGAGGATCTGGGTGAAGGCTACTACTATCGCTAGAAGATCTAGAATTAGTAGGAGAATTAGCTGTTACAAGTATGTATTTCTGTTTGTCTACTATCTTATTAGTGATGGTGAGTCTTTGAACCACCTTTTGTTGGATGAATTTGAAGTTAAGAATGGGAGGGTGTTTCCCATTCTTTCAAACTACTCTCTCAGATCTCGGGAATAAGTTTGTAATCCCAATTTGATTTTGGTTTAATATGAAGTTTCAAGTTAGCTCAAAAAAAAAAAGCTATGACCATGATTACAACTACAATCAATGAAAAGTTTTAAACAATTCATTGCAAATGTGAAACCTCATCAAACTTTACCCTCTCTCACAAAGACACTTCGGTTGGAAGGGCGTACTAAGAACACCAGAACTAAACTTACAAAATTTGCGGCATGTTACCGCACCGCTCCAAATCTGCATCATACAAAACTGTTCCCCATCCTTTACAAACCTTCCAAATCCAGATATAGTTCAACTACGTTACGGATCTACAAAAAAGATGCAAGTTACAGCCAACCCCTCTTGCAACCCTTACAAAGTTCAGTAACGTACAGCAGAGAAACAGACCTTGCAAAGCTAGATGGCAAAGACAAGCTCATGTATGTGCATCAGAATTCTATTGACAAACTAAACTTCAGTAATAACAACCAATTTTGAATCTTGCTTACTCTCTCCAAAAGAGATACCTACTTGATTGGTTTCAGGTCAATTCATCTTCAGCTTGAACTTCAATTCTTCCAGTTGTACTGCTGCTCCATCGTTTTTGCTTCTCTTTAGTTGGATAGCGGCATCCTACTCTGCCTGAATAGTATCCACGGCCTTCAGCTGGCACTTGTAGGTTGCAGCGTCTCAATCTCGTCTCGGATCGTGCCTATTGCCTCCAGCGGAATAGGATTCCTGCGCAAGGACTAGCAAACTATAGGTTCATCCTCTCCTGACAAAAATGCAATCCTGTAACACCTTGCCCAGTAGAGAATGTAGGCAATACCTGGGCTAATAACAACCACAGCCGACACAAACCCATCACCTGATCACCTTAGTAACAACCTGGTCAAAACCTGTAACTTACTAAACGTAAACCGGCTCATGTCATCCAAAAAAATCACGTAGAACCGAAAAGCAAAAAACTAACCCTGTGACAAGAAACAGCTACTGCACACGCTCAGCACCCCCTCCCTCCTCAACCAACCATACCACACACGCACCCCAGAGCAGCTGATAAGCTACTACCACATATAAGTAGGGATGTCAACTTCGGGTTTTGGGTTGGATGGAGATCAACCCGAACCCGACCTGCTCGATTATATGATCAACCCGAAACCGACCCGAACCGACCTGGGTCACATCTTCTCAACCCGAACCTGACCTGTTTGACACGAACCCAAAATTGACCCATGACCCAAACCCGAAATCAACCTGAAATTAACCCAAATGAAATTACAATTTTTGTATTATCCATCCATATTCAACTTGAATATGGATTTTGAACAAACCCAGAAGAAGCAGAGCAACTTAGAAAAAACTTAAAGAGGAACAAATTATTCCAAATACAGATCAATCCATTGTCATTTAAAAAGAAAAGAAAAAACATAGTTCCAAAATTCCATGAATCTTCATCTCTCAGTTGAGATTGGTGGAAGTCTTTGAGTCGGCACTTCCATAACATGAAGCTTTACATTCCATCGCAAACCACTTCAACCCAGTTTCGCTTGCCTACGAACAGACAAGTGTTTCATCCAAGTGCAGAGCCACCTACAAACATAAGCACAAACATGTGTCACGGCTGGCCAGCAGGTGAAATCATACATCAACAACACAACACAGCAGTAGTGACAACAACAATATTGGCAAACACAATATTGAAGTACGTATATATCCTTTTGATTGAAAACCAGACACAATTTGTGTTAATATATTAGTAATTTGTCAGACACATATATCTTGTTGAAAGAAAACCAGCCACAATATTGACAGACACAATCTATGCTACTATATTATGTAGTGTAATAAGTTTAAAACAACAGAAAGTGAATCAGTATAGTAACACATGAATCTGCAAGTGTCATAATGTTGAAGTGAACCTGGTGGTAACCCTTTCAAGCCTCTGCATTCTTCTCGGTCATGAATTAGCTCAAAAAAACATGCTGTCTTAGATTGACTTCACTAGAGATGGAGGGGAGGAGATGGGATTTGGAAATAAGAGTGCTGGTCGTCACTGTAGGAGCAGTTTGGTCTATATGCAGCCAAAACAAATGCAGGACTTCCAGTACCTGTTAAGATGCGAACTCGAAGAGGAACTGCTTCAGTGTGTTGCAGAGAGCACATAATGTACATGAGGCGTTATGAGCGTAAATGACTTGCAGTCTTAGCAAGCGGTTTGTACCGGAGTTCTATCGTTTCTTTTCTTGTCCCTTGAGTTCACCAGTGAAAGCTTTGCTTAGTGAAATGTGTTTTGTTGAATAATTGAGCAAAAATGCTAAACTGATGTGCTATAGTGGAGATATGGTTTAGTTCCTACAATCAATCGAAAAAATCAGAAATCTGTTTCCATAAGAAGACAAGCAGCAAAACAAGTAGAAGAAATCTGATATCTATAAGGAGACAATATGCAATTATCATAATCAGAATCTGCTTGTGATTCTTTCTAAACAAGAGAAGGATATGGAAGGCTGTCTTAATGTCTTTCAACTGAAGAAACAAGTTGTCTTACTCTAATCTAATTTTTTTTTTATGGTTACCCTTACTGATTTCTGTATAATATAATACTATCAGACAGATTTAATCAAATTCACCCTATTGCCAGACTTTCAATTCATACAAGGATTTCAATCAAATTCACACAGATTTCAATCAAATTCACATAAAGAGCAACCGATTTCAATCAAATTCTCTCTACATACAGGAAGAGATTGTTTTCACACAAAGAGCAACGAAAATCAAATGCACACAGAGTACCTTGATTGATACTTACTGATACATACAATGCTTTTTCCCACACTTGTTGGAACTTCACAATATGACGCAACAGCTACATCAGCTAATTTGGTCATTTTTTTCCAGTTGCATTACCTCACCTCTGATAATTTATTAAAGGGCCAGTAACAGTTCAGTGAGAAAATTAATCAGTACATGAATCCTATAATCACACTCATGCTTTCAGCGTGAAAATTTAGCAGCAAAAGAAGTAAATAAAAACCAGATCAAAACTAAGCACTATAGTCTCAAACATTCTGATTTCTCCTATTGACTAGTCATGAAAATCAGAGAGCAGTAGCTAACAGCGTTTCAGGTTAAATGAAACTAATATATTTACAGTAATTGAAATTCATAAACAAAGACCACAAATTAATTAGGCTAAAAAATGACTAATTACCCATTTTTGCAATCTTTTTAAACGAAACTAAGGAGATGAATTTTTGGATTTCTTTCCCCTTCCTTTTGTTTTCCTTTCTAGCACAAGCTGCACAACCCTTCATCGAACTGCTACCTAGCCGCGCAATAGGAAATCGAGGAGAACACATATGATTGTGCAAATTTGACTATGAACGTAATCATACAGTAACAAGAAAACAGAGAGGATACTCGATGACATAGGCATGTACGTTCTATATACAAACATGCTCTAAGCTCAAAATTTGTGAGTTGTTTGGATTAGAAATGACATACCAGGATAGAGAATGATTGTTTCCTGAAGAGATTAGAGGATGAAACAAAACAAAACACATGTTAGGTTGTAAATCAAGCGTATGGACAAATCAAGAAGTTAATACAAAATGAACGATCATCTTGGGAAAGTATCGGTTCTGCAGATCACTTATGTCAAGACTTGGATACCCTGGTTGTCTTTATTTACACTCTCACAAGAAGCAACCAAGGAGAAGAAGCCTAGAAAACTCACTGAGTGCGGATGAGAAGAAGTGAACTGGCGAAGAAGTGACTCGTAACCCTCTGCCTCTCTGTCTCTAGTCGATGCTCTTTGTCTCTGGTCGGCGCTTGCAGTGCAACTGCGAAGGAGAGTGGAGGAGAGGAAGAGTAATGTCGAGCTCGGGGATGGATGGACTGGGGAGGAGATCCAGAGGCGAACTGGCGAAAGTGGAAAAGAGGAGAGGTTGAGCTCCAGATAGAGGATGGACTGGGGAGGAAAGGAACGCGCCGCACGAGAGCAAACACAAATGAGAAATTAGAAACTTTACAGGTTAGGGTTAGGTACACTCAGCAGCCAACACAGCACTTTAAAAAAAATTAATAAAAGTTTTCGGGTTGCGGGTTGAAATTGGGTTGGTAGGTCAAACCTGAAACCGACCAGGATTTTTTGTGACCCAACCCAAACCCGACCCGAAAAAATACTTGGGGTTAAAAATTGTAACCCAAACCCGCGTTTTAACATGTTAGTTTCGGGTCGAATTTCGGGTTCGTGTCAGGATTGACAGCCCTACATATAGCCATATGATCCCAACAGGACAAGAAGCAACTGGAGAACCAAACACCACATAAATCAGACCATAAACATCCAACAAACTGGAGAAGGGACTATCAAGGCCAAGAAGAGGCTTCGGTACATTTATCTTCAATACTCTACCTGTTATAGCAAATTCATTCAAGAACTGTCTACACAAAAATGGAGCATTGCTGCCAGGCATAAAAAATGAGGATGGGAAAAGTAAAGATAACAATCTTTATAGAATTGGGAATCAGAGACAGTAAAATATAATTCTCAAGACTGTCATTAGCTCACCCATTTATAAAGTGCTGCCGCGGCAATGTTCCAAACTCGTTCAATCAGCTGAGCAGAAATCTCCACTGCAGTCATCTCTTCATCCAGTTTCTTGCTGAGAAAAAGTTCCCTCTTCAATGACACTACGACCTGGACATTTTGCTACTCTTTGTATCATCATTTTTCTTCGTATTTCGATAACATCTTCCCATTTCCCTTTTAAGGCATGTACATCAGCTAAGAGTACACGGAATCCATCATGCTCTGGCTCTAACTCAATTAGGATCTTTCCTAACCTCTCCCCCATATCATAATCCCCATGGTTTATGCAAGCACCTAGCAGAGCACCCCATGTAGCAACATCAGGGGCCATGGGCATGCTCCTAATAAGCTCCTCAGCTTCTTTCAGCAAGCACGCCCGTCCTAAGAGATCAACCATGCACCCATAATGTTTAACATTAGGAAGAATCCTGTGCTCTTGGACCATGGAATTGTAATAAGCTCGGCCCTCATCAACTAACCCCGCATGCCTACATGCTCCAAGAACGCCCATAAAGGTAATTTCATTAGGTTTCTTACCACAACTTTTCATCCTATCAAACAACTTCAGTGCTGTATCCGCCATCCCGTTAATGGACAATCCCAGAATGGTTGAATTCCAGATAGAAACACCTCTTTCCTCCATACTGTTGAAGACTTCCATCGCCTCTTCCACACTTCCACTTTTCATATACATATCAATGAGACTTGTACCAAGTACTTGATCAATCTTTAAACCATTCTTTCTTATGTAATCGTGTGTCTGTTTCCCTTGGTCTAACGCAGTCAAGTGGGTACAAGCTGACATCACACTCGCTAAGGTGATCTGATCAGGCTTAATATCTGTTGACTTCATCTTTTCAAAGAGCGCTAATGTATCTGAGAACAAATCATGCTTTGAATAGCCTGAAATCATTGCACTCCATGACACAACGTCCCTCTCAGGCATCGAGTCGAACAATGTTTGGGCCTCATCTATGAATCCACCCTTCATGTACCCAGATAGCAACGAGTTCCATGATATCAAGTCTAGCTCAGCACTGCTGTTGAACAGTTTCTTGGCAGCAGCTATGTCACCACAGAAAGAGTACATATGAATGCAAGCGTTCTGAAGATTGACATATGAATCCATTCCGCTTTTTATAGTCAGCCCATGAATCAATTTGCCCTTCTCTATCGCTAGTAAATGAGTACATGCGGAAAGAACACTAACAATCACAACCTCATCCACCAAGCTCCCTCTAGATGTCATCTCCACAAACACAACCAGCGCCTCCAAGTACAAGCCATTTTGCTCATAACTTGAGATCAAAGCACTCCAAGACACCATGTCTTTTTCTGACATCTTTTCAAATAGTGTCTGTGCCTCGGTCAAATGCCCCAGCTTACCGAACAACACAATCATCGAATTTGAAGCAATAACATTCTTTTCAGGCATCAGATTGTAGATCAATTTTGCCATTTCAGCATTTCCTGTCCGGATGTACGCAGCAAGAATCGAGTTCCAAGAAACAGAGTCCAACACAGGACTTTCATCAAAAACTTGGCGTGCACAGTTTATATTATCACAAGCAGCATACATACTGATCAGAGTGTTGTTAATGTAGACATCCGAATCGAAACCCAGTTTAGCCACATGACAGTGGACCTGCTTTCCCACAAAACCTGACACCCGAAGCGCACAAGAGTGGATCAAAATTGGGTAGGTAAACCTATCAGGAGCGACATAGTTGGCCAGCATCGATCTGTACAATTTAGCTGCTTCGAAGAAAGAATTCTTCTGTAAATGGGCTCTCATCATAGTATTGCAAATGAACCCATTTGGTTCTTTGATGCAACCGAAGATGCGAGAGGAGTAGTTCAAGGTTACGAAATGTGATTCTGTAGAGAATTTGAGGAGTCTGCTTGCTGCATAGGTGTCGCTAATGAAGCTGGTTGAGATCATCTGGGAAAGAATCTGTTTGAAATGCTTTAGACTCTTGCACTGGATGAGATGAGTCTCTAAGATTAATAAGTTGATGGTAGGTTTTATCATCTTGGAAGTGGATTGACGGGTGAGATCTCTTTTAACGACTAATGAAGATATTCTCTCGCCAGGTTCCTCATGGATTCCTACGGTGATCTGGAGCCTTCCCCGTAACCATAATGACCTCTTGTGCCCAACAATTGCTTTGCTCCTTCTCTACTTCAACGCGAGACCGAGAACATACTCCGGTAAGTTAAACGTTTGACAACGTACAGAACACATATCTCCTGTTCAGCGCTGATGTTCTGACCAACCCAAAGCAAAAAGGTCACTCAAGAGCAGGATCTGCAAAGCATGATCAACTTGACAAATTTGGCAAAATAAAAAAATTAGCAAAAGAGACAAAGTAACTTTTAACCCACAACCATCGCGGACACTTCTTCCCCGCTCTTCCCTCTCGCAGCGAGGGCGAAGTAAATCTATCTCACCTCTCATAAAAAAATAAAAATAAAATACAAAATTGAAGGTAAAATAATAATAATCATACTGCTGCACTACTAATGTAAGTGGTGTATATATAGTGGTTGCACTACTAATGCTATCACGTTTCAACATACAGAGCCTGCTACACTACTAATGTAAGTGGTGCATTTGAACCGTGAGAGCATTTGTAGTGGAGGACTGCAACATGCTGAATATACACTAAAAACATTGTCTGCCAATCTGAACAGTCATGTGTTTGAGAAGCCAATAAGAACATACAATTATGGAAGAAGATGGTGGGTTAATTGGTTTCTGCTGCTATCTATCTAACCATAACTTTTAAGGGAGAAGCAGATATCGCAAACCCATGATTAGGAACAGAAGAGTAGCGAAGTAGCTCCCTCTTGTCTCACTTTCCGCTAATGTAAACATAGCTCAGATATGGGACCCCAGTTATTAACCGTGGCTAATTTCTTTTCGACTTCTGTTCAATTCCCCCCTTATTTTTGGTCTCAGTTGAGTGTATGTCTCGTTCATCTGAACTCAGTCTTTTAGTAACAACAATGTATATATCAAACCAGGAACATAAACAGAAATAGGACTTGTTGGTGTTTATAGATGGGCTGATTTGATGTACACACAGTTTTCATCAAGAATGAACGGTAAATATACCCATACCCACTAGATCAAAACTGGACAGAGCTAGTAATCGATCAGCACTAATCCCATTTGACCAACTACTTCACCAAGTAGCACCAGAAAGGGTAAATTCAGGAGAAGGAAAAAGCAAAGAGGAAATCAAACCAACACACCGCTCATCTGAAAAGGTTAAATTATCTCGTTTCAACACCACATCGACCCCTAAACTGGCAAACCAAGCCGAAGATAGAAACTCGCTTCAGGTTTATGTGCACCTCACAGTGGGACTGAAGAGCCCACACACCAAAACCCCCCCACAAATCAACAATTACGGTAGCAACATTAGGACTGCAATTAGCCGCACCCAAACCAAGTGCTAAAACCCACCGAAAATTGACAATACCAGTAAAGGACGCACCTGACGACTGAGTGAACGAAGCAACTGTATAAAGGAGAGTACGGATTCGATGTTTCGACCCCAACGACCACAATGACGGCGGAGCACGACGAAACCGGACCGGCGTTTGGACCCTGACGACCGAGTGAACAGAGCATGCATCTGGATGACCGAGAAAAACACAAACACAATTTTTTTCCCGAAAGACAGTTTGAGTCCGTTCGTTTGATACATTATTAGAGATTAATCTTATCTTACATTAGGGGGGTTCGGACTTTGGTCCAAAAAGCTGGGTTTTCTAGCTTTATGGAAAATGTCACTCTAGTTAACAAATGTTAACTTGACAAGTGTACTATGGTTAGATGTACACCAATAAAACTTGACATTTGTCTATCACTTTTCATACATTAATCTTAAAAAATCAGGTTAATGCTTTAAAAGAACGGGCCCTAGATGTCAAATAGATATTTGCTACACAATAAACCATGGTACACTTGTCAAATTTTATTCCTTAACTAGAGTAATATCAAACTTTATGATGAAACTCCGAACGCGCCCTTAATTTAGGGTGCGTTCGCTTGTCACCTTCAAAAGCAGCAAAAGCTGCGAAAAAAATAATCTACTTGTGGTCATCCAATCCCAGTTTATCATGTAGCCTTGGTTAACTTTAAACCCAATCAAAAGTTGCCATCTGTTTCCACTTTTTGTTCAAAAATAGATTAAGGTGCTGATCGTGAGCAGCGAACGCACCCTTAGAGCGCGTTCGTTTGTCACCGGCAAACGCAACAAATGCTGTGATTCTTTTAATCTCACTATAGTTAACCACTGGTGAGTTGATAAATAACCATGGGTCAATATTTTACCTAATCAGAATTTGACAGGTGTGTAACACTTTTTGAAAAACATGGCATTAATCTTGGATTCGTGAGTATCGAACGTGACCTCAGGGCTGTTCGATGCAAACGCAGCAATAGTTGCTTTTGCATAGAGCTAGTTTTAGAGCGTGTTCGTTCTTTACGAGGAAACAGGAAAAGCTGCGTTAACATAGAGCTAACTATGGTTAATGAATAAAGCCTTGACATGTGTACTGTGGTGATGTTTTTATCCACTTATTGACTGACAGTTGTCACATTTTCTTTCTGAAAAGCAGATTAATAATTATTCGTGGTGAGCGAACGCAGCCTTAGTTAGTTTTTATCAATCTAGTTAACTAATCAGAGGTTGACAAGTGTATAAGAGTGGGACCTAATAAATAAGTTAACAAATCAAACACATACATGTGGCAGTAGCTTTATGTATAAAACTATTTAAAAGTACATAAAGCTAGCTTGTGAATTCATTAGTCTGGCGCCGAACGGGACCCTTATACAAAACAACAGATTTGGATATGGCTTGAGAGAGTACGGATTCCGGACTTTTTAGCGAGTGGTGTTTACTGTTATTGATTTTTGGCGAAATTTTTATAAATTGTATTTGTAGTCACGTATTGGTATTTATTAAACACTCGACAGCCAGGGCGAGGATTTGGTGACGGAAATCAAAACTATGTCGCCCGACAGATCTTTTTTTTTTTTTCTTTTTTTAAATCCGCAGGGAAACGGGGGAATGAATAATGATATTATTGGTATTTTTTTATTTTAGGTATAATATCTTAATAACATAATTATTTATAATAAATTTAAAATAATTCATTATTTATAGAAAATTTTATATGATTATAGACATGTATATTATTCTTGTATAAATTTTTAATCTTATAATATTTGTTGTTTATATATGTGAAGAATAGAGTATATATAATACAGCCGTTGTCCAGTTATTCGTTTTTAATATCCTTGCCCAGTTATTCATAAAATACAGCCGTTGTGTCCTATGACCATGGATAATAATAATGGGAACAAGAAAGCTACATATGACTAGCTACCCCCAAATTTTCTTCCTCCTTTCTAAGACTATTTCTTTGTCTGCTAATCTATAATTGTCTTGCATTGTTTATTTGTTATGTACTATTCCACCATCACTCACTGCAGTCAGTTGCATGCAACAGCTAATAATGACTACTAGTGTAGCATATTCAGGGGGATTGATCAAACAATAAAACTGCTGCTTTTTTAAGAAGCGAATTAATTTTAATAGTAGCTAATGTATATATAACGCGAAAGAAAATATAAAAAATTACACAATTCTAAACATATATGACATGCAATCAAGCATGATAAATTTGTTTCTGGCCAATCAAGCCAAAGAAGAAAACTGAAAGAAAATATTTTTTCTTGAATATAGATTATGACCACACCCTTGGCTATATATATAACTCATCGTCAAGTTGTGCTTCTGATTGTTTAGGATCAGTTAGTTTCCTCTTTGGTGTTCAGGTAGTCCACATTTGCATATTTTCAAATCAGATGCTGTTTTGGAGTGTAAACAGAGTTGAGCATGAAAACCTTCTGAGGCAAAAAGGTTGTCAATATGATCATGATCCGGTAGCAGCCAAGGTGCTGCATCTTATGAAGTATAGAGATTTTAGAATCGAGTTCCAGAAGTTTGATCGCTCAGGCTCTTTATATTCAAGACACCCCCTCTTACAAATGCCAAGGGTGAAAACTATGCAATTGTCCGGCTGTCCCCATAATCACGTTGCATAATCATCCATCTATGCACATATTTTCTTTTTTGTTGCTTGATTTTTAGGGGATGGGGGATAGACAGTGTTATTTTCACATATAGCTTTCTTTTCTGTATGGCTTGCAAATGGGAAGTTGCTTGTTCACACTGTTAAATAGGCCAGTCTTTGTATACTGTAATAGGGTGTTTTCCAAACGACTGGGATTACGGTTATAGACAGTAAGCTTTTGCTACTTCTAAAAAAAACGCATAGTCAAGTTATAACACTCCTAGTCCTAGGTAGCTATCTACCATCTCTTTTCTCTGCAGTCCCAACTAAGTTAAGTTGAATTTTCCAACAGCCTAATAACCTCATTCAGAAAGATCAAATACAATATTAACCAATGGATAAGTTGCTGCTGCGCAACACTAATATAATATTAGTGGAAGACTATTGGAAATCACAAGAAAACAACCACCGCAAATCTAATTATAAACTACCCAAATAACAGCGGTGACAATAGCACTAGTAACCATGATCAACACCACTAACAGTCAGAAAATGGAAATAGGAATACGGAAGACAAAAATCCATTCTGCACAGCATCATCTATAATTTTCATACTCCATTCGAACAGATCTATTATGACAACAAATCAACTATAAATAAGTAGAGCAGGTCATGTGCATTGTAGCACCTCAGGCAGCCGCTTTGTAAGCAGATCCAAAATTAAATAAGCTATTGCAATTAAACAGTTTTGATGTGTAGTTTGTCTACTTTAAAACCATTTACTGATTGGAGGCAAGTTTGCCGAAAACTAACATAGATAATGCATTCTATATTAGTAGCTCAGATGGAGCTTTCAAGTTCAAATTTAAAATCATTTACCATATAATATGATGATATTGATAAGAAACAAAACCTGGATATATTATTCAATACGAAGCCTCGCATTGAAGCTTTTCCTTCCTTCCATCTCTCGTCCTGCACACAGCCGATTGAGGCATTTTATTCAGCGATTGGAGACAGAAACCAATTTTATACCCCGTAATACAAGTTTTTTAGATTTCTGTTAGCATTGGCTAGAATAAGCTTAAATTAGGTGTAGAAGCTTACCTTGGTTACGAGAGAGTGGAAAAATCAAATGGAAGAAGAAAATAGGGGAATTTCAGGAGGCAATCGTGACTCTTCCTCTTTCATGCCTATAATGGTCTGCTCGAATTTGGGCTTCACGTGGCAGCGGACTGGGACAGTGCAACGAATCGACTGTCAACGGCGGTGAAGTGTCCGGCGGTTGAAGCTTGAAGGGGAAAGAGACGGAAGAGCAACAATGGCAGAAAGAAGGAAGTACCGCGCGAGAGTTCACAGTGAGGAAAACAACGGGAAATAAGAAAACAGGGAGTATACTTTTTCCAATATTCCGAGCACCGTTTTTTTTTCTCTTAAAGTTTCCGAGAAAACAACTTGCAGATTTGTGAGTGAGGACATATATTTCTAGGAAAAGAGTTAAATCTCTTGTAAAAAAATTGCGCGCACTTTTATTGAGATTCCTGCTAGTATTTTTGATGAATTTTTTGACTGAACATATTTACGAGAAACTTTTGTTGGAAAGTCCTTGGTAGCCAACTTTAGAATTTTTGATAATACCCCCGAGGTTTGAGCGAATTTTACGAGATATCCCCGAGTTTCATTTTATTACGAGATACCCCTGAGATTTCAATTTTTTACGATATACCCCTGAGGTTTCATTTTCATTATGATATACCCCTAAGGTTTCAATTTTATTACGAGATACCCCTCAATTCAGATTCTAATATATTATATTTTTCATATCCTCATTTTACCCTCACTCCATATGCCCCGCAACATGGATTTATGGTCAAATTTTTTAAAAATTTAGAATATGAACAAAATGCACAGAAAAATTAAAGATAAATTTAAATTTTAATTCAATTTTAAAAACAAAAATAAATTAAAAAAATTAAACTCTTAAAAAGTTTAAAATAAATAGAAATGACCAAACAACAAAAAATAAATAATCTATTTAAAAAACTTATATTGTTACATAATTTAAAAACTATTATAGCAATTATATTTAAAGAACAAAAAAATAATTTTTATACTTTATTTTTCTAATTTAAAATAATGATTTTTTCTATGTACTATATGAAATTATTGCTTTTAATATTCTTCATATTATTGTTATACTTTTTACAATATTAATACATATCGTAACTCCTTAACAAGTTATGTTTATTTTTCAAAATAATTTACTTTTTATTTTTTAGTCATTTCCATCTATTATTTTTTTTGTTTTATGTTTATTTAATTATATTCATTTTTTTAATATTGATTTCAAATTTTATATGAAATTTAATTTATATGAGCATTTTATTTAAGTTTTAAATTCAAACAAAACTTTGACCATATATCCCTTAGATTATTGCGGGGCATATGATTTTGAGCCACCGCTATAATAGTTTTTAAATTATGTAACAATATAAGTTTTTTAAATAGATTATTTTTTGTTGGTTAGTCATTTCTATTTATTTTAAACCTTTCATGATTCTAATTTTTTAATTTGTTTTTATACTTTTATTTATGTTTTTTAAATTGAAATAAAATTTAATTGATCTTTATTTTTATGTGCATTTTGTTCATATTTTAAATTTTTTAAAATTTGACCATAAATCCATGTTGCGGGGCATATGAGGTGAGGGTAAAATGAGGATATGAAAAAATAATATATTAGATACTGAACGGAGGGGCATCTCGTAATAAAATTGAAACCTCAGGGGTATATCGTAATGAAAATGAAACCTCAGGGGTATATCGTAAAAAAATAAAACCTCAGGGGTATCTCGTAAAATTCTCTCAAACCTCGGGGGTATATCGTGAAATTTTGGAAAGATTTTGGAAATTTTTGACAAATAAGGATCCTCGGAAATAATTTCTCGGAAATAATTTGTCGGAAATCACTATTTTTTAGCAGTGTAGTTATTGTGGATACGTTAAAACCAGGTTAAATGAGTACATAAAATTGACTCCAACACCGTAATTTATAGCCTTCGGATGTATCAATCAGCCAAGCTTTAAACTGATAATGGTAAGTAAATATTTGTATACACAATGTTTCAATAGCACGGCCAAAGGAAAAGATATATAGCAGTTAGTGTCATTTTTTTTAATTAGTGATGAAAACAATTATAGAAGGTTGTGTACATGTTTCTTATCATCAGTGGAAATGTTTATAAGTTATCGTGGATACGTAAAAACCAAGGTTAAATAAATATGTAAAATTGGTTCCAACAACTCATTTTATCATTTCCAAACGTTTACAACCTTTCAGTCAAGCTCTGTAAACTGATAACTGGTAAAAATATATTCTTATGCACAATGACTCGATAAGAACGACCAAAAGAAAAGATATGTGACAGTTAGTGTCATCTTTCTAAAAATAGTGATGGAAACGATTATAGAATGTTGTGTAAATGTTATATCATCAGTAGAAACGTTTATATCATAGATACGTAAAAACCAAGGTTAAATGAATACGTAAAATTGACTCCAACTCATTTTATCATTTCCAAAGGTTTATAGCATTCACATTTACCAATCAGTTATAGGCTCTGCAAACAGATAAATGTAAAGGAAATATTCTTATACACAATTATTCGATGCGAACGGTCAAGGGAAATAATAACACTTAGTGTCATCTTTTTCATAATAGTGATGGGAACGATAAAATAAGTTAAAAAGATTACGCTACACCACACACCCTAATAACTATCATAGGAGAGTTAAAGCGTCAAACGCTTATTTTAAGGTTTGTAGTGGAACGACCCTAAACCACAAACCCTAAAAATCTACAAATTCATTGACGACAAGTTTAAAAAAAATTACCCTACATCTCACACTTTTAAAACCACCTAGAAGAGTTAAAGCACCAAAAACTTATTTTAGAGTTTGTAGTGAAGAGTTTAGATCGACTCTAAACCACAAACTTTAAAAACCTGTCAGGAAACTAAAATATTATAAGAGTATAAATATGAATCATAAAAGATACCCTAAATCTTAGATATACACTAGGAATGTTGAATGGTCGAACCATTTTTTCAAATTTCAAGATGTATAAATATTGTAATTAATTAGATGTTGTTTAATAATTGTATCTATTATATTAATTTGTTATTACTATCAGTGTTATTATTATATTATTGTTCTTACTGTATTATTTATAATGTAAACTTTATAAACACCACTTGTACCTCTACATATTGATTTTTAGCTTTGTGATTTATCATATGTGACATTTATCTACAACCTAATTTTATTTAATAGTTATGGTTAATTAGTACCTATATTTAGAAGTATTTTAATGGCTTACGGTTTTTAAGTTTTTTTATGGTTTGAATTTCTTCATTTTATTTCACTTAGTTTTTATGGTTATTATTTATTCTATTATAACTGTAGTAAAATGGTTAAAGTTTAAGATTCAACAACTTTATCAATATACTTTTTAAAGTTTCTTTCATATTTGAATTTAAGATTATATTATAAGTTTTGATTTATTCTTACTTTTGTTATGCATTTTATAATTTAGATATAAATAGAGATTTTATGATTTTTCTGCAACTTCAAATTTATTTTAGTGATTTAAAGTTTTACTATTAAGAAAATATATTCCTTAGTAACTATCATACTTCTATACTCACACAATGCCATTACCTACTAATATAAATATATACTCTAACACTATATATAAATTAACAGTGAAAATAATTTCAACCGCAAGTTCATTTTTATTATATTATGATGAATCCACCACATAAAATTGGTTCGTCATATCACCAAAACTTTTCTCGAGTTAAACTCTTATTTATGAATAATACATATTACTCTAACTCAACCTCTACACCTTATTTAATTTTTTTTAATTATCATATCAAACAAAAAAATCACCTTTGGGTTGGATATTTTAATATATTGTTCATCGCAAAAAGAAAAAGGAAACAAACAAAAAAGATTTGGATTTTGACCGAATGGATACTGCTACAATGCTCTATTTCAGTAGTGCGTGCGGTGTCCGTGAGATTAGATAAATATAATATTTGATCAACGGCTGGGACTCAGTCCATCTGCGACAGATTTTTCCCATCCGTCACCAAATCTTGGTCGGACAGCAGGCAGTGAAGCCGTCCAACGGTTACAGAGCCCACACCGCTTGACGGCCAATTAGTCTACTATACAACCGAAGCACATTGCAGCGTGCTTCCGCGTTGCTTATGTGTCATTTTTTATTAGGTAAATTCTTACCTACACCTGATTGTAGCTAAGTTGGCTACATCTAGGGGTATTTCTATGAAATTAAAACAACAATAATGAAAAAGAGGCGCAAGCACGGACTGCTCTTTTTTTGTTTTTTTTTGTTTGGTAAAGACGCGCGTTCTAGACGCGCTTTTGGTTTTTTTTCTTTTTTTCTTTTTTCTCATAAAAACCTTTAAATTATTGTAACTTTTAATATATAGGTCCAAAATGGAAAAAAATTATATCATTGTTCATATAAATTCAAGCTCTTCAAAACAAGACCAGTCATAGATATGTTTTGATAGCTTTTAAAAATATATTTTTACATGTATATGATGATACACTAAATGATAATATGATTCATTAATTTTGTATTATGATTCATTAAAATTGATATTATGATTCATTAAATAATAAGTGGTGAATTCAATGTTTTTATATTTTAATGTGATGATGTACATATTTTAATGTGAGAATGTACATGTTTTAATGTGACAATGTACATGTTCTAATGTGAGAATGTACATATTCTTTAATGAACATTTGTACATGTTTTTACGACCATCTGTACATGTTGTATGACCGTCTGTACAAGTGTTCTCCCTTATATGTACATGTTTTAATCTAAGGATGTACATATTTAATGATTCGTATAGGTTTATATGACTATCTATATGTTTTAACGCGAGGATGTACATGTTTTTACGTGAGAATGTACATGTTTTAGTGAACATTTGTACAGATTTGTATGACCATCTGTACAAGTTTTATTCTATGTTCTGTGCACTTTACATGTAAAAATAATTTTTTTAAAGTTGTCAAAATATATCTATGATTGGTCTTGTTTTGAAGAGCTTAAAATTAGATGAAAAATGATATATTTTTTTTATTTTAGACTTATATATTATAAATTACAACAATTTAAAGTTTTTGTAATAAAAGAAGAAAAAAAACTTTAAAAAAAACAAAACAGTGCCGGCGCGCCTTTTTAAAAAAAAAAAAAAAACCGGAAACGTAGGTATGTAGCCAAGGCGCTCTGTTTTTATTAAGTGGTATTACTTATTTTTAAGTTTGTTTTTCAAAATTATAGAATAAATTATTTTTAATTTCTTTATTAATTTAAAAGATTTTTGACAAAATCTAATTGTAAAAATCTTTTCTCGGTTTCATATACGGTTTCTTCCTCGTTTGCAGTTATTATCGTCTTCTCCTCTTATTCTTACTCTCAATCAGACAATTTAAACTCAAATCAAAAGTTTCAACTTCTGCTCAATTCCCTCCAGCATCTAATTACTGAACAACAAAAAAATTTCACAACAGACACTGATGCATAAGTCCACGGAATTAAATGATGAAGAATCAGCAAATCTCGTCAATATGATAAACACATGTAAGTTAACCATCTATCTCTGAGATTTTTACTGTGTAATTCATTTATTTCAGTCAATGAAGAGCATCAATTGTTATTCGCTACCCACTGCGTGAAATTTCCCAACTGGATGTTGCATTGCACTATGAGAATATGTCGGCAATTTCATTAATGAATATCAATCTGGTTTTTAAATCATTAACAAACTATGAACTAAGTAATTGTGTTTAACATTAGTGATTGTCTTGTGTATCATTTTGACAAACACCTGTGAATTAATTGATTTTCAAACTTTTTTCCTCGTTGCTAATTAGACGACCGTTCAAATAATTAGGGTTTATTTTTGTGACTAAACAAAATTTAGGGTTATAATACTTGGTTGTTTTATGGTGTTCATGTGATTTTTACTAGGTGTTCAACATTTAAAAGCTTTGTTTAAAAATTAATTCATATTGTCTTCTTTTTTAAAGTTCACACTCATATTTAGAAATATAATATTTGATGTTCAATTTTAATACTCTATGTTCAAGTATCTTTTATATTTTGTTCATGTATTTTATACTGTTATTCATTTGCAATTTTATAATATGTTTATATAATATACCATTTATATTGGATTGCTTTTATTTACACGCGACGTTCGTGTTAGATAAGCGATACCAGTTGATCATCTTTTGGTAGTCGTTGTTTAAGTTTTATTTCATATTGTTCATAAATATTGTGAAGGTTTATATTCGATAGCAGTTATTCATAGATAGTTATATAATAAAAGAGTTATAATACATTTTACCATAATTAAATTGAATTACCGTTTTTAAATATTTCAAGTGTAGGTTCATATAAATGGTATTAGTTGTTCAACTTCTAAAATACTTTGTTCAAAAATTACTTTATATTGATCTGTCTTATTTTTTTGTAAAATGCACATTTATTTTCACAATATAAAATTTATTATTAAGATTTTGGATCGTGTGTTCATTTATTCTATATAAATCGTTTATTAATTTGATATTGGTAGTGTGTTAGTAATTTTGGTAATAAAAGTATGTCAATATAATATATCATTCTGATTGGTTTGACATTATTTAAACATAATCTTATGTTTAAGATTTAATTTATATCATTTTTAAATTTTGGTGAGTATCATATTGGATAGTAGTTGTTCATGGACGATTGTACAATAAAAAATGTTAATACAATATAAATTTTTAAATTGCATTGACGTTTTTAAATATTCATTTCTTTAAAAGTGTTAGTTTACATTCAAATTTGTTATACTAGTTGTTCAACTTTTAATACACAGTGTTCAAATTTTAATACCTATTATGGTTTTTCAACTTTGACGTTCAAATTCATCTTTATAAGTAAAATATAAATCGCCTCAATTTTTAAAACATTCAATTCAACATTTACTTCATATTGTTCATTATTTAAATGCCCATATTATAGACTAGTTGAAGAACTAATCTTTTCCAAATTTCACGTTCATGGGTATATATATCAAATTAACTGTTAAATGTTTTAAACTATATGTACAACTATCCCTTCCAATGTATTTATAAAATTGATATTAGTTGTCCATTTGTATATTTATAATAAATCAATGTTCGTGTACATTTAAGCGATGCTAGTTGTTCATCTTTTGGAACCCTTCGTTCAAGATTTATTTCAAACTTATTTCTAAATATTTTTATAGTTCATAAACATCAATCATAGTTGTTCCTTGATAATAATAATAAAAGAAATGTATAAATTAAAAAAAATGCTTTAATATTTTACACCTTATGATCGCTTTTAAACTCTTAGTTTTTTGTTTTTAATTTTTTAAACGTTACCAGTTGTTCACCTCTAAAAACGTTTGTTCAAAAATAACTTCATTTTGGTAATTCTTGTTCACCTCTAAAAACGTTTTGTTCCACACAATAATTATTTGGAATTTTCGAAATTTCAATGTTTATTGTTACAGGAAATTTAAATTGTGGTTCCATTATTAAAAATCCTGGTGAAACTATTCTATAGAATGGTTATGAATTGTGATACTAGTTGTTGGGTGGTAATTTTATAATAAAAAAAACTATCTCTGTATCATTATCCTCAACCATTATATTGGTTTACCATTATTAAAACTTGAAAAACGTGTCATAAAAGCGACGACAGTTGTTCAAGTTTTTCAACTATTTATTTCATTTTTTTAAAAAAAGTTGAGATTCATATTTCACAATAGATGTTTATGGACAATTATATAATTAAAATAATGTTAATACATTTAATGTTAAAATGTTCATTCCTAAATAAAACAATTGGGTTTTGTTCATATTTGTTGTACTAGTTGTTTAATGTTTAATGTACAAATATTACTACCTATTGTTACTTTTAAAAAAATTCGTGATCACATTCACGTTCAGGATTAGAAAACATATTATTAGTTGCTCAAAATTAAGCACTTTGTTCAAAATTTACTTCATATAGTTCCAGTTTTAATGTCCTATTTTAGACTAGTTGATCATTATTATATAACAAAACCTTTTTTTAATACAACTTGTCATTGTTTAATTGGTTTCTTGTGCTAGCTTTGTGTACCCATTTGTTTACAATTATATACTTACCCTTCCTACTTTTTCATTTTCCAAACAACTTTCAGGTGGTTCTGGATCAATGTCGATTGATTTGTAAAGAAGTCAAAGGATGTGAAGCAGAATTTGTACAAAAAAATGGATGTCAGAACAAGGTGCAAAGTAGTGATCACATTTACAGTTGTTGGTGAATGTGAATGGGTGGTCACGTGTCACAATATGAAACATAATCATCCACCTTGTGACAAGGACACGGTACATTTGCTAAGATCCCACCGAACAGTGACAGATAACCAGCTTGAATATGTTACACACATGAAGAAAAGTGGCATCCCTACTGCAAATGTCATTAGATTCATGATTGTAGAGTACGGTGGGCCCTTCAAATTAGGGTTCACAAAAAGTATGTATAATGCAATGTCATTACAAAACAAAAGCTACTTTGATGGTTCAGATGCAAACACCTTGATTGAGATTTTCAAAAGAAGAAAAATGTATGAGAAAATTTACTATGACTTCCAAGTAGACGATGAAGGACGATTATGCAGCTTCTTTTGGTGTGCTGAAATAATGAGAAGAGATTATGAATTCTTAGTGATCTTTTGGTACACGATACAACATACCGTACAAACAAGTATGATATGATATGATATGTGGACCTTTCGTTGGAATGAACAACCATTGCAGAAATGTGATGTTCGGTTGTGAGTTTTTATTGAATGAAAAGTTGTTGAATAATTCCGATGGTTATTGAGACTTTTCTACAGTCCACGGTGGTATTCGTCCTCAAACATCTTTTGTCGGCTTCTTCGGTTTGAAAGTTCTTCTTCTCCAACTTTCTTTTCACTTTGCCAATACATGATTTTTTTTGCAGTCGCATCAGGTTCTCTAATTTCTATCCCTTAACAACCCTGGGACATCAAACACAAATAATGTAAAACTAGATTAAACATAGAGAAAACCTAAATTATAACAACTATAATAGCTTAAATTAGTTGTCTAATTGATTTCATACGACGACAACAATATTAAAACACCAATACAAGGTTTAAATTGGAAACTAGTTATGCATTGAAAATGTATCATAAAAGAATATTAACACAAGTAATGATTAAAAATTTTAGGTTCACGTTCAAGATACACAGTACTAGTTGTTCAAGTTTTAAAACCATTTGTTCAAGTTTTAACCCCTGTGTTCAAGTTTTGAAAAATGAAGTATTAGTTGTTCGGTTTTTTTTAAACAATCTGTTCAACTATTCTTCATTAGTTGTTCAATACTAGTTTTTGATCTAACATTAAAAATAAAAAAATAATATTAGCACAGTATACAACTGATAAGTGTGAAACATATAGGCTTTTAAGGGCTTAATTACCTGATAATCTGCTACAATTTAAGCAATGTTTCCCACTTATTCTGTGTTTTTCCTAAGAATAATGTTTTGATATGAATTCATGCATTCTATATGTAAATATAGGAAAAACCCAGAGAAATGAAGACTTTACATCATAAGGGTTACAACGCAACAAACGGGGAACAAATCAGGAGAAGAGACACAAAAATTGGTCACGTCCGGGTCAACTTGGCCGGACGCAAATCCGGACGTCTCATGTCCGGATCCGGACGCAAGCCGGACGTGACCCGAGTTCCAGCTCCAAAAGTTTGTGTCTTGTCCGGATCCGGACAACGATCCGGACCACAACCCGAGTTTCAGATCCCAAAACCGCTGTCTCACGCTGATAATCGGGCATTCGGCGCAATTATCAGCCGAGCGGCGGTTTAGCCCATACTTCCCCTAAATTAAGGCACGGCCATGCTCAATTAATTTCCCCAACTCACCACACCACTAACCCTATGTTTGATTCTAAGCCTATATAAACCCAGCTCTTGTTTTATTTCAATTTGTACCAGACTGTGAGTCTAACCCCTTCTCTCCCTCTCTACATATCCTCTCATCCACGATAAACCCTTCATCTCCATTCACAAATCTCCCTCCGTAACTCTTCACCCTCACCACAGACAAAAAAACTGCTCACGGGCTTCATTTACCCGCGTCCGGATTGACGTCCGGATCCGGACAGACCCGAAGAAGGCGTCCGGATCAGCATCGACCCCAGACAGCCAGACGTGACACAAACGAGTGTGGAAATTGCATAATCAGCGACGGCTTCAAAAATCAGTTTTTCTGCTAAATCCCTCTGTCCTTATGCTGTTTATATTGAGCATTGTTATTTTGTCCATGGCTGAGTAGTCGCTTTAAGTTTCGGTTTACTATGTATCTCTAGAATAATTATTTCTGAACCTTTGCGATTTTCTGCAGTACAATATAATAAAGTTCTTTTCCCTTATGAATTCCTAGACTTGTTAATCTGATCAATAATTGAGTTTATCAGTTTGTTAGCTTATAAGTGAGAACTGCGGCTATCAATTGACTACAGGGAAAGAACCAGTTAGTATAGAGATGGTAATTCCTCTAAACACTAGCTGACCATTAATCTAGACTACACTTAAAGCAATTAGTAAACAGTGGATCATAACGAGAGTTAGGATTCGGTCTTTGCTAATTAGAATTCGTGGAGTGGGAGACCGAATACGAGTTATCCTTATTCTAGGGTTTTATTCAGAATTCTGTAGAAATCACTTAGGGGAAGAAATTGCAAACCTAGAGAGAAGTAGTAAACCGGAATTTCCTTTATCAAACAAAAACAAAACAATTATTTACCTGTTATTTATTGAACTCTTTTACAACATTCACCATCACACACAAAATGTAACACCCCTCTCCATAATCACGTATAATCTCTCACGTAGCAATAAATAAAACGTCTTACAGCGGAAGAAATAATAACAATACTCACGGGTGTCACCGGCCATTACTCGCCCATGCGAGCAACGAAGCCAAACTACATCCAACTTCCAACATAAAAAACTGCTAACCGCCGTGATAACGAGAAAACTCTATACATCATACTAAGTCCATAAACCATAAATGTCGACAAGTGAGCGTCTACCCAATCCCGAATATACATAACCTTACCATATTACAATTCACCATCTTCATTGTTATACAAATAAACTCCTTGTGCGGTAATTAAAAGTAAACTCTAATTACCCTGTTCCCGCACTTCGGCTTCGGCGATAATCAACAACCTGCATATGGTGTAGTATCAGCGATAGACGCTGAGTATGCCGGGCCTGGACCCTAATGGTCACTTAGTCATTTTAACCATCTTATTAGAGATTGGTTTCATGTCTTTCCATTTACAGTTTATAAACAATACTGTAATATACATGTATAAATATACATAATCATCCATCCAAACAATCATAACACTTAACCATCCATCCAATCCAAACATTCATTTAACATCTCAAACAACAATTGTATATCGAACGTATCGAATAATTACAGTATAATGTACAATGTACAATCGCCGTAGCGTACAGTTTCCATAGTTAATTTACCTTGGCCTTTAAGGCCCCATCCAACCATGTTTAATTAATACCAGTTGGGCGTCATGTTAGACAACCCGATAACCTCACCATGGACAGTAGTCCTCCCGTACACACAAAGGTGCTCATTTAGCCAAAGGTCCGGAGGCCCCTGACTATTCTCTTTTGTCTCGTAAGACGTCCATATAAAAGCCGTAGCCACCTGACCCACGATCCAAATAGGGCTCGTTGGGTATAAACCTGGAGCGGAACCGATCGGGAACCCCTCGTGATCACAAATGCAACCAAGTAGTTCGTAAACTACCGGGATTCCTCACCTCACCTCAACTCATACCATCTCTCTCTCATAATGTTTAAGATATGCTCTTAGTCTTATGGAGAATATAATATTAGTTAGCTGCCCAATGGGTCTCACGCATACCTAGTAAGTAATCTAGGTCATATTCATGTTCGAGATCCATGCTCTAGAGGCCGACAAGTCGTGACTCGTTCCTAAGTGTTTTACTTAGGTTGCCATATACTTAATATTAATACTATGGTATTATATCAGTAACCGCCTTGTCATCACAATAACGTATATGTATGTTTTATATAAGTCGATCTATAGTCGACGTAGTGTTAGTCCCGTAGGACGCTCGTGCATAAATAATTAATGCAGTAGCACACAATCACATACATGTATCCAAAACACTTAAACACACAAGTGATATCAACCAAATCCGAGCCCAAGGAGTTTCCTTAGGACAACTCGGATCAAACCCCTTTACATACCGTTCACCAAGACCTAGGATGCGCAGTGTAGACCACTAGCTCGTCAAGCGCGTCCGTCTGAAGTATGATCTAAACGGTAATAAAACTATAAGTCAGTCTCCATGACTAACTACATCCGGTATTTCCGAATAACAAGTAACCCCGACAGTTTATCCCCTGATTTCTACAGTTATTTGTTACGGGTTTTTTTCTAAACCGGTCGGCTTTGTTACTAAAACTCATATGTCAAAATATTTCGACTGTTAAGTTTAATTCGTTATATTTCTTTAATCTTATCGACCATTAAACTTAGGTATACAACCTATAGTTGCATGTATGCATACATTATTATATTACATTGTATTATTTTTCATACTGTATCATTTTCCCACCATCCATTATAATACATTGTATTATATTATCCATTATCTTAGCAAATTATATTTGCATTCAAAAACTCATAACTTATAGTTTGTAACTATTTTTTTTAAATAACCACCACCATATATTATATGGTTTCCAACCATAATATATATCCATCCTTATATACATTTTTCTTGTATATGTTATATTTTACCAATTTAGGTAAGTTCCATGAGTTATAAAACTCTTACATTATATGCTACATTTTATCATCTCATATTAGATGATTATTCCCATTAGTTGTATTATATTATACAACTTATATTAAGATTATTATCCTAATATTATGTAACATTTTATGTTGTATATTTACAACTCCTAAGGTTTAATCAATAAATACCTTAGTTTATAAATCCCATATATATAGTTTGTCACATTATTTAATGTGAATATCCTTACTTATTAATTCCAGCTAAATCATAATTAATTGTATAACATTTATACATAGTAGACCATAGTCTAAAATTCATTTTCCAACTTTTAATAATTCGGTACAGCCCTTTAATTTATTTAAATTCCATTTTGACCACATAACATTATGTAATGTTATACCATATACTAATATCATATAATATGATACTTTTATTTCCTTTAATTTATAACCTATAGTTTTTATACAAAACTATAATATATTGCCGCATGGGCACCATATGAAAACCTTATTCTTTTTCATAATCCATAGTTTCCTTTATTTACAAAAATCACCACATTAATATACCATGTTATATATATCATATAATATAACATTTTTAACTTTTAAAATGGTATAACCTATGGTTATATTTTTTGTAAAATCCGAACAGACCCACCAAATTCTTATAATTGCCATTTGGCCCAATTATAACATATAGTTTTATAATATCATTAAAACTATATATTATACATATATCTTATTAATACTCTTATATAATTCTAAAAATCACCAAATTTCACAAAGGGTTATAATTACCCTACTAACCCATATACTTTCGGTATTTACAATTCCACCAATATATTTCTCCAAAGAGTCATAATGACATAATAACTATAGTTTATACATATATAGTTTATTTTAATTCCAAAAATCAACCCAATAAATTCCTAATAGCCCATGGGTGTTATAATACCATTTTACACCCTAATTCGGTAATAACATATTTACCACATATGTTATAAAAATTGTTACAATTAAATACTTATCTATTATACAAAAACCTTAAATAGTTATCTAACTTATTTAATTGGTCAAAAACTACCATAGTCAGGTTGACCACCTTAATATTTCCTTGACCTCAATAACCATATATTACAGTTTGTACCTTATTTTCAGAAGTTACCATTTTAACCCCAAACTTTATATAATCTTATAATTTTTATATAAACTCATTAAATCTCTAATTTCGGCTTAATTAATATATTGCCCCAAATTTAATTTATTTATACTATAACCCCATCCTTGCGGTAATTTATATTTAGCACCTAAACTTAAATAAAAGCTTATAAATCATAAATAAAAATGGCCTAAGTACTTGCGGTTCTATTACAAACATTAGCTTATAAAATAAATTACACATAAATGCCCAAAAGTACTATAAACTCTCGCCCTTACCACATCTTTTCAATAATTACCAATTTCCACATTGAAATACCCCGTAATTAAAAACAGTGATTAATTAGGCTAATTATATTTTAAAAGCTTAATTACACTAAAATAAATACTAGGGAACAAATCCCGAAGAAAACGGACCTTTAAAATGGGTTAAAAGCCTAAACGAACCTTAAAGCGCGTTTTTCGAGGAAACGGGAAAACGCGACTTTAAGCGGGTCAAATAGACTCGTAACAATTTTGGTCAACTAAATAGTCACTAATAAATATTAGTGAAGCTTTAGAACCAATAAAATTAACTAAACGAGAAATTCCGGAAAACGGGTACCGGTTAGTAAAAACTGTAACAACCGGTAAGTTGTGGGGTAAGAGTACAAATAAACAAACTAAGTGTGTCCACTTTGCAAAAAAAAAAATAAGGAAGTGTGTGGTGTATGGGGCCGGGTCGATTTTCTTCCCCCCCTCTCACTCACTCTCTACACTCCTTTAACTCACAAAAGGACAAAGAAATAAAGAAAGAAAAAAAGAAGACTCTCTCTCCTACTCTTACCCTCCCTCACGTACACACCCTCTTTTCTCTCTTTCTCTTTTTCTTCCTTCTTCTTCTACCTTGCGATTTCATGGAGAAAGAAGAAAGCTCACAAAACTCCTCACTTCTCTCTCTCCTTGAGTGCTCAAACCCTCCAAACTAACAAAAATTACACCACTAGATAGAATCCCCTTGCAAAGGAGAAGTTCTCCTCCTTTCAAAAATCGAAAAGCTCAACTTTCATTTCGGGTGGTGGTCACCATTGGAAGATTCAAGTCCACCATTAGAAGCACCTTCACCTCCTCTTCATCTTGAGGTAAAAAGAATTTCGAAAATCCATCATTTCTAGCTCTCATTAGCATTTTAAGAACTTTCAGTTTTTGAACTCTTGTTCCTTGTTGCTCCAGCCGATTTGGCTTCTTTGTGGGCTAGAAATCTTGTTCTTTCACTAGTCAAGAGCTTCATCCATTCATGGGAGGTAACACTCTTTTCTAAACCCTAAAACTAAATTCTAGGGTTAAGTATAAAATGAATGCTAATGGTATTGTGTATGTATTATGGGCTGTAGCATTTTGTTGTGTGTGAAACCCATTGAAACCGAGAGAAACAGAGGAAAGGAGAAGAAAAGAAGAAGAGAAAGGAAAGAAAGAAAACTAACAAGACAAGGTAAATACCCTTACCTTGAGTTAGTTGTGTATTGTGTTGTAACAGTTTTTGGAGAATCAAAAACAAGTATGTGATGATAATGAGTAATGAGTATGTTGAAGTATAATGAGGAATGATATGAAACAGTTTTGAAGTTTTTAAATGAAGCTTAAAACTTGGGAAAAACTTGGGTAGTATGTGTATGTGTGCAGGAATTTTAATGTGTGTAGTAGTGTTGAATGGTGAGTATAGTATGTATTGTATAAACAGGTTGTGAGAATGTGAATTGTGAGCTGAATAGTGTGGAGAAAAGTAAGAATTATAGGGGAGACCATGTCAAAATTTTGTGTAGAAAGGAGAGGACTTAAGATGTTTAAGAAGAGGAAGTATTTGGAGAGTTAAGAGGAGTGTTTTTGTAGTTTGCAACAGATTTTGAGAGAAGTGTAAATGGAAGGAAACTAGAGTGTAAGGTAATGCATTTGGATGCTAGGAGTAGCATTAGTTGAAGGAGCATTGAAGTGTAAGAGTTAAGGTAAAAATCTGTAGCATAGAAAGAAGAAACAAAATCTGTAGCATAAGTGTGAGGAAACTAGTATAAGTGTTGAAATGTAATGAGGAAAGGGTGTAAGTAATGTAAGGATTGAGTGTAGTAAGTTTGGTGGATGAATTAAGGTGATTTAGAGTGTCTTAATAGTACTAAAATGTTAGGTGGAAGTAGGAAGAGTGGGAAACAATGGGTGAAATTGGGGAAAGAAAAAAAATCTGTAGCAATGTTCTGGACCGTCCGACCCAGCGTGGATCGGACGTGGGTCGGACATGGGTAAAAACGAGAATAAACTTTCTGGAACCGTCCGACCCAGAGCCGTGAGTCGGACGTGGGTCGGACGGGCCTTGAGAAAACACGGTAAAACTTTCTGGAACCGTCCGACCCAGAGCCGTGAGTCGGACGTGGGTCGGACGGGCCTTGATAATCGACAAGAAATCTTTCTGGAATGGTCCGACCCAGGGCCGTGAGTCGGACGTGGGTCGGACGGGCGAAATTTTCTCCATCGAAGTTTCTGACTTCGTCCGACCCAGAGGTTGGGTCGGACGTGGGTCGGACATGACCTGGATGACAAAATCGAAACTTCTGGAATGGTCCGACCCAGAGGGTATGGGTCGGACGGAATAGTGCTGGGTCGGAGGAAGTAATTCAGAGGACGAAAACCTACTGGAATGGTCCGACCCAGGGTTGGGTCGGACGGTGGGTCGGACGGCCCAAACACTTACAAAAAAAAATGTTTTAATTATATGACTATAGTAATCATATATACATATATATATGCCTATATACCTATATGCAATATATGTAGTAATAACACCATTGATGAAGTAATAATGGTAAGGAAGTAAGTAAGTTTGTAAGAAACAAGTTTATGAAGTAATAAAGGAAAGAATGGTTTTATAACCAAGTAAGAAATGTAAGGGAGTAGTAAGTATACATTGAAAATATCAATGAAGGAGTAAGTAGATCAATAATAGATCATTGATCATACTACTCATGTATGTATAGGAATCCTATAGTTGAGCTCCAAGGGAACCGGTAGTACCCTACGACGGTGAACGGTATGATTTCCTCATGCCCTGTATCCTAACTTGGTTACCCCGATTTGTGTGTTATGTGATCACCAACAAGATAAATGCATGAATCGGATTTATATTGCACTTATATGTGTTTGAACTATATTGTTCTTGTTTATGCTCTTGAACATTTAGTTTGTATAATTCATGAAATGAATGAATGGAAATGAAGTGTATGTGTAAGTATGAGTACTTGTGTATGTATGTATGTATGGAAGTAAGTATGGACTTCTACTAATTCCTAACAACTAACTCCTAACATGAGTAATGAGTAAAATGGATAGTAGAAGCCCGATATAGTTTCGGCCACGCGTGAGGATAAGGAACCACAAGAGGTTGGAACCGAATCCTGGCTATGATCTTTTCCTTGGACCAATTCCCTTTGTATGGGTAGCATCCTGGATTAGTGGGCCACCCTAAAGCCCGGTGGTGGGAAGTAGTATTCCCTGCCCGGAGGTCATACCGACTTAACTGGAAGTAAAGTATGTAAGAAGTATTGTATTGTATTGGTCTTGACTATTGTAAGTCATTGACCCGGAGTAAAAGTATTGAACACCCGATTAACCCGGGTGTGTAATAAGGCTAACAAGACCTTGTATGTATTGGAGAATTGTATCTCCGTGATGCGGTGAGTATGGTAAGTATGAATGAATGACTTGTATTGTATTCCTTGTATGCATTGTATGTATGTATGCTTGGTAAAGTGAATGTATTGTATTGTATTGTATAAAGCATGTATGTATGTATGAATGAAACGAACCGCATGTACTCGACCAAATAGTTGGCGTACCCTCGCTAGTACGCGGGGTATGCGGTTATCATATGCAGCGTAAGCTGACCCCCTAGGGGGAATGTTTTTACTCCACAGGTACCCGCGAGGCTGAAGGTAGAGTAAGGGCAGCATGTAATTCTTTTTGGAGTAGTTAGTAGGATTTGGAATAGTGTACCGAGTTGTACACGGCTAGAGCTTTTGGGTAGCCGGTGTACCATGTGGTACACCTTTTTGGGATATTGAATTCTTGATTGGATAGGAAGGAGTAGTTGTATAAACTCTTCATTTTGGGAAGTAGACATGGAATGTAATTCATATATTCGGTATACTCGGTAATCAAATGTAATTAAGTATTGGTATTGTAAGTAAGTAGTATGTATGTATTCATTCTAATCGTCAGACCGATACGGTAAGTAGTAGTAGCCTTGTTAACCTTGGATGGTTAACGGCATTGTATCACCCGCCGGGAGTAGGTAAGTATTCCGCTGCGAGTAAGGTAATTATGGGAAGGATTAGAGGATAATGGAAGGATTAGCGGTTGGGGTGTTACAAAAAGTGGTATCAGAGCGAAGTATCGCTCTGATGATTAGACTCTTAAGTGTAGTGATTACCGTTAGGATTTCAACCGTCATAAGACGGATATTTAGAAACCTAACTAGGAACTACCGTTGTTAACAACGGATACCCTTAACGTCTGCAAAGACGATACCATTGTTTGAATGAAGACCATGAGGTCATAGTATCACAACATCTAATGTAATCCACACTTGTTCAGATGTCAGGACGGGGTCGAGGCCGACCTAGAGGAGAGACATCTGATGGACCGGGCGCGCAGACGATAGCTGAGATCGTCGCCGCCACGTAGCGCAGATAGCAGATGCTACCGCAAGTAATAACGGCTGTACAGCAAACACAGCAAACACAGCAGCAGCGCAGCAGCAGCAGCGACCCACCTCATCCCCGAGAAACGAATTGGGTAAAAGCTGTCGCCGACCTTCGACTGCTGCTTTAGAGGCGAGAGCGACCCCGCCAAGCTCGAGGCCTACCTCTCCGAGATGGAGACAGCCTTCGAGACACTTGAGACTCCCGCTGGAGTCGAGTGAGGAGGATAGCTGCGTACTACCTCAAAGACGCGGCTATGGACTGGTGGAAGCTCGTTAAGGCCGAGCACATAGCTGACCCTGCTTTCGGATGGGAAGCATTCACCTCTCTTCTCCGATCTAAGTACTACCCCGAGCATGTCAAGACCAAGAAAAGGCTTGAGCTCGATGCGCTAAAATGACCGAGAAGATGACGGTTGATGAATATTACCGCACCTTCACCTCTCTTCTCCGACTTCTACCCGACCTTGGGTATACCGGCCAAGTCTTGGTCGACCGCTTCTACGGCGGATTGAGCCATCGACTCCGGTATGGCATGGGCTTCACTCGGTTTACCTCCCTTCAGGTAAACAAGTTGAACCCTTAAAAAGCCATGAGTAATGTGAATTAGTATTCCCGTATGTAAATGTAACCTAATGCCTAAGTAATTCAGGAGTGTACCACGCTGCATCTCGAGTTGAGATCACCTGCCAGCTGAGAGATGAGGACAAGCGCTGAAGCGCAAGGTGAGCGGCAAGGGTAACCCCTCCGATGAACAAAAACCAATCCAAACCCTGGAAGAAAAGGAAGGGGAAGCACTCCCCCATCAAAAAATACATCGGAGACGGCGGTGCCCATGCTGAGAAGGGCAAGGCAGCTGAGCCATTACAGATTGCCTACACCGCACCAGTGGCAGCGAAGCCACTGAGGTCTCAGCCCTACAGGGGTAAGAAACCGAAACCGAATTAGTACACTTGTGAAATTGTAGTATATAGAGTATTGTAAGTATACCAAACCTTGCTAACCGGAGATTGCACAGTATACCAAACCCCTTGCTAAGAGTATTGAAAGCTATCAGGTTCTGGATTTTGGCCAAGGAAAGAACCAATCTGATGGCCGCAGCTACATCTGCCGTAACTGCAACAAGGATCATCCCGGCACAGATTGCAAGGAAGGGAGATCCGCTGCCTTCACTTGCCAAAAAACGGGCCACCGTGCCAATGCATGCCCGGAGAATTCTAAGCCAAGGGCAACTACCAGGGCTACAAGCAGCGTGAGGCAAGGAGGTTGCATCTGGCGATGCTCATGCCCAGCATACCTCACAGGGACAGGGGTCCCGAGGTCCGCAGAAGGGCGCACCGCAGAGGCAGCCGGCCTTACACATCATAGACCGTGATGGGACGGGACTAAGTCCGGCCCAGGTAACCACGTAACTTTAATCCTTGAAGAGCATGACTAAGTAGTAAAGTAATTGTATGAACGACAGCATGAATGCGTAAGTACTGAAGTATGAAATTGAGCATGAGTAAGTAACGTGGAAAGTATGTATGAGCATGAAATGAATTAGTAAGCCTAGAACTCATTCTAGATGATTTACCACCTTAGGGAAATTCCATATCTGTTACCCAATACCTTCAAACTCACCTCACGAAGAGACCGACATCGCCAATCACCACTTCAACAACGAACAGTGTCAGGTTATCCGCCCAGGTATGATCTTATTAAAAGGATACCTGACACCCGAAGCACAAATTTCAATCATCACGACGTTTCATCCTATGCAACGAGTTAGGAAGGTCCAGGAGGATTTTATACACCCGAATTCCCCGGTGGAGCTACAAGGAAGCTGAAAATGATGTGCTTGGGAAAGGACTGGAACCCTTATACCAAGACATACCAAACAACGCGAGCAGGAGACGGAGCAACACCTCCAGCAATACCCCAGAATTCCAAACGCTTGTCACACAAGCTGTAGAAATTGCACAACAATGTGAAGATGAACCAATCCCTGCACTTGAAGCAGATCTGTGTATCGTCAACTTCTATGAGAAAGAAGGACGACTTGGCTTACACCAAGACAAGGACGAGACAGCGGAATCTCTTGAACTAGGAGTGCCCGTAGTGTCTTGGTCCATTGGTGACGACGCCGTATTCCTGTATAGCGAGCGGAAGCGTGTGGACCTCGCAGAGAAATTGGTATTGAGATCAGGAGATGTTCTAATCATGGGTGGAAAATCAAGGTTGCTGTATCACGGGATTCAGAAGATCAAAGTTGAATACGGCACCACCGGCAATAATCAATGCCACACACATGATACCAGGACGCCTGAACCTTACCTTTAGAAAGTATTAATCTTGTAGTAGCATGTAATCCAGTAGTAACGTGTATTAGAGACACAGTATGTATGATGGTTGGTTATTCAATAAAAGCAGTGTTGGTTATTAAATTCCACTTGCGTTCCACCATCTTTACTTATAATCTCATGAATCAATAGGTTGTGGACTCGGTACCGAAGGTAACCTGAGCATCCTCACCGAAGAACAAGCGGCAAGAGCGGCACCATTCTAACGGGGACATTCCCAGTAAACGGCATCGAAGCCTCAGTATTATTCGACTCCGGCGCCTCTCACACCTTCATATCGCCATCTCTTGCGAAGAAGTTGGGGCTAGATGCGGATGAGCTACCGAACTTCTTGGTTACTCTCCCATCGAAGGAGCGGGTACAATGTACCAAGTATTACAAATCAGCCACCATTCAAATCAAAGGTGAAGCGTTTCCCATTTCCTTCATTGAATTCAACGGATTGGGATTCGACTTAATTATTGGAATGAACTGGTTGGAGCGGCACAAGGGAGAATCCTATGCGCCGAGCACCGATTGCTGCTCAAGAGTCCATCTGGGGTCACTGTTTCATACCGCCAGAGACCGAGAGAGCCTTCAACTACAGTCATCTCCGCCATGGCAATGTATCGGGAGCTCAGAAAAGGGCATGAAGTGTATTTATGTCACGTGCAAGACCTGGAGAGAGATCCAGAGTTCAGTGACGAGGTAGCAGTAGTCTCAGAATTCCCGATGTATTTCCGAAAGAGCTACCTGGTATGCCACCACAGAGGGCGGTAGAATTTGAAATCGACCTTGTACCGGGTACTGGTCCCATTGCTAGGGCACCATACCGTATGGCACGGCAGCAGAAATGGCAGAACTCAAAGAACAGCTACATGATCTTCTCGACAAAGGGTTTATACGCCGAGCGTATCACCCTGGGGAGCACCGGTCTCTTCGTGAAGAAGAGGACGGTAGTCTCCGCCTCTGCATCGACTACCGCGATTGAATGCGGTCACTGTAAAGAATAAGTACCCATTGCCACGCATCGACGACCTGTTCGATCAGTTGAAGGGAGCATCCGTCTTTTCCAAGATTGATCTCCGATCCGGTTACCACCAAATTGCTATCAAAGAGCAAGGACATTCAGAAAACAGCATTCCGAACAAGATATGGCCACTACGAATTCACGGTGATGCCATTCGGTTTGTCTAATGCACCAGCCAAATTCATGGACCTAATGAATCGGTTATTCAGTGATCAGCTGGACACTTCAGTAGTAGTAGTATTCATCGACGACATTTGTGTATTCGAAGTCACCAGAGGAGCATGAAAACCATTTGAGAAAAGTACTTGAGACACTGCGCGAGAACCAGCTGTATGCGAAGTTCTCCAAATGCGAGTTTTGGCTGGCTAGATCAGGTATCATTCCTCGGTCATGTCATCTCGAGCGCGGGCATTTCAGTAGATCCATCCAAAATCGAAGCAGTGCGATCATGGCCTAGACCAAGAATGTTACCGACATTAGGAGCTTTCTTGGTTAGCCGGTTACTACCGGAGTTGTGGGACTTCTCGAAAGTCGCCAAGCCCATGACTACATTGATGAAGAAAGATGCACCCTTTGTATGGACAGATGAGTGCGAGTTATCATTTCAGAAACTGAAAGACTCATTAACCTCAGCGCCCGTCCTTACTCTTCCAGAGGGCACAGAGGGATTTGAGGTGTACTGTGATGCATCAGGCAAAGGAATGGGATGCGTACTCATGCAGCATGGCAAGGTGGTAGCTTATGCTCCCGCCAGCTGAAGAAACATGAGGAGAATTACCGACCACGATTTAGAGTTAGGAGCCATTGTCTTCGCCTTGAAGATATGGTGACACTATCTCTATGGGGTAAGCATCACCATCTACTCCGACCACAAAAGTTTACAGTACGTATTCACCCAGAAAGAAGAAACCTAAGGCAGAGGAGGTGGATGGAGTTCCTCTCGGATTACGACATCAACCTCCAGTATAAAGAAGGGAAGGCAAAACGTAGTAGCCGACGCCCTGAGTCGTCGAGCACACTCGCTCCATTCGCTACGCTTCTTCTAGCTTGGTTGACGAGGTGCGAGACACTCAGTTGAGCGACCCTTACTTCACAGAGATCAGACAGAAAATTATAGATGGTACCTTCGAGCGCCGAAAGTATGACTTCAACTGCATGAAGATGGTCTGATCCGTTTGAATGGCAGATTATGCGTCCCCTGAAGCAATGCTGAGCTAAGGGATCGCATTCTGCGTGAGTCACATTGTTCGACATTGCATGTCCATCCGGGAGCCTCTAAAATGTACAAAGACATGAAGAGGTACTTCTGGTGGTCAGGATGAAGTCAGACGTGACTGAGTATGTTCTGAGGTGTCTCACATGCCAGAAGGTGAAGTTTGAGCACGAAGACCGGGAGGAATGGTGCAATCCATGCCCATTCCGGAGTGGAAATTCCATGACATCTCCATGGATTTTGTTGTTGGACTCCCACCTGCTAGGGGAGGACTCAAATGATCTGGGTAATAGTCGATCGCCTCACCAAGGTTGCCCGATTCATACCGATGAAGGACACCTGGAAGGTGGCGAAGCTCGCAGAGCTATCGACAAGGAGATCATCCGACACCACGGAGTCCCAAAAACCATTGTATCTGACCGCGACACCAGATTTCTTTCGAGATACTGGAGAGCGACACGGGAAGCGCTTGGTACTGAGTTGAAGCTTAGCACCGCCTTCCATCCACAGACCGACGGTCAGACAGAAAGGACCATCCAAACACTAGAGGATATGCTAAGGGCATGTGCCTTAGACTTCCAGGGGAGCTGGATTGAGAAGCTTCATCTTATCGAGTTTTTTTATAACAATAGCTACCATGCTTCGATTAAGATGTCGCCATTCCAAGCTTTGTATGGTAGACCTTGCCGTACCCCGTTGTGTGGGGATGAGTCAAGCGAAGCGGTCATCATAGGACCGGAGTATTTGGAACAAGTACAAGCTGAGGTACAACAAATCCGAGCCAATATGAAGGCAGCCCAAGATAGACAGAAATCCTATGCGGATGTGCGACGACGCGACCTTGAGTTCGCCGTGGGCGACCAAGTGTTCCTGCGTGTCTCACCTATGAGGGTGTCTTCCGATTGGCCAGAAGGGCAAAATGAGCCCGAAATTTGTAGGCCGTATGCCATTACCGAGAGGATTGGAGCCGTAGCTTATAGGCTAGCATTGCTGAAGAATTGGGGCGTGTTCATGATGTCTTTCATGTATCACAACTCAAGAAATACATAGCCGATCCCTCTCATGTATTAGAACCCGAACATCTATCCCTAGAGCCGACGATGGAGATATGTGAGACTCCACTGCGAATCCTTGATACCAAGACAAGAGACACTCGCCATAAATCTGTACGAATGGTGAAGGTCTTGTGGTCTAACCACGACGTCGAGGAAGCGACTTGGGAATTAGAGGACGCCATGAAGGCGAAGTACCCGAAGAATTTATTTGTAGACTAGATGTCTAGTATCCGTATAGAACGGAGGGTACGGGGCGTACCCTTTTAAGGGGGGTAGAGCCTTTTTGCTTTTGCATTGCTTCGGGTGAGCATTGCATAGTATGTATGTATGTAATTGTATTTGGTGGCACATGTAGTGCTAAGTGTATTGTAGTGGCACAAAGTAGTGCTAGTAGTATTGGTATGTAGTACGATGTGTATGGTATGTATGTAATGAGCAATGCATCTGTTGTACGGTATACGACACGAGTGACATTATGAAGTATGTGAATGTATTGTGGAATGTATGAAACTGAATGAAGTATTGTGTATGGATTGAGTATTGCGTATGGTATTTGAACTAAGTATGTGGCATGGTATCTGAATTGCGTATGCTGGTAGTGTAAGAATTGTGAACACCTTGTAAGGTGGTAGTATAATGTGTTGTGGCAATGACTTGCCAAATGAGTAGAAATGGTAAATTGTAACCTTGAGCAACTTTGAGGGCAAGTTTCTTAAGGGGGGTAGATTGAAATACCCCGTAATTAAAAACAGTGATTAATTAGGCTAATATATTTTTAAAGCTTAATTACACTAAAATAAATACTAGGGAACAAATCCCGAAGAAAACGGGCCTTTAAAATGGGTTAAAAGCCATAAACGAACCTTAAAGCGCGTTTCGAGAGGAAACCGGGAAAACGCGACTTTAAGCGGGGTCAAATAGACTCATAACAATTTTGGTCAACTAAATAGTCACTAATAAATATTAGTGAAGCTTGAGAACCAATAAAATTAATAAACGAGGAAAATTCCGGAAAAACGGGTACCAGTTAGTAAAAACTGTAACAACCGGTAAGTTGTGGGGTAAGAGTACAAAAAAACAAACTAAGTGTGTCCACTTTGCAAATAAAAAAATAAGGAAGTGTGTGTGTATATGGGGCCGGTCGATTTTCTTCCCCCCCCCTCTCACACTCTCTACACTCCTTTAACTCACAAAAGACAAAGAAATAAAGAAAGAAAAAAAAAGAAGACTCTCTCTCCTACTCTCTTACCCTCCCTCACGTACACACCCCTCTCTTTTCTCTCTTTCTTCATTCTTCTTCCCTTGCGATTTTCATGGAGAAAGAAGAAAGCTCACAAAAACCTCACTTCTCTCCTCTCCTTGAGTGCTCAAAACCTTCTCCAAACTCAACAAAATTACACCACTAGAATCCCTTGCAAAGGAGAACGTTCTCCTCCTTTCAAAAATCAAAAGCTCAACTTTCATTTCGGTGGGTGGTCACCATTGGAAGATTCAAGTCCACCATTAGAAGCACCTTACACTCCTCTTCATCTTGAGGTAAAAAGAATTTCGAAAATCCATCATTCCTAGCTCTCATTAGCATTTTAAGAACTTCAGTTTTTGAACTCTTGGTTCCTTTTTGCTCCAGCCGATTTGGCTTCTCTTGTGGGCTAGAAATCTTGTTCTTTCACTAGTCAAGAGCTTCATCCATTCAGTGGGAGGTAACACTCTTTCAAACCCTAAAACCTAAATTCTAGGGTTAGTATAAAATGAATGCTAATGGTATTGTGTGTGTATTATGGGCTGTAGCATTTTGTTGTGTGAGAAACCCATTGAAACCGAGAACAAGAGGAACGGAAAGAAAGAAGAAGAGGAAAGGAAAGAAAGAAAAACTAACAAGACAAGGTAAATACCCTTACCTTGAGTTAGTTGCATATTGTGTTGTAACAGTTTTGGGAGAATCAAAAACAAGTAATGTGTATGATAATGAGTAATGAGTATGTTGAAGTATAATGAGGAATGGTATTGAAACAGTTTTGAAGTTTTAAATGAGCTTATAAACTTGGGAAAACCTGGGTAGTATGTGTATGTGTGCAGGAATTTAATGTGTGTAGTAGTGTTGAATGGGTGAGTATAGTGTATTGTATAAAAGGTTGTGAGAATGTGAATTGTGAGCTGAATTAATGTGTGGAGAAAGTAAGAATTATAGGGGAGACCATGTCAAAATTTGTGTAGAAAGGAGAGGACTTAAGAGTTAAGAAGAGGAAGTATTTGGAGTGTTTTGTAGTTTGCAACAGATTTTGAGAGAAGTTTATAAATGGAAGGAAACTAGAGTGTAAGGTAATGCATTTTGGATGCTAGGAGTAGCATTAGTTGAAGGAGCATTGAAGTGTAAGAGTTAAGGTAAAAATCTGTAGCATAGAAAGAAGAAACAAAATCTGTAGCATAAGTGTGAGGAAACTAGTATAAGTGTTGAAAATGCAATGAGAAAGGGTGTAAGTAAATGTAAGGATTGAGTAGCAAGTTTGGTGGATGAATTAAGGCGATTTAGAGTGTCTAAATAGTACTAAAACATGTTAGGATCCAAGTAGGAAGAGGGGGGAAACAATGGGTGAAATTGGGGAAAGAAAAATAAATCGGTAGCAATGTTCTGGACCGTCCGACCCAGCGTCTGGATCGGACGTGGGTCGGACATGGCTTAAATAACGAGAATCAAACTTTCTGGAACCGTCCGACCCAGAGCCGTGAGTCGGACGTGGGTCGGACGGGCCTTGAGAAAACACCGGTAATTCTTTCTGGAACCGTCCGACCACAGAGCCGTGAGTCGGACGTGGGGCGGACGGGCCTTGATAATCGACAAGAAATCTTCTGGAATGGTCCGACCCAGGGCCGTGAGTCGAACGTGGGTCGGACGGGCGAAAATTTTCTCCATCGAAGTTTCTGACTTCGTCCGACCCAGAGGTTGGGTCGGACGTGGGTCGGACATGACCTGGATGACAAAATCGAAACTTTCTGGAATGGTCCGACCCAGAGGGTATGGGTCGGGACGGAATAGTGCTGGGTCGGACGGGAGTAATTTTAGAGGACGAAAACCTACTGGAATGGTCCGACCCAGGGTTGGGTCGGACGGTGGGTCGGACGGCCCGAACACTTACAAAAAAAAATGTTTTAATTATATGACTATAGTAATCATATATACATATATATATGCCTATATACCTATATGCATATATATGTAGTAATACGCCATTGATGAAGTAATAATGGTAAGGAAGTAAGTAAGTTGTAAGAAAACAAGTTTATGAAGTAATAAAGGAAAGAATGGTTTTATAACCAAGTAAGAAAGTAAGGGAGTAGTAAGTATACATTGAAAATATCAATGAAGGAGTAAGTAGATCAATAATAGATCATTGATCATACTACTTCATGTATGTATAGGAATCCTATAGTTGAGCTCCAAGGGAACCGGTAGTACCCTACGACGGTGAACGGTATGATTTCCTCATGCCCTGTATCCTAACTTGGTTACCCCGATTTGTGTGCTTATGTGATCACCAACAAGATAAATGCATGAATCGATTTATATTGCACTTATATGTGTTTGAACTATATTGTTCTTGTTTATGCTCTTGAACATTTAGTTTGTATAATTCATGAAATGAATGAAGGGAAATGAAGTGTATGTGTGTAAGTATGAGCACTTGTGTATGTACGCATGTATGGAAGTAAGTATGGACTTCTACTAATTCCTAACAACCTAACTCCTAACATGATTATTGAGTAAAATGGAATGAGTAGAAGCCCGATATAGTTTCGGCCACGCGTGAGGATAAGGAACCACAAGAGGTTGGAACCGAATCCTGGCTATGATCTTTTCCTTGGACCAATTCCCTTTGTATGGGTAGCATCCTGGATTAGTGGGCCACCCTAAAGCCCGGTGGTGGGAAGTTAGTATTCCCTGCCCGGAGGTCATACCGACTTAACTGGAAGTAAAGTATGTAAGAAGTATTGTATTGGATTGGTCTTGGCTATTGTAAGTCATTGACCCGGAGTAAAAGTATCGAACACCCGATTAACCCGGGTGTGTAATAAGGCTAACAAGACCTTTGCATGTATTGGAGAATTGTATCTCCGTAATGCGGTGAGTATGGTAAGTATGAATGAATGACTTGTATTGCATTCCTTGTATGCATTGCATGTATGTATGCTTGGTAAAGTGAATGTATGTATTGTATTGTATAAAGCATGTATGTATGTATGAATGAAACGAACCGCATGTACTCGACCAAATAGTTGGCGTACCCTCGCTAGTACGCGGGGTATGCGGTTATCATATGCAGCGTAAGCTGACCCCCTAGGGGGAATGTTTTTACTCCACAGGTACCCGCGAGGCATGAAGGTAGAGTAAGGGCAGCATGTAATTCTTTTGGAGTAGTAGTTAGTAGGATTTGGAATAGTGTACCGAGTTGTACACGGCTAGAGCTTTCTGGGTAGCCGGTGTACCATGTGGTACACCTTTTTGGGATATTGAATTCTTGATTGGATAGGAAGGAGTAGTTGTATAATATAAATCATCATTTTGGGAAGTAGACATGGAGTGTAATTCATATATTCGGTATACTCGGTAATCAAATGTAATTAAGTAATTGGTATTGTAAAGTAAGTAGTATGTATGTATTCATTCTAATCGTCAGACCGATACGGTAAGTAGTAGTAGCCTTGTTAACCTTGGATGGTTAACGGCATTGTATCACCCGCCGGGAGTAGGTAAGTATTCCGCTGCGAGTAAGGTAATTATGGGAAGGATCAGAGGATAATGGAAGGATTAGCGGTTGGGGGTGTTACACACATAATGTCTTAAATTTGACAATTATGTTAATTAATTAGTTATAAATTTACTAAACCATTTCTTAATCACCTAAGGTCAAAATAAGACCTTAATATAACCATTCACTCATGGCCATTTATATAATATGTATAAAATGTAACGACCCCAAAACCAGCCTAGGAGTTAGGGCCGTTACACGCCGCGAGTCTACTACCTAACGTCGCAAGGCTCTAAGCAGAACGAATCCCAAAACCAAATAACAATCTTGTATAAATACCAAAGAGTTTACAAGTCTAAATACTTAATAACCAAATACAACGGAAGGCCCGGAGGCTACACAAAAGCTTTAATGCGTCCAACGCGCAAAGTAAACAAAGTCAACAAAACGTAAACAAACGAAGCTCCAGCAAGGGACAAGAGAGAGAAGATCCCACGAGCTCAATCTGCAACAAAGTAAAGGGGTGAGCTAAACAGCCCAGCAAGCAGAAGACTTCCTCAAGGAAGCCCACTCAAAACAGAAGTAGCAGAATAGTTTATAAACAGAGAAGAAGGCGGAGTCAAAATAATCAGACAGAAAGGAAGCACAAAACAGAAGCAGAGCAGAACGTCACTTCAAATCATAGTCGGACTTTCAGAAACGGATACAGAAGAGTGGGACACTAGAAACAAGCTAACACAACAGAAGGACTCACATAAGGTCCTATGGATCCGAGGATCCCACAACAGAAGCCGTAGAGACAGCTAACAAACCCGTCGGTCAAATAACGTCCTAAGGGAGACCCTAAGGAGTATAAACAGAAGGAATTCCTGCGCAGCATGCTACGGGACAGCCCGACCCGACTATCCAAGGCTCAGAAGCAAAGTAACTAGGTCCCAAAACCAAAAGCTCACAAAACAGATCTTAAGTGCATGGAAATGCATATAAACAGCATAAGAAGCTTGTACGCAGATAGGGGAATCCAACCCCGCAAACGGAACTCAAAACGGAGCTAAAACAGAGAGAGTTATGCTCAAAACAGTGGCATGTCCGAACTTGCGTCCGACCTTGCAAGTTCGGACAGAGGCCGAGAATCAGAGGTTGAGAAACGTCGATGTCCGAACTTACGTCCGACCTTCGAAGTTCGGACGTAAGTTGAAAGTCAGAAACCAAAACTCCCATCATGTCCGAACTTGCGTCCGACCTTGCAAGTTCGGACAGATGTCGAAACTCACACGAAAATCATCCTCGCGTCGGGTCCGAACTTACAAGTTCGGACCGACGTTCGGACACTTCAAAATCCTGAAAAACAAAACGCGCCCGATGAACTGTCCGAACTTGCATGTTCGGACAGAAGTTCGGACAGCGCAAAACTGTCGAATTCCAGAAAGAACAGACGCGCAGAAGATCATCCAAAAACATACCAAACTCACACAAAACTCACAGAATGGTAAATCAGTACCCTCGGGGTTTATCAATCAATTAACAACACAAAACGTGGAGAATTCGCACAAGCAACACACGAAATCAGATATGAAAAACAGATATTAAAAGCAGTCCCCGAGGGTGAGCAAAACTACCCCGATTCCATCCCCCACTTACCTCACATCCGACGCTAAGCCATCTCTATAGACTCTACAATCTGCTCCACTCGAATCCTCGCTCAGAATCACGAACACTCGAACACATCGAAAAGAACCAACACCGGAAGGAGGAGCAAGGAACTTGAACGAGAAACAGAAACCCCCACTCAGAATTCCTAACTCGAGATTGACGGACTCGAATCACCAACGACGCTGCCAGCACTCTAGTTGATCGATTTACAGAGAGGAAGAATTGAGAGGAACAAGCAAAGGGAAGGAGAAGGGATATGCACGCAGAGCGGGAGTTGAGAGGGGAATGTTAGAAACTGACGTGAGGGAAAGATCGTGAAACTAAATGAAGGGGAAAGGAAAATAAGAATGAGGTATATTAAAAAGGAAGTTTAATTTCGACTTATTTAATTAATAGCAAAAATAAAAAGGACCTTCCCTCCAACTTTGGATAATCAGCCATAAATGACATAATCCCACTAGAACGAAAAGAAAGAATATTATTAACCTCCCTTTACGGAACCAAAACGAAATAAGAGTAGAACAAAATTAAATAAAAAAACTGGGGCATAACATTATACCCCCCTTAAAAGAATTTCGTCCTCGAAATTCGACGAAACCCGGAATACGAGCAGATGCACTTCAAGTGCAGGAATACTACAATCACTAAGGCATGCAAAAGAAACTCACAGATCGAAAGGTCAACCACACAGGGAGCTGACACTCAGAACATAACCTATAACTGATAGACTGACAGAAGGACAAGCAGCAGAATATTACTGACACAAAACCTTAGAGCATGGAAGGAACGCTCTCGTCTCATAGAGCTAACACTCAGAACTTGGTAACTGACTTGCTGACCGAAGGAACGAAGCAAAGGTAACTAAGAACTAACCCTAAAAGTACAGGAGCCACACCCAGACTCACCACTGACTAACAGACATGGAACATACCAGAAGATCCCCACAATCTCAGACTAAGGCATAAGAAACACCCTCCACATCGCTAACCATACCCAGGCTAACACACCGAACCTACTCGCTCAAGTGCTAACAAAAGAACGAAGCAGAAGGTTATTAAGGCTAGGCCTGAAGGAACTGCAACATTATCATCTCACTACCAACTGACTGACAGAAGAGCACACTAGAAGGCAACCAACACTTAGTCTCAAAGCACAAGAGAAGCACTCACGCACCTTAGAAACTCGCATTACAAAGATCCAGCCTTCAGAACATACTAGCAGACTCACTGATAGAAGAACAAAGCAAATATTACCTAACCACTTAACCTTAGGGCACCGAAAGAACACTCACAATCTCAGAGCTCTATCCTACACAGGCCAGCTCATCGAACCACAGATGGTCTCGCTGACAGAAGGAAACAAGTTAGGAGATCGCTAAAATGCTCAAAACTCTCACACTTCCAGAAGCTCTAATTTTGCGCAAGCTATCACACAGACCTCTCAGATTGATTCACTATCGGAAGGAGCAAATCAGATAGTTACAGAAGGTTAAACTCGAAGCATATGCACAACATTGAGACTCACTACTGACAGGCTAACAGAGGAACTCAACAGAAGGTTAGCCCCAAGGCGCAAGAAGAACACTCACCCAATTTAGAGGCTCTAACCTCATAGAGCTAGCACTCAAAGTTTACTGGCTGGCTCACTAGCAAAAGAAGCGGAACAAAAGCACGAAGGATCAGGAAGCACAGAAAAGATAACCACTTGTCTCAAAAGCTCTAACTTGCTCGAGCCAACACCCAACCTCACAGGCAAATTCACTAACAGAACAAGCAAAGCACAAGATCATAGAAGACAAAGCTTAAAGGATTAGGGCAGCACTCGCACTCATTGCTGACTGCCAAACCAAAGAACATAACGAAAGGTTACTAAAGCTCAGCCTATAGGCATAGAAGGAATGCTCAACTCTCTCAGAAGACATCCTTCTACAAAGGACCAACCAAACAAATCTCTCGAACCCACACCACAAGCCACTCAGAACCAAAGCTCAACACACCCTCTGAAACACACACTGAAGCACCCATTGGCTGACATCCCACAACTCAAAACTCTCAGCCAAGATTCTCACCCGAACGAAAACTTCACAGTCTAAGCTCACACCATAACCCACTCAGAACTAAAGCACAACCTACACTCCGGAACACACGCTGAAGCACTCCTAACCCATCACACAACTCAGACCTCGCAATCCAAACCCACACCTAAACATAGAACATAAAGACCAAGCGCACACCCGAACTCACATCATAACACATCACCTTACTCAACTCGTAGCCCATACTCACAGCACATCCAACCAAGAGCTAAAGCACACACCTAGCCGGATCATACAACCGAAACCCTCCTGAACCCACGTCACAACTTATCACACAATCTAACCTCACCAGAACTCACACACGTCACTCCACACAGCACACTGCCCCATTAGGACACACAACCGAAAACTACTAAACTCACAACCTAGTATCTCACACCATCCAAACTCATCCAATTCCACATGTCACATAACCCAGACATATCCGACTGACACTAAGCACACAAACACGACCCGCACAACAAAACACACCACCGAGGCTCACAACTGAAACTTGCATTCGGTCATCCTTTCCCAAAGGACCCGACTCCCTCAGATTCAGACTCAAAGCATAGAAAGCACATAGACAATCAGACACTACGCTTCCGCTGCGCTACTCTGATAGTGGACAACCACAGAGCAGACGCACTCAACAGACTCTAGGAAACAATCAAATCAAACAACAGATAACAGAAAAGTCATGCAATAGACAACACTTAGCACATATCACACAATGACACGGAAGCGTAGACATGCAGACACCCACAGAACCAACGAAAACCAAACCTGGCTCTGATACCACTAAATGTAACGACCCCAAAACCGGCCTAGGAGTTAGGGCCGTTACACGCCGCGAGTCTACTACCTAACGTCGCAAGGCTCTAAGCAAAACGAATCCCAAAACCAAATACAACGATCTTGTATAAATACCAAAAGAGTTTTACAAGGTCTAAATACTTAATAACCAAAATACAACGGAAGGCCGGAGGCTACACAAAAGCTTTAATGCGTCCAACGCGCAAGTAACAAAGTCAACAAAACGTAAACAAACGAGAGCTCCAGCAAGGGACAAAGAGAGAGAAGATCCCACGGAGCTCAATCTGCAACAAAGTAAAGGGGTGAGCTAAAAAAGCCCAGGAAGCAGAAGACTTCCTCAAGGAAGCCCACTCAAAACAGACGTAGCAGAATATGTTTATAAACAGAGAAGAAGGCGGAGTCAAAATAATCAGACAGAAAGGAAGCACAAATAGAAGCAGAGCAGAACGTCACTTCAAATCATAGTTGGACTTTCAGAAACGGATACAGAAGAGTGGGACACTAGAAACAAGCTAACACAACAGAAGGACTCACCTAAGTCCCTATGGATCCGAGGATCCCACAACAGGAAGCCGTAGAGACAGCTAACAGACCCGTCGGTCAAATAACGTCCTAGGGAGACCCTAAGGAGTATAAACAGAAGGAATTCCTGCGCAGCATGCTACGGGCAGCCCGACCCGACTATCCAAGGCTCAGAAGCAAAGTAACTAGGTCCCAAAACCAAAAGCTCACAAAACAGATCTTAAGTGCATGGAAATGCATATAAACAGCATAAGAAGCTTGTACGCAGATAGGGGAATCCAACCCCGCAAACGGAACTCAAAACGGAGCTAAAACAGAGAAGTTATGCTCAAAACAGTGGCATGTCAGAACTTGCGTCCGACCTTGCAAGTTCGGACAGAGGCCGAGAATCAGAGGTTGAGAAAACGTCGATGTCCGAACTTACGTCCGACCTTCGAAGTTCGGACGTAAGTCGAATGTAAGAAACCAAAACTCCCATCATGTCCGAACTTGCGTCCGACCTTGCAAGTTCGGACAGATGTCGAAACTCACACAAAAATCATCCTCGCGTCGGGTCCGAACTTACAAGTTCGGACCGACGTTCGGACACTTCAAAATCCTGAAAAACAAAAACACGCCCGATGAACTGTCCGAACTTGCATGTTCGGACAGAAGTTCGGACAGCGCAAAACTGTCGATTCCAGAAAGAACAGACGCGCAGAAGATCATCCAAAAACATACCAAACTCACACAAAACTCAAAGATGGTAAATCAGTACCCTCGGGGGTTTATCCAATCAATTAACAACACAAAACGCGGAGAATTCGCACAAGCAACACACGAATCAGATATGAAAAACAGATATTAAAGCAGTCCCCGAGGTGAGCAAAGTACCCCGATTCCATCCCCCACTTACCTCACATCCGACGCTAAGCCATCTCTGTAGACTCTACAATCTGCTCCACTCGAATCCTCGCTCAGAATCACGAACACTCGAACACATCGAAAAGAACCAACACCGGAAGGAGGAGCAAGGAACTTGAACGAGAAACAGAAACCCCCACTCAGAATTCCTAACTCGAGATTGACGGACTCGAATCACCAACGACGCTGCCAGCACTCTAGTTGATCGGATTACAGAGAGGAAGAATTGAGAGGAACAAGCAAGGGAAGGAGAAGGGATATGCACGCAGAGCGGGAGTTGAGAGAGGGGATGTTAGAAAAACTGACGTGAGGGAAAGATCGTGAAACTAAATGAAGGGGAAAGGAAAATAAGAATAAGGTATATTAAAAGGAAGTTAATTTCGACTTATTTAATTAATAGCAAAAATAAAAAGGACCTTCCCTCCAACTTTGGATAATCAGCCATAAAGACATAATCCCACTAGAACGAAAAAAGAATATTATTAACCTCCCTTTACGGAACCGAACGAAACGAATAAGAGTAGAACGAAATTAAAAAAAAAAAACACTGGGGCATAACAATAAACACATATTAATATACCAAGTGTAGGTTTAAGTGATTTATACCTTGTTTTTGCCTAGTTAAGGCCTTGTTTGGCCACGGCCTGCTTAGGATAAAATTTCCACAGCATCATTTACATGTTTTCAAACAGCAATTAAGGCATGATTAGTCTTCAGCAAGATCTAACCATAAGAAGTGTTTAATGTCAATTTTCAAGGTAAAATTACCTTAGAATACCAAGCAAACAAGGTGCTCTTCGGCCTGTATTTACACTAGGAAAAAGAGCATCAAAATAGCTACTAAAACCAAGCTTTAACTGTATAACTCAGATTAGAAGACGGCTAATTTTTACCTGTTTAAAATGCCTAAAATGGTGTTTTTGGCTTGGATCTGGATATACCTTAAAGCTCTTGATATACACCAACTGAATAAGTATGTTAAGAAGAAGATATAAGGCTAGGAACAAAGTTTCACAGCCGAATTTGAAGGGAATCAAAAGATATGTGCTTAAAGCACATTTTTATACCTTAAGAACAAGATTAGATTTCTCCACCTTCTTCCCTTGTTAATGCCGAGATACACCCTCCATTTAACCTCCAAAAAAACCTAAGAACATTGATGGAAGTGGTTGATGCTTAGCTCCATGGAAAGATGAAAGAATTGTGAAGAAAATGACATAAAATGGCTTAATAAGCTTACCTATGTCAATTGTTGTTCTCTTCTGATATGGAGCATTTCCACGGTTTGGAGAAGCAAAGAGAGGATGAATTATGAGTGGTGTCGGCTTGGAGCAATCAAATGAGGTAATTAAGCTAACTTTGCCTTTAAGTTAATATATGTTATTTTATGTAATAGTAAAATGATGACTCATCTAATTAGTTAGATATTTTGGGTTAAAGCTGAATGTGCTGTCTTCCATGCTTTTGGATGCCGACTTCATAAGGGTTAGAGTGGTCATAATTGACCATTGACCATACTAAGTCAATTTTGCTTAAAAATGCACTATTTGGGTTACTATTCATACCAAATTGCCCATTTTGATTTTTATTTTAAAACTTTGATTTAGTTTATAATATAGTCTATCATGTCAAATTAATGATATAAAGGATATACTCAGTCTTTAAAATGACAAAAAGTCATTATCTTAGAGCTCATACACAAAAAACGTGCTTTAAGGTGTTTTAGTGCACATTTTGTGTCCACGGGTGTTTCTGAGCTCAGTTTTCTTTGAGAATTATTTTTTTGTGTTCTTACATGATATTTGATCATGGAATCCAATTTTATATCATTTAGAGGTCATTAGACCTTTAAGGTTTTCTAGAGCACATTTTTGCCCTACTTGACCTTGAAGCATGAAAATGCTTGTTCTTTGGTTGGAGTGTTGTCCAACGATTGTAATATGTTTAGTAATGTGTTAATAGCTTAGGAAAAAGTTTTAGGTCCTAATAAGTTCATTGGGTATTTATTACCCTAAACAGTTAAAGGGTGCAATATCTTGCTTTGTGTTGACCACTGTTGTTCTCAGTTGACTTTTAAGGCATGTTTAGGCCCTAATCAATGTGATTAGATGTTTAATCCATTTTTTATTAGTTTGGGGTATTTCAATCTACCCCCTTAAAAAGACTTCGTCCGAAGTCGCTTAATCAAATAGGAAGTATAATAATATATGACTACCCATTATTCCCATAATGTATATCTTTGTGATATATCATTTACACACATCGTATTGCGCTTATACAGCACATAGCCATCACTTTGTGGCGTTGTTCAATCATATAGAGATATAGGTGATCCATCAGCACCATTATTCTATCAGTTTACCAACCCTGACAACCTCCCCGAGGTGTCCACAAAATATCCTCATTCCACATTCCATATCTAATGATTCATTTCGTATCTAGGCGATACCATATGTAATCATTCTACAAAGCAATATAAATACATATATCACAAGTAGCATAAGAAAAGTATTACACACATGGGTGTAAATAACAACATTCAAACAGGTATCTCATAAGATACATACATACAAGTGCACATCACACACAAACAAACCAACAACGTACGCCCCGCGTACCAAAACATAACCAACAAAACTTCGTGTGCCCCGCACACCACCAATTCACTGTATGCCATGCATACAAAACAACAATAAACAAACCTCGTATGCCCCGCATACACAAACAAAACTTAGTGCACTCACGTGCACAGCCAAGAGGCTCTACCCTCCTTAAAAAGGTTACGCCCCCGTACCCCACAAGTATACAACAGCCGCTCAACAAGGAGCGCTGGATACTTGGCTCTCAAAGAGTTCTCCAACTCGTGGATTATCCTCATATCAGAGAGACGGGTATGACTCTAGCCCTTCTGGGCTCCACAATACATAAAGGGTGAGGCACTAATCTGTTTGTGCTCTCTCCCAAGCTCGTTCTAATGGGCCCACTCGCTCCGTATGAGGTGCAGACCCATGAACATAGGCTCAGTTTGCCTCTTTTCATTGTTGTGAATCCTGTCGTTTGGATCACTAGCAACATGTGTGTGTCTTCTCTCACTGATATTCAGCTTGAGGTATAATATGACATCGGCTACTGTAGTACTTAGTGCTCTTTGACACTTGTCTTTGTAATATCAAGACGTACCAGCCTACATGTCCACGGAGATAAAGCTTGTCATCCGTGTCTCCTGGTGGTTTTGTTCCGGAGTAACACACTGTTGTAGTTCTTTATACACACTCGTGTTGATATCCATTGCATCCTTCTGTATTCCCACTAGATTAATAACTGCAAAAGTGCAATACCAAAACACTCAGTCCTACAGAGTGCAGAGGCGTAAACTCTTAGCAAAAATATCTAATGAGTCCAACAGATAAGATGAGCGAATTATCATGTGAGTGGTACATTCCAAGTCCATTGTTCCTAAGCAAGGTATCTGCTCGTATATTAGCTTTGTCTCTCATCATTGCGTAGTCACGCGTTTATGTCCATATTATCTGGTAGATTTCCTCTGGATTGCAAGAATTTGCTCGATCCTTATGAGGGTTCTACATAGTATTCATCCATAATGGGTTTCCATGTTCTTTCCTCCAGTTTCACGTCCTTGAACTTTCCTTGTCTTCACTGTATACTGTCTACTGCTCTCTGTTGAAGGTTCTTGATTTCTCTAGCCCGTTGGTTTAACTGCGGCTCTTCTCGTCCATCTTCGAGGTAACCTGTATCACTGTCCTTAGTACGGAGTTGACTACTTCTCGTGTTCCTAACACTACTTGTCTACTTGCATGGGGTACCGTACTGATACATTACTACTTACCCGACTAACTCATAAATAAGTCTGTCAGGCCCACATGCTCCTATCGGAGTGCGGTCGTCCCATGTCTCATTTAGTAAACTGGTAATGTCTGTCACACAGGTATTGTGAAGTATCTGTTGTCAATCTCCCTTTGATGGATATCCTCCTTTTTTTATTAGTTCATGTTATCCGTATCTTGTTGTAAGTGCTATTGCCCTAGTGGCATCAGTGGTAATTCGTGCCATAAGCCGACGTTATTCAGCTCGGTGTAAGTAAAATTCGTGCTATATTTAGCAAACTTGGTTCTACTAATTCGATCTCATTGAGTACAACACATATTCCTTTCTCCTTGTTTATCATGATCACATCTCATCCATAGTTCATATCTGTCCCTCATCAGTTAAATGGATGTATTGCAGATTGCTTAATAGCTTGAGCAACTTGGCTCTTCACTTCCCAACCATCACTGACGGTGGTGCATCTACAAAGGGTATGCTTGTCCATAAGGACTAACAATTCATCACTAGTAGTGATTAGCATTAAATGCGGGTATACACTGATGGTATTTGGCTAATAAGCCCTGTCTGAAAATTCTCGAACAATTAAACTGGTGTGGTTTACAGTCACAGTGGCTGTATAATTTCTCCAGTTGCAGTGGTCTGACTAACGGCTTCCCAAGGTTGCATAGGTTTCTAATCTTAAGGTTTGTATGAAAAAGTTTGAAAAACATTTTTTTTTGGTATACATAATAAAAACTAAAAAGTAGTAGTTGCAGTTGCAGCACTTGCTCTGTCAAGTGCGCAAGGCAGATGGAAATTTAGTGGTTTACTTGTCATAGCGCTTGCAATAGCAAGTGCGCCATGCAGGTAGAAATTCTGGTTCAGTAATTACCGGTCTCATTGACTCTACGTCGTCGAGTATGGCTACATGATAATGTAAGCATTAACATCCTGTTCATATATATAATCCGTCAAGGTTCCAAGGTTACTCGCATCGAGTCCACATAACTAGTTTCAATTAAAAGTCATACACCAAAAAAAGGCGAGTGGTCAATGACACACCCCACATACTTATAACATATCTTGTCTAACATCCAAGGTAAGTACATAACATAGTAAGCAAAAGTCTTCCACCAGCGGTCTCGTGGAGTTCAGGGTACTCATGCCCTATCTCTCCCTTGCCTCTATGGGCTCCAGCATCAGTAGATGTCTGGCCATCCTGACCGCCTCGTGGTACTCCAGGTCCTCCAACTGAGGTCTTCTGAGTATTCCTTGGTGGCCTGTAGTTACGGCTCTCAGGGTTCAACCAGCACTCGACTCCCGGTGGCCCTCTTTCTTGCAGCACCGACACTCAACTTTGCGGCCATTGCAGTCGACCCAGGATGGTCCTTCCCACAACGCTTACAATAGAAATGGCGCTGGGGCTGTCCGGTGCCTGATGGTAGCATTTAGCTTAAGTTAAAATCTGATGATATAAAGGTTAAGGTCACAATCGAATTTAAGAGGTAGGTATTCTCACCTTAGGAGGTGCAGATCTCAGAGGCTGAGCATCTATAGCTGGGCCGGTCAAATGAAGGATGGGCTCTTTCCCCTTATCTCCCTGGTGCCCTTACTGCGCTCTCTTCTGGAAAAACTTCCTGTTAAAGGTTTCGGGTCAGCATTCGTAAGGTATTTAATATGGTAAACAATTTAGAATGGGATGAGTCCTTACTTTCCCTTCTTCTGGCTATCGCCTGGAGATGCTCCTCCACCCTCAGACTCTCCCTCAGGGTTCTTTCTTTTCTTGGCCCCGAGAGTCTCTCTCCCGAGTCTGGAGCATTAGCTCCGTCCTCGAGGCAGCATCATAAACATTCCTGGAATCTCATTGGTAAATTCTCACAAAGTTAATCGGTTATGTAGTAAGTAAGGATTTATGGCTTCCATGTTAATACCTGGATGGTAGTGTAGAGGGTAGCACCCATCACCATCTGTATGCGAAACAACAATCCCCCCGGAACTTTTCGACCTTCACGGTCTCTGAGTAATCAACTCCCGGGGATAAAGTCCAGCAGACCGATGAATCGAGCGTAGTACTCATCCACGGTCAGACCTCCTGGGATAATGTCTCGAACTCATGGCGCTTCTTCTGCTTGAGATGTGCTGGGTAGTACTTCCCCTCAGCAATCGACAAAGGCAGCCCACGAAAAATCGGGCGTAGCCAGGTGATGGTCCTTGACCAACCTCCACCAAGTGCTGGTTGCATCCTCAGATGGAAGCAGCAATGACAACCTTCTGGTTGGCAGGTTACTTGTAAAGCCTCGTAGGCCTTTCATGTTCAACTATGAATCGTTCCAAGGCTACGGGGTCTGGCTCCCCTGAATATGTAGGTGGTCGGGTCTCGCTAACTGACTTCAGCCAGTTCGTTTCCCTGGGCTGTGGCGGGTGGGCTGGTGCTCCTCCAATTTGAGTACCAAGTGTGCGAGAACGGCAGCAATCGTCTCAGCAACTCCTGGATTCACGGGGTCACCGCCCCCCCACCTACATTACCACCCCCCCCTTAGTTCCCCCAAACATCTATAGTACAATATGTCACATAAATACTCGGTAATTACCGTACACAACCAGTAGATATTGAATGCTTTAAGGCTAATCTATCACGCAATTTGCGTTACTAGACACAATATCTCTTAAGACGAGTCGTCTCATACCTCACAAAACGTTTCCATAATTTCCCAAGTCCTAAGCTCACTGTTTAACCTATTTCCTCGTCCAGAGCAGTACTCCGCGCTCTGAACCACTTTTGTAACACCCTTCTCCATAATCACGTAATAATATCTCACGTAGCAATAAATAAAACGTCTTACACGGAAGAAATAAAATACTACGTTCACTCGGGTGTCACCAGCCTACTTGCCCATGCGAGCGCGAACTAAGCCAAACTACACCACTTCAACATAAACAAACTGCTAACCGCCGTGATAACGAGAAAACTCCTATACATCATACTAAGTCCATAAACCATAAATGTCGACAAGTGAGCGTCTACCCAATCCCGAATATATATACTTACCATATTACAATTCACCATCTTCATTGTTATACAAATAAACTCCCTGTGTTGGTATTAAGTAAACTCTAATTACCCTGTTCCCGCACTTCGGCTTTGGCGATAATCAACACACCTGCATATGGTGTAGCGATAGCGATAGACGCTGAGTATGCCGGGCCTGGACCCTAATGGTCACTTAGTCATTTTAACCATCTTATTATGATTGGTTTCATGCCTTTCCATTTACAGTTTATAAACAATACTGTAATATACATGTATAAATATACATCATCATCCATCCAAACAATCATAACACTTAACCATCCCATCCAATCCAAACATTCATTTAACATCTCAAACAACAATTGTATATCGAACGTATCGAATAATTACAGTATAATGTACAATGTACAATCGCCGTAGCGTACAGTTTCCATAGTTAATTTACCTTGGCCTTTAAGGCCCCATCCAACCATGTTTAATTAATACCAGTTGGGCGTCATGTTAAGACAACCCGATAACCTCACCATGGACAGTAGTCCTCCCGTACACACAAAGGTGCTCATTTCGCCAGAGGTCCGGAGGCCCCTGACTATTCTCTTTGTCTCGTAAGACGTCCATATAAAAGCCGTAGCCACCTGACCCACGATCCAAATAGGGCTCGTTGGGTATAAACCTGGAGCGGAACCCGAACGGGAACCTCAGTGATCACAAATGGCACCAAGTAGTTCGTAACTACCGGGATTCCTCACCTCAACTCATACATCTCTCTCTCATAAGTTTAAGATATGCTCTTATCTTATGGAGAATATAATTATAGTTAGCTGCCCAATGGGTCTCACGCATACCTAGAAGTAATCTAGGTCATATTCATGTGTCGAGATCCATGCTCTAGATGCGCCGTAATGTCGTCGACAACTGTTTTCCTATAGTGTTTTACTTAGGTTGCCATATACTTATATTAATACTATGGTATTATTCAAGTACGCCTTGTCATCACAATAACGTATATGTATGTTATATATAAGTCGATCTAGTTTGACGTAGTGTTAGTCCCGTAGGACGCTGTGCATAAATAATTAATGCAGTAGACACAATCACATACATGTATCCAAAACACTTAACACACAGTGTGATATCAAACCAAATCTGAGCCAAGGAGTTTCCTTAGGACAACTCGGATCAAACCCCTTTACATACCGTTCACCAAGACCTGGATGCGCAGTGTAGACCACTAGTCATCAGCGCGTCCGTCTGAAGTATGATCTAAACGGAATAAAACTATAAGTCAGTCCCCCATGACTAACTACATCCGGTATTTCCGAATAACAAGTACCCGACAGTTTATCCCCTGATTTCTATAGTTATTTGTTACGGGTTTTTTTTTTCTAAACCGGTCGGCTTTGTTACTAAAACTCATATGTCAAAATATTTCGACTGTTTAAGTTTAATTCGTTATATTTCTTAATCTTATCGACCATTAAACTTAGGTATACAACCTATAGTTGCATGTATGCATTATTATATTATTACATTGTATTATTTTCATACTGTATCATTTTCCCACCATCCATTATAATACATTGTATTATATTATCCATTATTAGCAATTATATTTGCATTCAAAACTCATAACTTATAGTTGTACTATTTTTTTTAAATAACCACCACCATTATATTATATGGTTTCCAACCATTATATCCCTCCCTGTATACATTTTTTGTTGTATGTATATTTACCAATTAGGTAAGTTCCATGAGTTATAAAATATCTCTACATTATAGCTACATTTCTCATCATTAGATGATTATTCCCATTAGTATGTTATTATACAACCTTATTAAGATGTGATTATGATCCTAATATATGTAACATTTTATGTTGTATCTTACAACTCCTAAGGTTTAATCAATAAATCTTAGTTATAAATCCCATTTATATATAGTTTGTCACATATTTAATGTGAATATCCTTACTTATTAATTCCAGCTAAACTATAATTGTTTTATAACATTTATAAACATAGTAACCATAGTCTAAAATTCATTTTCCACCTTTAATTATTCGGTACAGCCCTTTAATTTATTTAAATTCCATTTTGACCACATAACATTAAATGTTACCATATACTAATATCTAATATGATACTTTTATTTCCTTTAATTTATAACCTATAGTTTTTATACAAAACTAAATATATTGCCGCATGGGCACATATGTGAAAACCTTATTCTTTTCATAATCCATAGTTTCCTTTATTTACAAAAATCACCACATTATTATACCATGTTATATATATCATATTAATATACATTTTAACTTAAAATGGTTTGATACCTATGGTTATATTTTTTGTAAATTCCGAACCAGACCCCACCAAATTCTTATAATTGCCATTTGGCCCAATTTATAACATATAGTTTTATAATATCATTAAAAACTATATATTATACATATATTCTTATTAATACTTTATAATAAATCACTAAAATCAAAATTTCACCAAAGGGTGATAATTACCCTTACTAACCCATACTTTCGGTATTACAATTCCACCAACATATATTTCTCCAAAGAGTCATAATGACATAATAATACATATTATACATATATAGTTTATTTTAATTCCAAAATCAACCCAATAAATTCCTAAAGCCCATGGGTGTTTTAATACCATTTTACACCCTTAATTTTCGGTAATAACATATTTACCACATATGTTATAAAATTGTTACAAATACTATTCTTCTTATTATAAAACCTTAAATAAGTTATCTAACTTATTTAATTGGTCAAAACCTACATCCAAGGTCAAGGTTGACCACCTTAATATTTCCTTGACCATCAATAACCATATATTACAGTTTGTACCCTTATTTTTCAGAAGTTACCATTTAACCCAAAACTTTATAATCTTATAATTTTTATATAAACTATTTAAATCTCTAATTTTTGGCTTAATTAATATATAGCCCCCAAATTTAATTTATTTACACTATAACCCCAATTCCTTACGGTAATTTATATTTAGCACCTAAACTTAAATAAAAGCTTATAAATGCATAAATAAAATGGCCTAAAGTACATGGCCTTATTACAAACATTAGCTTATAAAATAAATTACACATAAATGCCCAAAAGTACTATAAACTCTCGGCCCTTACCACATCTTTTCAATAATTATCAATTTTCACACATAATGTCTTAAATTGTGACAATTAATTAATTAGTTATAAAAATTTACTAAACCATTCTTAATCACCTTAAGGTCAAAATAGACTCCTTAATCATTAACCATTCACTAGGCACATTTATATACATATGTATAACACATCTTTAATATACCAAGTGTAGGTTTAAGTGATTATAACCTTGTTTTTGCCTAGTTAAGGCCTTGTTTGGCCCCCGCCCTGCTTAGGATAAAATTTCCAACAGCATCATTTACATGTTTTCAAACAGCAATTAAGGCATGATTAGTCTCCATGCAAGATCTAACCATAAGAAGTGTTTAATGTCAATTTTCAAGGTAAAATTTACCTAGAATACCAAAGCAAACAAGGTGCTCTTCGGCCTGTATTTACACTAGGAAAAGAGCATCAAAAGAGCTACTAAACCAAGCTTTAAACTGGTATAACTCAGATTAGAAGATGGCTAATTTTTACCTTGTTTAAAATGCCTAAAATGGTGTTTTTGGCTTGGATCTGGCTATACTTGAAGTTCTTGATATACCAACTGAATAAGTATGTTAAGAAGAAGATAATAAGGCTAGGAACAAAGTTCACAGCCGAATTTGAAGGGAATCAAAGATATGTGCTTAAAGCACATTTTTATACCTTAAGAACAAGATTAGATTTCTCCACCTTCTTCCTTGTTAATGCCGAGATACACCCTCCATTTAACCTCCAAAACAACCTAAGAACATGATTGATGGAAGTGGTTGATGCTTAGCTCCATGGAAAGATGAAAGAATTGTGAAGAAAAAACATAAAATGGCTTAATAAGCTTACCTATGTCAATTGTTGTTCTCTTCTGAATATGGAGCATTCCCATGGTTTGGAGAAGCAAAGAGAGGATGAATGATGAGTGTGGTGTCGGCTGGGAGCAATCAAATGAGGTAATTAAGCTAACTTTGCCTTTTAAGTTAATATATGTTATTTTATGTAATAGTAAATGATGACTCACCTAATTAGTTAGATATTTTGGGTTAAAGCTGAATGTGCTGTCTTCCATGCTCCTGGCTGCCGACTTCATAAGGGTTAGAGTGGTCATTAATTGACCATTGACCATACTAAGTCAATTTTGCTTAAAAATGCACTATTTGGGGTACTATTCATACCAAATTGCCCATTTTGATTTTTATTTTAAAACTTTGATTTAGACTTATAATATAGTCTATCATGTCAAATTAATGATATAAAGGATATACTCCAGTCTTAAAATGACAAAAAGTCATTATCTTAGAGCTCATACACAAAAACGTGCTTTAAGGTGTTTTAGTGCACATTTTGTGTCACAGGGTGTTTCTGAGCTCAGTTTTCTTTGAGAATTGTTTTGTTGTGTTCCTTACATGATATTTGATCATGGAATCCAATTTTATATCATTTAGAGGTCATTAGACCTTTAAGGTTTCTTAGAGCACATTTTTGCCCTACTTGACCTTGAACGATGAAAATGCTTGTTATTTGTGTTGGAGTGTTGTCCAATGATTGTAATATGTTTATTAATGTGTTAATAATCTTAGGACAAAGTTTTAGGTCCTAAGAAGTTCATTTGGGTATTTATTTACCCTAAACAGTCAAAGGGTGCAATATCTTGCTTTGTGTTGACCACTGTTGTTCTCAGTTGACTTTTAAGGCATGTTTAGGCCTTAATCAATGTGATTAGATGTTTAATCCATGTTTTATTAGTTTGGGGTATTTCACAAAGCCCCCAATTTCTTGTTATTTATATTATTCTTTTTGTGTGTAAGTAGAAATTAAACTAGACCCTGCCTCCTTTGGTTCGATACTCAGGGAATACTCCGAGATTTAAACTTGCTATAATCGACCGGTACACTTGCCGTTAGGTTAAACCCCCAACAACAATTTACCGTTAGGTTTGACCCCAACAACAACCATAACTGGTTATTTTTACAATAAGTTCATGTTCGTGTGAACAATACTCGTTCACGTTTCAAAACCCTTTGTTCAAGTTTTATCTCATATTGTTCAGATTCACAGTACTAGTTGTTCAAGTTTTAAAACAGCTTTTTCAAAAAGTACTTCATTCATATAAACCATCATCATTGTCCAAGTTTCTAAAATCTTTGTTCAACTTTTGAAACTCCGAGTTTAAGTTTTTAGACCCTTTGTTCAAGTTTCTAAATCATTGTTCAAGTTTCAAAATCCTATGTTCAAGTTGTATTTCATATTGTTCAGATACGCAGTACTAGTTGTTTAAGTTTTAAACCACTTTGTTCAAAAAACTTCATATTGTTCTTTATTTTTAAAATTTCACATTTATATTTGAAAAAAAAGTATTAACTGTTCGATTTTTGAACCATATGTTCAACTATTCTTCACAAACTGTTCACAAATGTGATACTAGTTGTTCATCAAAAAAATATAAAACAGTATCATATAATATACCATAATTATTGGTTCCAATTTTTTTACAACAAGTTCATGTTCATATAAAGAAAACTCGTTGTTCAAGTTTCAAAACCCCTTGTTCAAGTTTTGAAATCCTTTGTTCAAGTTTTGAAATCTTTGTTCAAGTTTTATTTCATATTGTTCAGATACGCAGTACTAGTAGTTCAAGGTTTATTTAAACCCCTTTGTTCAACAATTACTTCATATTGTTCTTTCTTTTTTAAATTTTACATTTATATTTGAAAAATAAAGTTTTTTTTTAACCATATGTTAACCTATTCTTCATACACTGTTTACAAATGTGATACTAGTTGTTCATCGGAAATTATAAAACAGTATCATATAACATACCATAATTATTGGTTTAAGATTTTTTACAACAAGTTTGTTGTTCGTATACATGATACTCGTTGTTCAAGTTTTATTTCATATTGTTCAGAAATATAGCACTAATTGTTCAAGTTTTAATACAGTTTGTTCAACCATTAATAAACAATCAAACAAAGTTAATGTTAACAATGATACTTACGGTTGACCATGAAATCATTATCCTTGTCCATGAATTGGTAACCCTCCAAAAACAAAGTGCTTTATATTCTTCCCGTGCCGCCGATACTGAAATAAGAACATTAACACAAAATTCCGGTGTGAAATAGGGACTATTACTATTTTCATATCGTTTAAATTTAACAGCTTATCATTTTAATTTATAAAAAAAAATCTGCAAAAACAATAGCGCTTCAATCATATTTGCCACTAATACTTGTAGAAATTGAAATCACCACAAGAGAGAATGTTGATGTCGAACAACTTTGATCCCAAAAAATGGTGGAAATTGAAGAAAATAAAAAAATCTGCAAAAGCAATACCGCTTAAATTATACTTGCCGCTAATACTTACTTGTGGAAATTGGAATCACCGGCAGAGAGGATGATGTGATGTTCAACAGCTTTCGACCCAAAAAATGATGGAAATTGAAAAAATAAAAAATCTGTAAAAACTATACCGCTTCAGTTATGCGTGCCGCTAATACTTATATATGGAAATTGGAATCACCAGGAGGGAGAATGTTGATGTTGAACAATTTTGAACCCCAAAAAATGGTGGAAATTGGAATTTCCAGTAGAACAAAACAGCTTTCTACCCCACGAAATGGTGTAAATTGGAATCACAGAACAGAAAAGCTTTCAACCCCAGAAAATGGTGGAAATGGAAATTGGAATCACCAGAGAACCGCTTTCGACCCCCAAAAATATCTTATTCTTCGTAGACCAGAGCGCTAGTAGAGTAGCGGCAAGTAGAATTGAGTTTGTGGTAATTACGACAAGTATGAGCTTGCTGATTTGCTCCTAATTTACTGTTGATGAATTATTTCACTTCTAAACGATTGAGCATTGTACTCCTGCATTTCTAAGGTATGTTATAATAGTTTTTACCTTCTTAAAACACACTACTTCGCCTCTACGTTCGTTGCTTTCATTATTATGTTTTGACTATCACATTTGCACAGCCTTAGAAATTGTAATTTAATTATCTAAATATACAATTGTAGTGACGATTTTTTATACTATTATTTTCTCTTTTCTTAAACATAGTTAATCTGATTGGATTCCTCACGTTTGTTCATCACCAAACTATTACGCTCCTCTACAATGATAAAACACTGATCAAACTGATGCATCTCGTAGACCCCACTACAGTGATGAATCATTAAACTGTTACATCTCGTACACCAGATTGAATACACTCGGACTATATAGGTTTTTACTATCAAGCATTATTAGGGCATAGCTTGCAAATATAATATTTTATCTTCTCACCTTCAGTTTGTAGCATTCAAAGAATAGCTTGCAATATAACATTTTATCTTCTCACCTTCCTTTGAACGCCTTATTCCCCTTCAAAATGAAGTAGACTTCCTTTTGTTCATCCTCGCTATGACTGACAAAGATGTTAACTCAACAATCTTAACAGTCCATATTTTACTCTTCATCATAATAGTTCTCCTGTCTTGATTATTGCTTTATTAATTCTTCAGTTTGCCCTGGTTTTTTACATGTGACACTAAACAATATTTTAAAGGAAATCAGATGGCAAACTCATGGATGTACAATGAAAAATTGGACAACAAGTTTCTTGAGGGAGTTGACGAATTCTGCAATGTTCTGGTCGATAATCTGACTCCTGCCAATAAGGGATACATATTTTGTCCTTGCATGGACTCTAAAAATGTTGGTTGCAAAGTACTATATAGCAAAGTATATAAATATATGTAAAGAATAGGCAAGTGCACCTAATCGATGTAGTACAACAAGTGTTGTATCAACAGGGAAATTGGTCCTAACTTCCTAGTCTCGGTAATTAGTAATTGAAATAAAACAGATAATGGGGGTTTAGCCAGTGGCAAGCTTGATGATTCGATTCAAGACAAATTGCAAAACAAACAAGGGAACTAAAATCTGTTTTTAATGGATTGGGATGGAATGCACCCTAGGATGGTTCTTATCGCCTAATTTCACCCCAACTTCACTTTCAAATCCACTTCACTCAAGTTGAATTTTGGGACTAGATTAATGACTTTCCAAATCATAGAAGAGTCAAATCTTACTTAACTACTTCAAACTCCCTACTCAAGTGGGGTTTAAATCACTAAGTAACATTAATTGTAAGTCCACAATAAAGCCCCAAATTTCACTAGCTAATCAAGATAGCATAATCTAGGGTTCTCTCTCTCTTTGGTCATAATCCCCAACTCAAAATCATGTGTTGGGAAACCTCCATAAATGACATAAATGATCAAGTTATAACATTAATTAAGCAAGAGAGAGAAACAAACTATCATAAATGAAGTGTAGGTTTAAAAGTTGCTTTCTCCCTCAAAATCGCCCTCTCTCTCTGTGTTTTGAGTGTCTAAATGTGTGGAAGTGTAATGTGGAAGAAAGCCCCAAATTTGAGCAATTTATCAGCAGGTTTTACGTCCGACCGAGGGTCGATCCCGTGGGTCGGTCGGCCCTCTGGAGACGAAGGCACGTGCCATTTTTAAGTTTTGACCGACCCAGCCTGGGTCGGTTCAGTCCTGAAAGCAAATTCGGTCCCTAGAACTTCCGACCGACCTACCTTGGGTAGATCCTATGGGTCGATCGAGACCAGTGGTGATTTGCTCTAACTTGCGCGGGGCCTAGAATCCTCGTTATGGCTCGGAATTGCTCCCCGTTTGTGACGTTGGAAATCATGAGGGGTGGAGAATCTGTTGATGCACTCCACTGCCTTAAAAGTACCCAAAAGTATGCTCAAAATGAGCTTTTATCTATCAAAAAGATCAAACTCTATAAGTTCACTATTAATCACAAAATCACTCTATTAAGTGGTGAAATAGATGCATCAAGTAAAATGAAGGTGAATAAAGACCTTAAAACAACATTATTTCACCACTTATCAAAAAACTATTTGAAGTATCAAGGGATAAAAAAAAAAAAGGAACATCTGATTTGTCATGGTTTTATGAAAGACTATGAAGATATAATCCGGTGGCATGGTCAAAGGGCGGTAGATGTCATGTGTTGAACAAGACTCTAGTGAATATAATCAAACAATTGCGGTCGATGACCACGACACAGTAGACAATGAACCAGATTACGATGACATTGCTGCAATGCTGGAAGATGTTGAACAAGAGTTTTACAATAGGCCAGACACCTATGAGACTTTGTTGGATTCATCTAAAACACACTGTATTCGGGTTGTGATCCTACAAAGTTGAGTGAATTGAGCGTAGTCTCGAAACTCTTCAATCTAAAATTGAAATATGGTTGAAGTGATGTGAGTTTCACTGCTCTCTTATAGCTGATGAAGTGCATGCTACCTTAGGATATTGTTTTACCAACATCGACTTTTGAAGTAAAAAAGTTGATGTGTCTAATGGGTATGGAGTACAAAAAGATCCACGCTTGTCCATCTGGTTGTATTTTATACTGGAAGAATGATGAGTTTGTTGATAGATGTCCAGAATGTGGGGAATCACGTTATACGAGGAAAACCCAAAATGAATGCGCTGGTTGTAAGGATAGATCCTCTACTAAAGTGTTGTGGTATTTGCCCATAATTCCATGATTGAAGTGTCTATTTGCAGTTTAAAAAGATGTGGAGAATCTAAGGTGACATTCGACGCATAGAAAAAATGATGGAAAATTGAGACATCCGGCTGATGCGTCCCAGTGGAAAAACATTGACATAAAATTTCTCACTTTGGTAGCGAGCCAAGAAACCTGAGACTTGGTCTGTGTACTGATGGGATGAACCCTCACGGTACATTGAGTAGCATACACAACACGTGGCCGGTATTATTGATGATCTACAATCTACCCCTGTGGTTGTGTATGAAACCTAGACACATTTTGTTGTCACTTTGGATATCTGGTCCAAAACAATCAGGCAACAAAATAGATGTTTTTTTTACAACCATTGATAGAGGACGTACAACTCTTGTGGAATGAAGGGGTCATGGTGTATGACTCATTTGGAAAATAGAATTTTAATTGCGTGCTATGTTATATTGCACAATCAATGACTTTCCTATGTATGGTAATCTTTCTGGTTACACAGTCAAAGGTGCATGTGCATGTTCTATTTGTAATGAGCATACATCAAATATCCGCTTGAAACATAGTGCTAAGAATATTTACATGGGTCATCGAAAGATGCTTCCAAAGGGCCACAAATATAAGAAGTCGATTGAGTTTGACGGAAAGACTGATCACAGTGTATCTCTTCCTCCTTTACTAGGTTCAGAGGTGTATAGAAAGGTACATGATATTGTTAACAACTTTGGTCCATCGAAAAGAAACACCGAGAAAAGTGTACGGAAAAAAAAGTCAATCTTTTGGGAACTTGAGTACTGGCAACATTTAGAAGTCAGACATTGTATTGATGCAATGCATGTAAAAAAAAATGTTAGAGAAAGTGTTACCGGGACCCTCTTGAACTACCAGGAAAGACAAAAGATCACATAAAGGGAGAAAAGATTTGATTGATTTGGAAATAAGACAAGATCTTTGGCCACACGAATGTAGAAAACGCACGTTCTTGCCTCCTGCATGTCACACATGTCAAAACAAGACAAACATAGTTTGTGTAGTATCCTCCACAATATCAAGGTGCCATCAGGGTATTCGTCTAACATAAGAAATCTTGTATCAATGTCTGATATGAAATTAGTTGGACTGAAATCCCATGATTATCATGTGTTAATGCAAGGCTTTTTACCCGTCGCAATTTATGGGATCCTACTTGATGCGGTGAGAAACAAAATCACCAACCTTGGCATGTTTCTTAAAGCAGTTTCTGCTAAAGTTCACGATGTGGATAATCTAGACAAATTACAAGCTGATCTTGTTGTCACAATGTGGCAGTTGGAGATGTATTTCCTCCTTCATTCTTGACATCATGGTTCATTTATTGGTTTCATTTGGTCAGAGAGATTAAAGAGTGTGGACCTATATATCTTCGTTATATGTATCCTTTTGAAAGATACATGGGTATATTGAAGAAAAAAAATGAGAATCGTCGTCATCCTGAAGGAAGTATTATAGAGGGATATATAGCAGATAAAGTTGTTGATTTTTGTAATCACTATCTGGAAGATGTTGAATCCATTAGTCTTCCTAGATCTAGACATGAAGGAAGACTCCAGGGATACTATACCGTTGGGAGAAAAATGAAGAGAATTGATATTGAAACCCTTAACAAAGCTCACTTAGTTGTGCTGAGTCACATTGAAATTGTAGAACCGTATTTTGAAATGCACCTGACCCTGCTCAGGGCACAAAATCCAACAATGAGTGACATCAGACTAAAAAAGGAGCAGATAAAAACACTTGTGAAATGGTTCAAGGATAAAGTTTTTTTAGAACAGTCAACTAATGCTAGCATTAGTGAAGACATTGGCACTTGGTCATAATCTTGACGTTGTTTCATACGAAGGGTATGACGTAAATGGCTACACTTTTTATACGGAATGACAAGATCAAAAACTAATGAATAAAACAGTGGCATCAATGTGGTTGCTTACCAGAGTATATACAATGTTAAGGGAATGGATCAAAATCCAGTGGAGTTGAAACAATCATTACGGTGTTATACAAGATATTTTGGTTCTAAATTACACCACATATGAGACTTGTGTGTTTCGATGCAGCTGGATTGACAACAGACATGGTTACCGTTAGGAGAAACATGGTATGAAACTGGTTCATCTTGGTGGTGCAACACCCACAGTTGAGCCGTATGTTATTGCAACTAAGGCAAAACAGATATATTACATTTCTGACCAATCTAATCCTAGATGGTCCATTGTACTTCAAGGAAAAAGAGGAATAGTTGGTGTGGATGGTGTGGTCAATGAGGATGAATAAGACATGCAAGATGAAATACCAAGTCTTTTGATTCAAATACCAGAGTTGGACCATATTTCAAATTTTGTGCTGTCAGACCATGGCGAAGAAATGTGGATTGATTAATGTGAGCTTATATCTTCATTTTTTTTATAGTTTGTTTACATTTTCATTATTTATTTCCATCAATGACATTGAAAAGTTTACTTATGTTTACATTTATTGATAGTTTTGTTTCTGTATTTATAATTTATTACTTACATTTATCTGTTAATTAACCAAATCTTCTATTTATATGCATGCAGGATTCAAAATGGACACCGATATGGATAATCCAGACTTCTATTGTGATGAGGATCTGGGTTTGATGGACTATGAACCGTCACAACAGCTGCCACTTCAGTAGCCACCTGAGCAGTGTACACAGCAGCAACCACAGGAGCAGCGTACATAGCAGTAGTGTACAGAGCAGCAGCCACAGACAGAGAAATCGCTAAGCAAATGAAATGGTAGGGGGCCGAGCAGAGGGGTGAGGTTGAAGAAAGATGCAAATATTGATCTAGTTTAGGATCAATACTTTAGAAGCTGGGGAAACTGTCGAGCTGAGTTCGCAAGCATGTTAGGAAATCTTGCGAAGTTCTGTTGCTCAATTAATAAATTGTGGAAAGACGAGGAGGAGGAAGTGAAAGAATCAAATGTGGCAACAAGTAACAAGGTACAAAATAACCAGATGAAAGCACGGGCGACATTTCTTTCACTTATTTGACAGGAACGGGCGAGGCAGTTCAGATCTTACTTGGTGGTTAACTGGATCAGGAATCGTGTGACGTGCCACCATGGATATTTTATGATTGCATGATCACAGAGAAGAATGGAAAGAGTTCTTACAAGTTTCACATGTCTGAGTATTTCATTCAACTAAAATTTTATAACACCAATATGTGTATATATTGTTTAATGAATAATTTAATGATTTTTATTAATAGGAGGTTCAAGAAAAGAAAGGGCAGACCAAAAAATATTCATTAGTAGTATATGGGCCGGAAGGGATACATTGTAGCATTCCCAAGTGGAAAGATGCTGGTTGCTCACAAAAAGAATGATGACGACGCTGAAGTTCCCATCGACAATGTTATGAAGCCAACCGAACTCAGCTCTACGTGTTGGGTCACTCAAGAATAGATAAATATGGGAAGATGGTACCACCCGCGACTAGAGACAGCAGAGTTGGCTGCTCAGATTGTATGTGTTTAACTTGTTCAATAATAACAGTTTTGTTTAAAAGTTTATTTTTTACGATTTATAACTTATTGCTTATTTTTTTTGAATCATCTTACTAGGCTGAAGCCTCCCATCGAGGGGAGTTAGATATATTTGCTCTATCGAGTCAAAATGATCCACTGAATCAAATTCTTGGAGTAAAGGATCATCCTGGAAGGGTTAAAAGGTTTTGGGGACAAGTGCGTCAGAAGTTTGTATATCAGAAGTCCACCTCAAGAGGTTTGACCAAGCATGAGGTGTCTACACCTGTAGATCAAAAAGTGGCTGAGACTGTTTCTAAACTATGAGGGAACGAAACCAACAAGCTGATCTAACCCGACCGAATCTTCATCAAGCTGTACCGCCCCTTCTGATCCGTATCCATTTGCTAATCTGAAGGTTAGTATGTCTCTAATAATCTTGTTGTTTATGGTAATGTTTGACTGAAATACTAGCCTTATTCACATTTAAATTGTGATTTTACTTATTTAAGGAACATAAACATGTCGGCTACAATCACGCTTGATGGATATCCTGCGGATGCTGCATACGGTACCGTGATACAATCAGGACCAACTTCATTGATTAATCTCAAGCGTCTTCCTCCATTATATGCTAGAGTAATCCTGCAGACCTCATTGACGGATTTGAGAATGCTTTTTTCCCATGGATATTGATGGCAAAGTCACACTTTTGAGGGGAAGGGTGCTATTGTACCATTGAAATACCCTAATTAATTAACATTTAATCAATTAAATTAAGGCCTAAATATGCCTTAAAACCAATTTAAAAACAACATGGTCAACAAAAGCAAATATTGCACCCTTTGACCATTTAGGGTAAATATATACCCAAATGAACTCCTTAGGACCTAAAATTTTGTCCTAAGCATTATAACCCTTAAATGAACGTACTAAAATTATTGTACAACACTCCAACATAAAGAATCAGCACTAACATGCTTAAAAGTCACTTAGAGTAAAATGTGCTCTAAACAAGCTTTAAGGTGTGGAGGGTGATTTTCGGTATGAGGGGGGGGGGGGGGTCTATCTAAATGGTCTGACTGAAAAGCCTAGATCCTAAAATGCCATTCTGTGGAGGGTGAAACCTGTCACCTTGGCATCCCTCAAATACCTACTCTATCGTCCGTCTTTCCCAGAAAGCATAAGGGGAATGCTAGTGAGCACTACACCCGCTCTCAATGGGCCCCCCGCGGACTTATGCCTCTATAAGGCGGAATTGACTAGAGTCGCCACCTAGTTTGACCTAAACAACTAGGAAGGAAAGGGAAAGATGGTTCTAAGAACCGTTAATTGACTCTGTGATTTGTTGCCTATGGATAGGACTTATCTGATCAAGCCAGAGATTCTGTGTGGTTTGCACTGGGTTACACCCCTTAGAAGTGGCAACGACCACGACTTCGGATTGGTGCCCGAGGAAACCTCGGTCTCCAATTGTCGGGATTGCCTTCTTTAAAACAAACCTTTTTAGAGAGATTCATTTAAAAGCCAAGGATAAGATTAGGACGAGGAGAGAGAAAGAGAGTGGATGAGGTGAGCTTTTTGTCAAGCTAGCACCCAGAAAAGGGATGGGTGAATTCGGATGAGTGTAGAATGAGAATTGGGAAAAGTCTGAGGTTGAGTGAATAGACAAGACTTAGTGTCTGATGGTTTGAAGTTCGTGGGAGCCGAAGAAGGTTTGAGCGTTTTGAGAGATGTGAGAGCCACCGTAGAGGGGGAAGGGGTTTTTTTGTTTGGAATGGGGTCGCACCCTAGATGGGCTGCCTACGTACTCAACTCCCTATTGAGATCAGAGCTTACGTAGTTCAGAGACCTTTAGGATGGCTGGGCTTTTGAGGTGATCGAGGGTTAGAAGTGGTTGTTTGGAGAGGAGATAGCTGAGTGCAAAGGGAATTTTGATTGATGTGGGGTCGCACCCTGTGTGGGTTGCTACGTACTCAACTCCCTGTTGAGATCAGACCTTACGTAGTTCACTGTTTTTGGAGATTTGGGAGTTTTGGGGTTTTTGAAGGAATTAAGTTTTGACCTTTTGGGTCTTTGAAGGGTCAAAGAGGTTTTGTGGTCGTTTTTGTAAGGTTTGACAGATTGTCTGGTTCATTTTGGAGTTTGAGGTGTGAGAGTCTGTGAGATGCTCAACTCTATGGGACATTTAGATTCTTGAAATGATGAAGTCTGTGAGACGCTCGGGTCTGTGAGATGTTTGAGGTTTGAAAGGGTTATCAATTTCAAGAGGTTTGGCTTTTTGAGGAGCTAAGGATTTTTGAGGCGTTTGAATTTGATGAGTCAATTGAGATGTTCGAATTTGTAGAACTGTTGAGACATTCGAGTCTATTGAGCTGCTGAGACGTTCGAGTCTGTTGAGCTGTCGAGACATTCGAGTCTGTTGAGCTGCTGAGACGTTCGAGTCTGTTGAGCTACTGAGACGTTCGAGTCTGTTGAGCTGCTGAGACGCTTAGAGGTTCGAGATGCTTGAGTTCTAAGGAGTTTGAGATTTATGATGTTTGGAATTGTTTGGGATTGAAATGATGAGTTGAATTGAATTGGGAATGAAAAGAATTTTGAAATGAATTGGATTGAAATTGAGATTGAATCTAATTGAATTAAGAATTGAATTGGGCTTGAATTGAAATGAATCGGGTTAGAATTGAAATGAAATGGGTTGAATTGAATTGAATTGCATCGGGTTCGAATTGAATTGAATCAGGTTTGAATTGAAATGAATTGGATTGAATTGAATTGGGCTTTAGAAAATGAGTCAGATTGGGCCTTGAAGAATGGCCGAATTTGGTTTGGAAAAAGGGCCAGGTTTGGGCTTTGTAAAATGGGCCGGATTGGGCCTTGGTTTAGGCTTTGTAAAATGGGCCAGATTGGGCCTTGGTTTGGGCTTGATTTTTGGACCAGACATGGGATAGAGATTTGGGCAAAGAATGGGCCTTGTGATTAGGGTCCGATTTAAGATTTGAAATTTGGGGCCGAGTTAGGCTTCAAATTGGGCCTCAGCTGGATGATTTGAAGTTGGGATTGACAGTGAATTGGATGAATTTTGAATTGTGTATGAAGACTGTTTGATGAGTGGTGTGAGATGATTGCTTTTGAAATGTATTTGATGTCAGAAAGATCGATTTGAAGGGTGTTTGATGAATAAGCATGAGAGGGATTGATTTTGAAGAGTGTATGATGTGTGAGTATGAGAAGGATTGATTTTGAAGGATGTTTGATGAGTCAGAAGGATTGTTTTGAAAGAGTGTTTGATGAGTATGAGAGATTGATCTTGTAGTGTGTTTGATGAGAGAGTGTGAGAGATTGATTTTGAGGAGTATTCGATGAGAGAAATCGATTTGAAATTGACTTTTTGGGCTGAATTTGAATTGAGTTTTGGGTTTTGAATTGGATTTTTATTGGTTGAAACGAATCATTGATTGTGGGTTTTATTCTGACAATTATGGATTGTTTGGAAATTTTTATAAAGGAAGGGCATTCCCACCGACCAGACTCTACGGCCCGTTTGAGTGAGAAACATCCCCGGACCTAGAAGCTTCTCTAAACTGGACTCGATGTGTCCATAAATAAGTGGGCAAACCTAAAGGCTATTCTATGGCCATCTGTGCTAAGCTAATCTATCAATTTATAAGATGAAAATGACAAATAAAACGTCCAATGTATAATAGAGCCAGATGTGTATAAACATGCATTCAAAGAATATGTACGAAAGATAGACAGAATAAAATAATCAAATCAACAAATACACAAAATAATGAAATCCAAAACTATAAGAGATAGCACAAATAATAGACAGATTACAACTCATGATAAGAATTAAAGTGTTGAATTTAGAGAGAGCTGCTATGGGGGGTCGCATCGACGCCGCCTCACTCGAGCTGAAGGAGATCCGAAGAGATACACCAACCGTTTTTCACGTTTGAAGGGAGGCTCCAGTAGTCCTAGCCAAGGTCCAGCTCCTTAGTCCCCAAGCGGTTCCTCATTCCTCAAGCAATATGTACATTCCATGGAACACAGACAAGAGACACAAGATTAATTAGTAATGAAATATAAGAGGGTTGATGAAATACCCCTAAATTAATTTAAACTAATTTAAATTAATTTAGGGGATTTCTTTTATTAAACCTTTAATATACTATTAAGTATTAAATTATTTTATGGAATTATGAATATTAATTATCATATGGAGTTATGAATATTAAATTATTATGGGATTATGAATATTAAATTAGTATATGGAATTGTGAAATTTATTTAGGGGTTTTCTCCTATTTAACCCTAATTATTATACATTATTATATAGTATTATGAATTTAATAATAAGATTTATAAGTCAATAAATCTTGGGAAAATTATTAAACACTCCAAATATATTATAAAGATTTTAGGAAGTGTTGGAACATTGTTTGGAAATATAAAAAGTCAATATAAAATTCTAGAAACCTTAAAGCTTATTAAGCCTTGCTAGAGTTGACTTTTTGAGAATGGTCAAACCAGGCCATGAAACCTATACCAAAAAAATAGGTTATGAAAAACCATGAAGATCGATAAAAAGAACGTCAAAACGGATCATCCTAGCCAAAGTTATGCTAGTTTGAAGTTTAGAGCCAAAATTTCATAAGGTGCCACGTGTCACCCTCCTGTGCGTCCCAACACTTAGCAGATCTTTACTTCTCGTTTTTCTCCTCCAGCTAACAACCGATCTAGCCCTAACTTGTGACGGCTGTATCTTCTTCATTACTCAATATTTTTCCAAGCCGTCTTCTTTATTCTCTTCTCCTTAATTCCCTCTTTACAACCATAACTCACATTAAAGCTAATTCCTTGTACATCGTCGGGAAAATCTCTCGCAAGTTGCCATCTTTCAACTCGTAACCCAGATTCCAGTTATACTTCGATTTCAGGTAAAGTTCGACATGCCATAACTTCCTCGTCTTTCAACCAAATCTCGATTGCTTTAGCTTGTTGTGTAGATCTCTAACCCGTCTACAATTCTTATGTTTATGCCCAAGTCTGAATCACACCGTTTAGAAGTTATAGTCGCTCAAAGTTCCGGATTTTTCAGCACATAAAATAATACCGGAAACAGAGAGGTAAACTCGTAACTTTCGGGTCAAATTTCTTCCTGTATAATGCATATTAGATTGAGTTCTTGTTATCATTGTGTAGATCTATGTCCCATCTTTCGATTGAGCCAAAGAACACGGCCTAATTCAATCTGTACCGAAAGTTATAGGGTCGCAAAGTAGGCTACCCAAACACGGTCAAGCTCGAGCCTTTTCCAGTTTCCGGTTTTCGAATTCACCAAATTCGCACAATCCGGTGAGTCTCCGACCAAATTTTTCCGATATTGTTGTTCGTAGTTGTTAATTCGACCTAACCCATGTTCAATTGTGTCAATTACGCTCTAGATTAGGAGAATTTGACGATTTAATAACCGAATCGTATCCTGTTCGAATATAAACCCTAACTCTCGTATTAACCTCGAATCTTGATGAATACTACATGAAAATTGGGGAAATCGGTACCATTAGAACCGGAATTCGATTTCGAATCCATAGAAACAAAACCATTCGATTTCGTTCTGTAGATTAGGAGATATAAGCGGATTAGTACTCGGTTTCGATATTGAGTTCTCTGAAGAACTCGCGCAGCAGGAGCCGTTCGATCTCAGTTAATAGAGATGGACGGCCACGATTAAAACATACGAATTTAAATGTATAAGTTTTTATATTGTTTCCAGGAATAAACCCTAACTTGTTTAATTAATTTAAGTGCCTTCCCGAATGTATTTTGACTTGAAATTTTAACCATAGATTCCTTATTTTATGTAGTTTATTTGATGTAAATTATTATGGATTTGGAGTTTTTAAACATAAGTTATGATTTTTACAAGTTACGGCGTTTCTGGAATTATCTGGCTAAATTAAAAAGATATTTTTATGAAATAAAAATTTTATAATATGTCTAAAAGTTTATAGTTACTGTATATTAAATTTGGGAATTTTTGGGCATGGTAAAGGGTTTTAAAAATTGTGTTTATGAGTTTTTCATAAGAATAACCTATAATATAAAGTTTTTAATGTAATCAAAAATTAAAGTAAGGTTGGTTATTGGACTTTTAAGCTGGGGAAAATAAAGGAAACTAAATTGACATTTTAACAGTAAGTTTATAAATGTTTTTGTATTATCTTTTAAGAGAAAGAAATTATTTACGTATATGTATATTTACTTATTTAAGTAGGAACTTGTATAAATTAAGGAATTTAGTTATCCTACATTTTATTTACTATATTATGGGAGTTGATATTTTTAATTAAACTAAGGGATAAAATAGTAACTTGGGTTAAATTAAGGAACTAAATTAATCTACATTCATATTAATTATATAATATGGTAGTTAATAGACTTAACCGAAACTAAGGGAAAATACTTTATTTTATTAACCATATTTTGGATGTAGGTGTGTGTAAAAGTTAATATAAATAATTAAATACAATAAAACTACATAATAATGTTTTGTGTATAAATCCTAGTATATATATGAATATATACACAGTAAACATAATAAAATTAAATACCTTATAGGAATATAATACGAAGGAATTAATAAGTTAAACTAAACCTCTACATATACAAATAGAAGAATATTATATGAGGTGGTATTAAATTATAGTAATGTATTAGGCTTAAAGAGTTACCTTAAATTTCTAAGATTCATATAAACAGTGTTAAAATACATGTATATATTTAGTCAATGACCCCAATGTAAACCTATAATTGGGTTAAGAAATTAATAAGTTATAATTTAGGAGTATTTGTAATTAGAGTACATAAAGTGTTACACAAATAGATCTTATTATATAATTAATAATAAAATAAATGAAATACTTTTACATTTAAATGTTCTTATTATATAAACAATAGTAAAATAAATGAGTTACTTTTACATCTTCATGTGAAGAGGATAGATAAGTCTAGATTTAATTATTTCTTAATATTTATAGTATTGAGTAATAACTTAATATTTTAAGATAAAATCATTAAAAGGATTATGATATAAAACTATATTATTAAACTATGATTAGGAGATTAATCTAAATAATAATCCTTAAGTTTCTTGGAATTAGTTAAGCCATATAAAATACATTCATTATCAATATTCAGGATGTGAGTTTATAAATAAGTGATGTACATAATAGTTAAAGATTTACAGGAAGGTTTTTAAATAGGAATTTGATACTTAAAACCTGTGAACCTTTTGTCAGATAAAACTAAGTTACATAAGATATTATATGGATATACTTTACGGTAATGGGACATAATGATAGGTTATTTGAATATAAGATATGAGAATTTTCAGAATGGATTATCTAGTAGATATTGATAAAGATACATAGTCAATAAATTGTGAAATAATAGTATAGTATTCTAAGATCAACCCATCATTGGTTATAAAACGATGTCGGTCCTAAAGTAAGAATAAAGGTATTGAGCTTAAGATTATCATTGAAATTCTTAGATTTTATTATATAATATAAATACATTTATGATATAGAGGTCTCAAAAGTCTTGAATGTGAGAATTGTGGTTAAGTATGAATAAAGTGGATATGAATGGACAATTAGCAAATGTTAATCGAACACATTCCCTGATCTTACCACCTTGGGCTATACAAACGTTCTCAGATAACTCAAAGATTATACATAACATTAAGTGAGGGCTTAAAAGATAATTGAGATTTTGAAATAAGAGTAAGGAGTTTATTTAAGCGTAACATAGGCTACAAGTGATTGATGATAGACTACCTTTAATATTCTTCAGAGTACTGTTGATTGTTTACGCAGTTGATTAGAACTGCTACAGCGTTACCCAGGTACGATTTCTCGTACTCAGCTTGTTGTGTTTTGGACTTTATAGAATGTTTTGTACGATTTCTCGTACTCAGCTTGTTGTGTTTTGGACTTTATAGAATGTTTTGTACGATTTCTCGTACTCAGCTTGATGTGTTTTGGACTTTATGGAATGTGTTGTACGATTTCTCGTACTCCGATCTTTTGCTGATTGACTTGTGGAATGTTTTGGAAAACGCTAACCGACTTTAAGAGGAATTTAAAAAAAAAATGGTTTGTGTGACTAACTCAGCTTGTGTGACTAACTGAGCCTTGGATGTGGAACTCACTTGGGTATTGGTTTCTTCTACTTGGTTGCCTGTTAGACATTGGCTGCTTAGGGTTTACGCTTCTGCACTCTGTAGGACTGGGTGTTTTGGTATTGCTCTGGGTAGTTGGTGATCTAGCGGGATTTTTGGAAAAGGTCAATCTTGGAAATCTTTCTTTCGACGTGCGCGCGTCTTTAATGTGAACAGTAGGGGGCTGTATATCCCTCGCCCATAGGGGCATTGATATTTAACAGTAAAGGGCTGTATATCCCTTGTCCTGAGAGGACGTAGTTAACAGTAAGGGGCTGTATATCCCCTGTCCTTAATGGACGTTCTTGGCGGTGGGGGCCATCTCTCCCAGTTGGTTTCATTCCATTCTTGAGTTGCTGGTTTTGGTTTTCTCTCATTCATTCCTAGTCCTTTGTGGCTATCTGGGTTTTTCTACTCCTATTGGGAATTGGTTCTAACATCAACAATGGATGCTTACTAACTATGTGGTGTGACTACTTAAGTGGATGACTTGTTTTGGAAGTTCTCTATCTCTATCTTTGTCTTGTTTTCTTTTCTCTTTAACTTGATTGTTTTGAAGTGCTTTATCTCTGTTTTACTTTTAAGAGTTTGTTTTCATGTTACTATTTATTTTGAAGAGTTATGTTTTATAAGTTTGCTTTTGGAGATTTGTACCAGTTCCATTCCAGGGAACTGACTCACCCCTCTCGGGGTGGGCTGCTTGGTTTCATCTTGCAGGTACGAATTGATTTACAGGTGGCCACGAAGAGAATGAGCGTTTGGGATGGGACTAGTTTTGTGGAGAGCGAATGTGTTTTATTGTTATGTTTTGTTAAGTTTTCTCGAAGTTCAGACCGTAACTTAGTTAATAGTAAAGGTTGTAATTGGTGAGGTTGGTACCGGGTGTTTGGAGCCCGATGGTCTGTAGCACCTTTAGTTTATTTTCCGCTGTTGTTTTATTATTATAGGGGTGTTACAGAAAGTGGTATCAGAGCGTAGTTACGCTCTGAACCCGAGAAAACAAGCCGAGCGAAATACTTAGATCATTAGGTGCACTTAAAACTGGGGAATTGGGGTAGAATTGGGAAGTGAGGATTCCAGTAAGGCACGACTGCTAACCCTGCTTAGATTAGTGAATGATTTCCTTATACACTTTCTTTTTATGAATATCTGTAGAGAATGGTGTGCTATTGTTCTGTTCGAACAGTAAACTACGATAGAAATATAGGTTGAATATCATCTATTAAGTACGATAAGATTTTGGTTGAGATAAACCAAATATTAAGCTATTTTTCAAAAGCATACTTATGGAGAATTCATTGCCAAAAATGCAATCCTTTAAAAGCTAGTACATATGTTCTTAGAAATTTTAAAGAATACTTTTAAATGAAAACAGTATACAAATAGAACTTTAAATAACTAAATTAGTATTGATATTATGTGGAAGTGCTTCAACTCCTTTAAAGTTTCTAAATAAATCTCAAGAATTGCTTGGAACAAATTGTTGCCTAAAGGTAATGTTTGGATAAATCTTAAGTCTAGAAAATTATTAAGTTAACCCAACACTAGTAGCATACACCCGAACCCATAAAACACATTAAAACTCTATGTTAACTTTAGAAAGAAAACACATAAACCTAACACCCTACGGGAAGTGCCTGGTGCGACGAACTCCTAGGCTGAAAGTAGTGGGGGTGCACACCCACTTCTAGAAGTTTAGGGGCTAGACAAGCCTTGTCATCTAACTGTAAATAATCTTCTACGCATGTGATGGTTGTGTTGAACTTGAGGAGGATTGGTGGTAAGACGTTACCATCATGAAGTCTTAAGTTGGGCATATTTCATTACTAGCCACAATGAACAATCTTTATCTAATATCCAGTATTAAATTCAAACTAGGAAAGGATTTATTGAGTTAAATTTTTGGTGAAAAATACCTATATGGAGGAAGGGAATTTAAAATTAGGTACTTCAAGGTAGAACGTCTACCCCTTGTTGAATATAAAAACCATTAAAAGAAGTTACTTAAAGATTGAGTGAAGAGAAGAGTAATACTAAACTAAATATCATTGATCTTTAAATACTCGGAATATTGAGCATCTAGTGAGAAATTGGTAGTTACTTAAGGGTTGGAAATTATCATGTTTATTGGAAGTTTAACATTATATATAAAATTTTAAAAGTCACACTAACAGTGATATTGCCAAAAGCCACCATTATCTAAGGGAGTACTAGGATTTAATTATCACGAGAACACTTACATAGAACAACCCGAAGAAAAATAATCACCAAGAGTGAGTGAGTTTTCATTAGACTAGTTCATTTGACTTAAAATTTTATATAGAGTCCCTATCTTGAAAAAAAATAAATTTAAGATAAAGAAATCAGATTTTGGAGCTACATTATAATTGATAAGAACTTCCTTAGATTCTCCTTGGGTGAGATTATGTAAATATATAATAAGTAAATTTTATAAAGTAAACACTGAATGAATCATCTAAAATACGATAATTAATTATAAAAACAATTGAAACTTGAAAGTCACAGAAAATATTCAGCTTATAAAGTTTTAACATATGGTTGACTAATAAACCCTTGAAGATGATTTTGGAAGATTATTAAGGATTATTAAATGATCTGAAATATTATTATAAACTACTCAAATACGTTACACCTGGTTTATAGCTTGATAATATAATTGATATGATAAATGATCACATATGGACATATAAATTCGTATCCGACATTAAATGAATGGATAATAATCATAAGATAAAATTTTATAACCACCAAGGAAATACAAATACATAACAATCAAGAGATACAGATATATATAACGATCATAGATATAATCAACGGTACAGAAAATTCAACAAAGCTGGTAATAAGTTGTTGAATTCTTTGAATGTGCCATTAGTAGCGGTACGAGGGCGTACCTTAGCTCTTTTAAGGGGGATATGCTGGCATACTCCTCCTTCGTTATCTCATCCGGATTATGCCGCGTTTCGTTATTAGCAAAGGGAGAACAGTATTAGCAGAATGAGGGTGTTTGTACGTGCTTGGTTTTTGCAGTATGACTCAGTATGTGACTTTTGATTTTCATCATGCTATATCTTGATACATCCTGATTCAGTTTGATTTTGAGTAATCTTGAGTGGAATGTTGTTATGGAATGGATGGAAATAAAGGATTGTTTTGGTATGGAACTTCATTGGAACTTTATTGTCTCAGCACACCCGAAGCGGTGTGAGTGCTTATTGGTTGATTTTTAAACTTCGAGGCGAAGTTTCTTTAAGGGGGATATGCTGAAATACCCCTAAATTAATTTAAACTAATTTAAATTAATTTAGGGGATTTCTTTTATTAAACCTTTAATAATACTATTAAGTATTAAATTATTTTATGGTATGAATATTAAATTATCATATGGAGTTATGAATATTAAATTATTATATGGGATTATGAATATTAAATTAGTATATGGAATTGTGAAATTTATTTAGGGGTTTTCTCCTATTTAACCCTAATTATTATACATTATTATATAGTATTGAATTTAATAATAAGATTTATAAGTCAATAAATCTTGGAAATTATTAACACTCCAAATATATTATAAAGATTTTAGGAAGTGTTGGAACATTGTTTGGAAATATAAAAGTCAATATAAATTCTAGAAACCTTAAAGCTTATTAAGCCTTGCTAGAGTTGACTTTTTGAGAATGGTCAAACCAGGCATGAAACCTATACCAAAAAATAGGTTATGAAAAACCATGAGATCGATAAAAAGAACGTCAAAAACGGATCATCCTAGCCAAAGTTATGCTAGTTTGAAGTTTAGAGCCAAATTTCATAAGGTGCCACGTGTCACCCTCCTGTGCGTCCCAACACTTAGCAGATCTTTACTTCCTCGTTTTTCTCCAGCTAACAACCGATCTAGCCCTAACTTGTGACGGCTGTATCTTCTTCATTACTCAAATTTTTCCAAGCCGTCTTCTTTATTCTCTTCTCCTTAATTCCCTCTTTACAACCATAACTCACATTAAAGCTAATTCCTTGTACATCGTCGGGAAAATCTCTCGCAAGTTGCCATCTTTCAAACTCGTAACCCAGATTCCAGTTATACTTCGATTTCAGGTAAAGTTCGACATGCCATAACTTCCTCGTCTTTCAACCAAATCTCGATTGCTTTAGCTTGTTGTGTAGATCTCTAACCCGTCTACAATTCTTATGTTTATGCCCAGTCTGAATCACAACCGTTTAGAAGTTATAGTCGCTCAAAGTTCCGGATTTTTCAGCACATAAAATATACCGGAAACAGAGAGGTAACTCGTAACTTTCGGGTCAAATTTCTTCCTGTATAATGCATATTAGATTGAGTTCTTGTTATCATTGTGTAGATCTATGTCCCATCTTTCGATTGAGCCAAAGAACAGGCCTAATTCAATCTGTACCGAAAGTTATAGGGTCGCAAAGTAGGCTACCCAAACACGGTCAAGCTCGAGCCTTTTCCAGTTTCCGTTTTTCGAATTCACCAAATTCGCACAATCCGGTGAGTCTCCGACCAAATTTTTCCGATATTGTTGTTCGTAGTTGTTAATTCGACCTAACCCATGTTCCAATTGTGTCAATTACGCTCTAGATTAGGAGAATTTGACGATTTAATAACCGAATCGTATCCTGTTCGAATATAACCCTAACTCTCGTATTAACCTCGAATCTTGATGAATACTACATGAAAATTGGGGAAATCGGTACCATTAGAACCGGAATTCGATTTCGAATCCATAGAAACAAAAACCATTCGATTTCGTTCTGTAGATTAGGAGATATAAGCGGATTAGTACTCGGTTTCGATATTGAGTTCTCTGAAGAACTCGCGCAGCAGGAGCCGTTCGATCTCAGTTAATAGAGATGGACGGCCACGATTAAAACATACGAATTTAAATGTATAAGTTTTTTATATTGTTTCCAGGAATAAACCCTAACTTGTTTAATTAATTTAAGTGCCTTCCCGAATGTATTTTACCTTGAAATTTTAACCATAGATTCCTTATTTTATGTAGTTTATTTTGATGTAAATTATTATGGATTTGGAGTTTTTAAACATAAGTTATGATTTTTACAAGTTACGGCGTTTCTGGAATTATCTGGCTAAATTAAAAAGATATTTTTATGAAATAAAAATTTTATAATATGTCTAAAATGTTATAGTTACTGTATATTAATTTGGGAATTTTTGGGCAATGGTAAAGGGTTTTAAAAATTGTGTTTATGAGTTTTTCATAAGAATAACCTATAATATAAAGTTTTAAATGTAATCAAAAATTAAAGTAAGGTTGGTTATTGGACTTTTAAGCTGGGGAAAATAAAGGAAACTAAATTGACATTTTATAACAGTAAGTTTATAAATGTTTTTGTATTAGCTTTTAAGAGAAAGAATTATTTACGTATATGTATATTTACTTATTTAAGTAGGAACTTGTATAAATTAAGGAATTTAGTTATCCTACATTTTATTTACTATATTATGGGAGTTGATATTTTTAATTAAACTAAGGGATAAATAGTAACTTGGGTTAAATTAAGGAACTAAATTAATCTACATTCATATTAATTATATAATATGGTAGTTAATAGACTTAACCGAAACTAAGGGAAAATACTTTATTTATTAACCATATTTGGATGTAGGTGTGTGTAAAAGTTAATATAAAATTATAAATACAATAAAACTACATAAATAATGTTTTGTATAAATCCTAGTATATATATGAATATAATACACAGTAAACATAATAAATTAAATACCTTATAGGAAATATAATACGAAGGAATTAATAAGTTAAACTAAACCTCTACATAATACAAATAGAAGAATATTATATGAGGTGGTATTAAATTATAGTAATGTATTAGGCTTAAAGAGTTACCTTTAAATTTCTAAGATTCATATAAACAGTGTTAAAATACATGTATATATTTAGTCAATGACCCCAATGTAAACCTATAATTGGGTTAAGAAATTAATAAGTTATAATTTAGGAGTATTTGTAATTAGAGTACATAAAGTGTTACACAAATAGATCTTATTATATAATTAATAATAAAATAAATGAAATACTTTTACATTTAAATGTTCTTATTATATAACAATAGTAAATAAATGAGTTACTTTTACATCTTCATGTGAAGGGATAGATAAGTCTAGATTTAATTATTTCTTAATATTTATATTATTGAGTAATAACTTAATATTTTAAGATAAATCATTAAAAGGATTATGATATAAAACTATATTAAACTATGATTAGGAGATTAATCTAAATAATAATCCTTAAGTTTCTTGGAATTAGTTAAGCCATATAAAATACATTCATTATCAATATTCAGGATGTGAGTTTATAAATAAGTGATGTACATAATAGTTAAAGATTTACAGGAAGGTTTTTAAATAGGAATTTGATACTTAAAACCTGTGAACCTTTTGTCAGATAAAACTAAGTTACATAAGATATTATATGGATATACTTTACGGTAATGGGACATAATGATAGGTTATTTGAATATAAGATATGAGAATTTTCAGAATGGATTATCTAGTAATATTGATAAAGATACATAGTCAATAAATTGTGAAATAATAGTATAGTATTCTAAGATCAACCCATCATTGGTTATAAAACGATGTCGGTCCTAAAGTAAGAATAAAGGTATTGAGCTTAAGATTATCATTGAAATTCTTAGATTTTATTATATATATAAATACATTTATGATATAGAGGTCTCAAAAGTCTTGAATGTGAGAATTGTGGTTAAGTATGAATAAAGTGGATATGAATGGACAATTAGCAAATGTTAATCGAACACATTCCCTGATCTTACCACCTTGGGCTATACAACGTTCTCAGATAACTCAAAGATTATACATAACATTTAAGTGAGGGCTTAAAAGATAATTGAGATTTTGAAATAAGAGTAAGGAGTTTATTTAAGCGTAACATAGGCTACAAGTGATTGATGATAGACTACCTTTAATATTCTTCAGAGTACTGTTGATTGTTTACGCAGTTGATTAGACTGCTACAGCCAAGCGTACCCAGGTACGATTTCTCGTACTCAGCTTGTTGTGTTTTGGACTTTATAGAATGTTTTGTACGATTTCTCGTACTCAGCTTGTTGTGTTTTGGACTTTATAGAATGTTTTGTACGATTTCTCGTACTCAGCTTGATGTGTTTTGGACTTTATGGAATGTGTTGTACGATTTCTCGTACTCCGATCTTTTGCTGATTGACTTGTGGAATGTTTTGGAAACGCTAACCGACTTTAAGAGGAATTTAAAAAAAAATGGTTGTGTGACTAACTCAGCTTGTGTGACTAACTGAGCCTTGGATGTGGAACTCACTTGGGTATTGGTTTCTTCTACTTGGTTGCCTGTTAGACATTGGCTGCTTAGGGTTTACGCTTCTGCACTCTGTAGGACTGGGTGTTTTGGTATTGCTCTGGGTAGTTGGTGATCTAGCGGATTTTTTGGAAAAGGTCAATCTTGGAAATCTTTCTTTCGACGTGCGCGCGTCTTTAATGTGAACAGTAGGGGGCTGTATATCCCTCGCCCATAGGGGCATTGATATTTAACAGTAAAGGGCTGTATATCCTTGTCCTGAGAGGACGTAGTTAACAGTAAGGGGCTGTATATCCCCTGTCCTTAATGGACGTTCTTGGCGGTGGGGGCCATCTCTCCCAGTTGGTTTCATTCCATTCTTGAGTTGCTGGTTTTTGGTTTTCTCTCATTCATTCCTAGTCCTTTGTGGCTATCTGGGTTTTTCTACTCCTATTGGGAATTGGTTCTAACATCAACAATGGATGCTTACTAACTATGTGGTGTGACTACTTAAGTGGATGACTTGTTTTGGAAGTTCTCTATCTCTATCTTTGTCTTGTTTTCTTTTCTCTTTAACTTGATTGTTTTGAAGTGCTTTATCTCTGTTTTACTTTTAAGAGTTTGTTTTCATGTTACTATTTATTTTGAAGAGTTATTTTTTAAGTTTGCTTTTGGAGATTTGTACCAGTTCCATTCCAGGGAACTGACTCACCCCTCTCGGGGTGGGCTGCTTGGTTTCATCTTGCAGGTACGAATTGATTTACAGGTGGCCACGAAGAGAATGAGCGTTTGGATGGGACTAGGTTTTGTGGAGCGAATGTGTTTTATTGTTATGTTTTGTTAAGTTTTCTCGAAGTCAGACCGTAACTTAGTTAATAGTAAAGGTTGTAATTGGTGAGGTTGGTACCCGGGGTGTTTGGAGCCCGATGGTCTGTAGCACCTTTAGTTTATTTTCCGCTGTTGTTTTATTATTATAGGGGTGTTACAGTTGAGGTGTGTGCAATGGGATCATACGGCCCCTCTCAATGGGAGGAAAGGGGGCAATTAATCATCTCCCACACCCCAACCGAGAACATAGAAAGAGTTTCAAGCTGCCAACAAATGCTATGAATTGTAAAATAAATCATGCTTAGGGTTGCTACTCCAATTAACTCGTCACCTTAGATCATGACTCAACCAAAGTGTAGTATCAAAAATAAGGTCAAGTCATGTGGGATCATACCTAGAAGGGTTTATATCATTTCCCTCTGAGATGGAGAATTAATAAGGACCAACCACCCAACGGATGCTTTATCTTAACAATCATAGCATAGGGCAACTATAACTCTATTCATGTTCTTATCTAAGCGCTTTGGAACAAGTTTCATGCTAGTCTCAACTAATTTCCAAACCAATATCTATGCGCAAAGAGCAATTAAGTATCAAAGGCGATTGAAATAGTAAAGATTGAAAGATGAAATTTCCAAACCCATTGGAAGAGAATCAAGCCCAAAACGCGTCAGCAAGATCATTCGCATGATTTCAGTGTCAATCTCCAAATTAAGCAAGTGCCGCACTCAGTCAATTCCAGCCCACATCATCCAACATGTGTACCTCATCAAGAGCAAGCAAAATGGTTGTGAGCAGTAATCACTACAAGCGGATAATAAGCATGAATGAATCGGGCAGCATTAGCAACAAAATTCATCCCAAAAATCTGACCAAACCAATGATCCATGACATCACAGAGGCCCGAGGCAAAGGGAACACGTGGGGCCCCTAATTATCCAAAAGGCCGGAAAAGGATGGGCCCACCGTCAACATTATGATCTGCCCACTGTCTAATTGCTCATCTAATCCCGAAATAAAACCCATTTGAATCATTGTGGAGCGCGCGGCCCGCACATTATACTGGACCTACCAGGGAACATCTCATGCGAGGCAAACAGATAGATATCAGTCAAATACACAAGCAACATAGAAACCTGAGTCAAATCTGATCAGGCAAACTATATCAAGTTCAAAGCCTTCCGATACACATCCCTAACATTTTTATGTAAAATAAAGCAGAACGACTGTGTTTTGAACTTCAGTTTTTATCTCAGCCAAAGCCAGCGCGGTTAATGAAGACAGAACCGATCAAAATCGAGTGAAATATCGAGAACAACACTACATCAGAGAGACCAAATTCATCCATCTTTTCAAATCCAAGTATAATCTCCATCAAACTTGCGTAAACCAGACAATAGCAATCGGTAAAAATCAGTCCGAATGAAAGGGTTTAAACTCTTGCTAGCTCCAACATTAAGATTTCAATCTCAAGGCAATATCTCAGCGCTACACTTTTAGCTAAACATCGGGACAATTGATTAACCGCATAAGATTCCATTGAGACTTGAACAGATCCTGACTGTACATAAATATCGAAGCTCATATACTCGGTATTCAGATATAACCAAAACCCCAAGCGTAACAGGAGAACCAACATACCGAACAAAATTATCAGGATGGTCCGCGAGAAAGAAGATGCAACAGAGAAATGCATAGGGATCCAGGTAAGACTCCATCCAAGAAAGTGGGCTATCCACAGCGGAGATTCGACCAGGTCCAGGTTGGGAGCGTGGAATCAGATGAACCAAGTCGACCAGAGAAGGCCGGTGCTCACTGATGACCAAAACGAAAACAACAGAGACGCGACGAACTCCCGATTGTGGGAAAGGCCGGAAAACCCACGACAAGGACGGGAGTCCTTTTCTTTCTTTCAATTTTTGTTCATTGTTTTGTTGTCGTTCAGGACGATGACCAATCGAGGATGAAGAAACGAAAGAAGAGGGAATGATGGAGGATTTTGGTCAGCTTCAAAAACAATTCAAGGGAGAGGTGGTCGAATGGGATAGAGGAAGATGGCAATGGTCAACATTTCCTCAGTTTCCAGAAATTGATCAGAGGGGAGTAGGAGGTAGGAGACGTACTGTTCGAGAGACTGCCCACCGCTACCTTTTTTTTGTGGTTGTTTTTATGGAATCAACTTCTAATCGATCGACAGGGAAGTAGGAGAAGAGGAGAGTCAGGTGAAGTAGGAGTCGGTCGCGAGAAGGAGGTAAGGGGATCGGCTGGTAGATCAGAGATGGAGTAGCTAGGGTTCTCTGGAGATTTGCTGATGAAGAACCATCGGAAGAGTAGAGGATGGTCTTGTCTCATTTTCGATCGTGGTCTCGAAGAAGATCGAGGAGGCTGATAGGAGGCGGATGAGGTAGAAAGAGTCGACCCCCGAAGAAGGTCTAGGGCTACTGTTGCTGTTGTCTTCTTATGGAGCTAGGATGAACTCTAGGGTTTAGGAGATGGGTTGGGTTTTGAATTGGGCTTCTTGAAGCTATGGGCTGAAAATAGTGGGTTTAAGGACTGGGCTAGGCCAGACTTCAACCAAGTGTGGATTGGGTTTGGAAGACGAAAATGAGTGTGTATAATAAAAATAAATGAAAATAAAATACTAACGCTAATAGTAGAATAAAATAAAATATAAAAAAAGCGGATAGATGAATAAAAATAAAATAAAATAACATAAATAAAAATATAAACAAAACAAGATAAGATAGTAAAATAAGTGAAAACAAAAAGGGACGACCTTAAAACTGGACTGTCGATGGAAATTCATTTTCGAAGAATTGTGTTTTCTTTTTTTTTAAATGCTTTGAAAAAGATTATAAAATGATGGTTTCGTCTTAGCACCGCATTAATATGTTTTGAAAAAGAAAGGCTACGACCCCTCTTATTATTTGGAATTTGCTTTATGGGTGAGAATTTTTGTGTGTCTACAATATCTACTGGTTGTGTACGATAATTACAGAGTATTTATATGACATACTGTACTACAGATGTCTGGTGGAACTAGAGGGTGTGGCACCGGTAGAGGTAGAGCAGTGACCCCATGATTCCAGGAGTTGCAGAGATGATTGCTGCCGTTCTCGCACAGCTTGGTACTCAAATTGGACGAACACCAGCCCACCCCCACAGCCCAGGGAGACGGACTGGATGAAGTCAGTTATCGAGACCCAACCACCTACATATTCAGGGGAGCCAGACCCTGTAGCCTTGGAGCGTTTTATAGTTGAACCTGAGAAGGCCTACAAAGCTTTGCAAGTACCTACCGACAAGAAGGTCGTCATTGCTGCTTTCCATCTGTAGGATGCAGCCAGCATTTGGTGGAGGTTGGTCAAGGACCATCACCTGGCTACGCCCGACTTTTTGTGGGCTGCCTTTGTGTAGTTGCTGAGGGGGAAGTACTACCCGGCACATCTCAAGCAAAGAAGCGCCGTGAGTTCGAGACACTCTCCAGGGAGGCCTGACCGTGGATGAGTACTACACTCGATTCATCGGTCTGCTGGACTTTATCCCCGGAGTTGATTACTCAGAGACCGTGAAGGTCAAGAAGTTCCGGGGGGATGTTGTTTCGCATCCAGATGGCGATGGTGCTACCTCTATACTACCATCCAGGTATTAACATAAATGCCAGTATCTTTACTTACTACATTACCAATTAACTTTGTGAGAACTTACCATGAGACTTCAAGGAGTGTTCCGTGCTGCTCTCGAGGATGGATCTGAATGCTCTAGACTCGAAAGAGACTCTCGGGACAAGAAGAGAAAGCCTAGGAGAAGACTATGGGAGGAGGAGAGATCGGGAGCATCTCCAGGCGATAGCCAGAAGAAGGGAAGTAAGGACTTATCCCATTCTAATTACTTACCATATTAAACACCTTTATGAATGCTGACCCGAAACCTTAAACAGAAAATTCTTTCAGAAGAAAGGGAAGTAGGGTCACCAGGGAGCGAAGGGGAAAGAGCCCGTCCCTCGGTTGACGGCCCAGCTATAGATGCTCAGCCTTTGAGATAAGCGCCTCCTAAAGGTGAGAACACCTTCCTCTTAAATTAAATTGTAACCTTAGCCTTGGTACCTACAGCTATTAACTTAAACTAAATGCTACCATTAGGCACCGGACAGCCCCAGCGCCATTTCTATTGTAAGCGTTGTGGGAAGGACCACCCTGAGGTCGACTGCAGTGGCCGCAAAGTTGAGTGTCGTGCTGCAAAAGAGGGGCCACCGGGAGTTTGAGTGTTGGATGAACCCTGAGGGCCGTAATTACAGGCCACCAAAGAATACTCAGAAGACCTCACCTGGAGGATCTAGAGTACCACGAGGCGGTCAGGAGGGCCGACATCTACTGATGCTGGAGCCCAGAGGGAAGGGAGTCGATAGGTGAAGAAATATGTTGTAAATATGTGGGACCGCTGGTGGAAGACTTTTGTTTACCTTGTTATGTACTTAGCGTTGAATGGTGAAAGAAATATGTTGTAAATATGTGGGAGTGTGTCATTGACCACTCGCCTTTTGTGTATGACTTTTGAGACTAGTTATGTGGACTCGATACGAGTAACCTTAGAACCTTGACGGATTATATATATATGAACAGGATGTTAATACTTACATTATCATGTAGCCCATACTCAATGACAAAAGAGTCAACGAGACCGGTAATTGTTGAACTAATATTTCCACCTGCATGGCGCACTTTGCTATTGCAAGTGCTATGACAATCAAACCACTGAATTTCCATCTGCCTTGCACACTTGCCACAGCAAGTGCTGCAACTACAACTACCACTAAATTTAATCTCTTATAAAATATCAAATTTTCATATCAACTTTTTTTTATAAACCTTAAGATTAGAAATCTGTGAAACCTCGGGAAGACCGTTAGTCCAACCACTGCAACTGAAGAAATTGTACAGCCACTGTGATTCTAAACCACACCAGTTTAAATGTTCGAGAATTTTCAGACATGGCTTATTAGCCAAATACTCAGTATTTACCCGCATTTAATGCTAATCACTAATTGATGAAATGTTTAGCCCTTATGGACAAGCATAACCTTGTGTGAAATAGAATACCCTTTGTAGATGCACCACCGTCAGTGAGGATGGTTGGGAAGTGAAGAACCAAGTTGCTCAAACTATTATGCAATCTGCAATATATCCAATTAAACGGATGAGGGAACGAATACGAACTATGGATGAGATGTGATCATGATTAAACAGGGAGAAAAGGAATGTGTTTTGTACTCAATGAGATCGAAATAGGAGAACCAATTTTGTTAAATATAGCACGGATTTTACTTACACCATGCCACTAGGGCAATAGCACTTACAACAAGATAACCGATAACACGAACTAATAAACAACTAAAAGGACATCCATCAAAAGGGAGATTGACAACAGAATACTTCACAATAGCCGTGTGACAAGACATTACCAGTTTACTAAACGAGACATGGGACGACCGCACTCCGATAGGAGCATGTGGGCCTGACAGACTTATTTATGAGTTAATCGGGTAAGTAGTAATGTATAAGTACGGTACCACCCCATGTATGTAGACAAGTAGTGTTAGGAACACGAGAAGTAGTCAACTCCGTACTAAGGACA